>VZTU01011721.1:63327-118440 GCA_013400835.1 Zapornia atra
GTGGGGGGGGTGGGGGCCAGCCTGCCCCACAACTCGGCAGGGAGATGGGGGGGTTTGTTTTTGTTAGCAGGCAGTTTGCAGGAACATCTGCTCAGCAAAGCTATGGTGTGGCTCTTGCCCATCACCACCCGCCGGCCCTTCCCCACAGATCTCTGCAAACCCATGTTTACTCCCCCTGCACGTGGCTAATAATGATACAGATACTATACTGACAGTACTACAGCTAAAATTTGGATCCTACCCGAACAGTGTTTATTATCTGCTCCCCCCTTTAAATTGGAGAAAACATAACGCTTGACCCTGAGCTGTAGTAAGTTTCCAGGGAGAGGGGAGCCACGGCATGGGCTAAGGGCAGAATGGCCCAACAGCAGGGCTGGGGCACCCCAGCATCACATCTGCCATGTTACAGGTAATAATGTCTGAGTACTGGGATGGGAGAGAGGACACAACAGACAGAAGTTAAACCAACAATATGGGAAATAGGATCGAGAAGTCACTTGTTTTCTATTTTCACCACATCCTCTCATCCAATAAAGAAGTGCACTGAACATCATTAAGGTCCCACTAATGAGACATCCAACTGCCCAGAACACAGCCATAATGAACATGAGCTCTGTTTCCACCAAGTCTACCAGAAAGATTTGTAAGAGCCTGCTTTCCCACCAACACAAACACATGACTCCCATTAGCCTTAATAAAGGACGAGCACATTCAGTGGGAATTTCCCAAGGTTGTATAACCAAGTGGTGGCGAGCTGAAGACATAGTATAGACTGCTCAGGGAAGTTAGCCATCCCAAAACTACAGTGACAGGCCAAACCCGTTCAGGATTTCCCTATTAATTTATTCAACTCTTGCCATAGTTAGGACTCCCTTACTTTAGACCAGAGAAAATACTCGAAACTTTTCCTATGCCAAAATTATGGAAAAGGGAGTCAGATAGTGGGATGCTTAGCTCCTATTTTTAGGCTGAAAAACATACAACTTCAAATATGCACTTTCTTTATCTTAATGCATTGTCCCCAAATACTATTCTTGACTCCACGGTATGTAAATTCTTACTTCTGTAACAATGCAAATTTGTTGACAGGATGATAGGTTAAAGTTTATCTTTCAGGCTGCTTCCCTTGCACCAGTCAGAAAAATCTAGTTCTGTCAATTTATGTCCCTTTCAGTGCTCAGCCAGGCGAGGAAACGGAACGGAGTGCCAGAATGTGGAAACAATGCAAAAAACCTAATGCCAGAACAGAGTGCCTGATTCCTAAGGCCAAACTCTGCATACCCTCGCAAAATTTTGGGATTAAAACTGCATCTCTCAAAACCGTGTTTAAGAAAAGCCTCAATACCAGATGTTGAAAGCATGATTAATGTACTAAAAGGTAGAAACTTTTCCTCCATCTTTTCTCCTCGGTTCAAGTTCATACATTTTGAAATACTTGGGTGCTCTGCCATTGTTTTGGGCAACAGAAAATTGATTTTCATAGGCAAAATAGTTGGTCATATATTTATCATAAGAAATCTCACTCATGTAATCTAAGACATTCAATGCTAATATAGTATATATTAATGAAGGCTGCTTCATGCCTTCTGCTTTAGCTTTAAATGAGAACAGACTTCTCTATTATCTCCCACTGCAATGACTAATGCAGGAGAGCATCCAGTCTGCTACTACTCGTACACGTGGTAAAAGTCCATTAGCACACATACTCACAGAAGCTGAGCTGCTTTGATACAACAGAGATAGGAACTACGGTGAAACAATTGCTGCAACTGTGTGACTGGTGCTGGGCTGCGTTTCAGAGCCACGTGTTAGAAATATATCTTCCAAATTAAATCAATTTGTGCTCAGCTGTAAAAAAAAAACAAACCCAGAAACAAAACAAAAACCACACAAAACCCAAAACAACCCCAACCACAAAACATATTCTATTTCAGAGATAAAATTAAAACCTCAAAAGCCAGCTTGGCAAACCATGGTACTGCAGCACAGCAGTCAGCCCTGTGCCCAATGCAGTTGGGCTCACTTTAGCTGCCGGCAAAGACACGAAACTGAGCCCGGTCCCACCAAGGCTGGCATTTTCCTTGGCTTAAATGGAAGCAAAATCAGATCACATGTCTTAAAAAACCCAAACGTAATATTCAGAACAACTGAGGCAAACGAGCTGATTTACAGATTATGCAGATACTGACTGCACCGGAAATGTCATTCAAACACAGAAATTGTAACTCACCAGTCATGTCGCGACACTGAAGATAAAAATCAAATAGAAGACAATCAAAATACAAGATAACTTTCTGCAGCATCCATCCCTGACTGTTCTGTCACATACACAAGGGCAACAGCACAAAGCATCTTTATGACAGGAATAAAAGGCTCTTTAAATGCTCCTTTTATTTTTTATTGAATGAACCCACTCTTACACAGAGTTCACGCAACGATGTCTCAAGCTTTAGTACTGCCAAATCCTCTATTTGATTAGTCAACTAAGGCTTGTAAGTCACATGCAGAACAATCTGAAATATTAAATGCGTGTCATTACTTCATGTAGCAAGTCAGGTGGTTAAGGCACTGGACTCTTAATATATTGAGATAGGGAGTCATCAAGAAGACTGAGATCTTTTCAGTGTTGCGCCATAACTGACCAAAGACTTCTCAGCTCTAATTCCCCAGCAAAACCCACAGGGAGTTAAGAACCAAAGCCACAGACTCCTCCCAGCTACGGCAATAGCATTTTGTGTGGTTGACTCTTCTCACAGAATTAGTAATCTCTCTACTAACAGTGTTCCTCCCTCCAAGGAAGGACATTGCACCACACCTCCCAATTGTTTTAAAAGCATATATATACACAAAGACCTAGTTGAAAAAGATACCATCAGATCCGGCAAGTTCAGAGAAATCTTAAGTACTTTTCAAGTTTATTCATGACAAAAAGGGTGGAGAAAGAAACCACAGCTACAAGATTGACAAACACAAACTTATCTACAGGTTTGCAAAGCAAATCATGCCACCAGCTTGTCACGTAACTCACGGGAAAATGTATCTGCAGACTCTCTGGATCAAGATATTCACTGAAATTAAATTGCTCTGCTACTGTATCAGTTCTTAAAAACTGGTTGAGTCTTGTGCCACTTTTAACCTCTCAGTCAGACAGACACTAGATTAAAGTGAAGTAGGAAATAAATGAAGCCAAAGCAGAAAAGCAATCAGTTTCTAAACTTTAACAACTTCTTGCACTACAGGCCAGTTAAGAGTACTGTTCTCATACATTGTTTAGTGAAATGGAAACAGTTGGTTACTGGCCATAAAAAACAACTGCAGCTTTGTAATTTCTTAAATATCTACCAAGAAGATGTATCAGAGTACGAAACCTAGAACCGTATCCCTGATATTTAGAGCTGTCTGTCAAAACACAAGTGGACTAGAACACCTTACAGTAAAATCACTCCAGAAAGCTTTCATATTTTGGATTTTAAGTACTGCCTTTTTTTTTCCCCCTCTCCTCAAACATCACCCACTCTTCCAAACAAATAAGTAATTCAATGTTGCACAGGAATTTTAATCGTTTCCATAGCTTCTGTTACCTGCCAAAAGAAGTACTTTGTGTGAGATGTACAAGACAGGATGTCTATGATACATGTGTATTTAAAATAATATGAACATACTTATATACACACACGCATACATGTAACATATGGCTTATGTAATAGTTAAAGTTTGTATAGCTATAAAAGCTAGAAGCCTTTGAAAGAGGCAGCCTTTATTCTTTGAAGTAACAGCCACGTTCACGCATACTTGGCTCTCTGGCTGAGATTTACAATCAAGTTACTACAGCTGAATTTCCTGCATGCTGTGTGAGCCAGGCTTGGTTTGGTATCTACCTGCGTGCTATTAGCCATGACAGATGCAAGTCTGCAGAGGAAATCTCTTGCATGGAAGGCTAAACTAGGATGCGCTCCTTTGTATTTGCTGCACGCAGAATCACATCGCTCTCTGCAAGAGTTTGGCTGCTGTAGATGCTGTGACTGAAACTCCGGCTCCTTTCAGAAGTTGTGTAAGGTTTGGGGTTTGTTTTTGGGGTTTGGGGTTTTTTTGGTTGGTTTTGTTTCAGTTTGTTTGGGTTTTTTTTTTTTGTTTGGTTTTTTTCTTAAGATCTTCGTGTGTCAACCCTTCCTCACTCCATATAGTATCTTTTACCACAAATAATGGCTCTGTTTTCTTAGTGGGACCTTTGAAATACTCATTTTGTGGTAGAAGTAATTGCACAACACAAGCTAGCAGGGACATTTTTCAATGTATTTGTACAACTTAATAAATGAAGTTATTGGGACTAGGTCTTGAAAAAACAAAAACATTCTCTACTATTTGTTTAAATAAAACAATCTGTTTTACATATCAGCCTCTTTATAAATATACAATAAGCAATTACTGTGTATCTGTAAAATCCCTAGGACAGTTTTAGCTACTTTGGCAAAAGAGCTCATAGATATTCCCTTGAGTAAATTGCATGGCAGCATAAGCCTGCTAGTAGGGGAGGTCTAACAATTTCCATAAAACAAAAGTGCATTTAGAACAACTTAATAAACAAGGGGAAAAATACCTGTGGGACCTACAGGGTGGAACCTAGCAAAATATTATTTTCAGCAGTAGATACTACACATATTTCCACTGATTTTACATCTGAAACCAGCATGCTGCAGTCCCTGACACCATTAGTGCTCAGAATCTACTTTTGACAGCATTTTTTGATTTGTGATGGGTGGTTTGTTTTTGCATTGTTATGGGCTGGGTGAAGCCTCAAGGCAGACACGCAGCCCTGTTGATAACATGCGGATTTTCCAACCCTGTGATAAATTTCCCATAACTGCTGGCCTGGAACATGATTTCAGCAACTTGACTGTTTCACATTTAGCTAAAACAGCATCAGCCCATTTCATATAACAGCTCCAAGACTATAGATTGAAGACAACCATTTTCAGAACAGATTACTTTCAGTGCTCAACTTCAGACTCATATTTTCAGAAAATACTGACTGTTGCTTTCAAAAAGCCAGATCTCCCCTAACAGATTTTCTTTTTTCCCCCCAAGCTGGAAATCCAAATTCAGAAATTATTTTTGTAAAGTGCATTTGGAATTTGAATAGCAACGTCAACAGTGCTGATTGTTACAGCTTAGGACAAGTTTAATTTTGTATGCAAATCCTAATAAGTGTACATTTTTCTCTACCACTGCATCACTACTGCAAGAGAGGTCTGTGCTGTTTTCGAAGCTTAAAAACTTGTCTCTCACAGCTGCAAAGGAAATGACAAGAGAAGAAAAAACACAGCCAGTGCATATCAGCAATTAATTCCATCCACAACTGCCCAGCTGTTTTGTGCACAGAGGAACCGGCCTGTTTCCTCTCTGAGCTTTTGCCACTGAAAGCTGATACGGCGCTTTCAGAGACGCAAGCTGTTGGTAACGCGTTAGGAATGCACGCGAGAGCGCGCGGAGCTAAAGGAGAAATTAAATCCAGACCAGGGCCTTGCGTATCTGTGTTATGAGGATAAAGTTATCTGGGGGAGAGGGCGGCGGAGGGGGCATGGGGATGGGGAGCTGCTGGCAAAGCCAGGCTCAGAGCGCAGGAGGGACACAACTGCCACTGGCTGAGTCAGGGCAGGACAGCCTCAGAAACCCGCACGCCTGCATCAGCTCTGCTGAGATGTTTTCATGTTGGCTGATGCCAAACAGGTGTATTTTGGGGCACTTCACAAAACCTTTTCTTTTGCTTGGGATCAGTGCTTTTGCAATGAAGATGCTGGAGACTTGATCCTATCTTTACTAGAGTAAGACTTATTGGCAATTAATTACTACTTATTGGTAAATTATTACTTGTTAGTAAGCAATTTTACCGCCGTACGCAGCCCTGAAGCTCCAAAACTTCAGAATTCTGCCTTCCAGAATCTGTCCTATGAATAATCCCCCCACCCCCCGGGATTTCCAGAAAGGCAGGATGAAATGATACACAAGCAGGATGCTATGGGTAGTGTCTATAAACACTACCCCATCAAGCACCTGGAAATTTCATCCCACCCTGGAATAAACTCACCAGGCTACACAACAGCTCACCTTTTTCCTCTAACACATTAAAAAACCCCACCTAACCCACATGCATTTTTTCCTCCGTCAACCCAAGCCAGCCCCTATTTAAAAGTTCTAAATTATCCACATGGATTCCTTATTGCTGGGCAAAGGCACACACACAGCAAGGCTCTTCTAATATATATTGCTGCCATTTTTTCCTTCAGCTCCAACAGCACCAGTTGAAAGCATCTTCTTTGATCTTTACTAACAGCAGCTCACCTTCTGATGCTCTGGACCACTCAACTAGGGGCAACATGCCTCTACACTGCACAGGTGTTCAAAAGACTAGAACTAATATGAAAATATTTGCACCTGACAGTTTTCAAGATGAGTACCTAAGGTAAGAAGTAACTAGTGAAGGGCTACTCCTCCCTTTACAAAGAGGCATGCCAAAAGTACTAACTTGCATATTTTGCTGACCAAATTTGTCCTGCTAGAACTCGTGTCCCAATGTGTGGAAAGAAACACACTCTGCAGGAATCAGACTGTGATACTGTGACCGTAACAGTAACAAAACTGATGAGAACAACATTCTTTTAGCAAGCAAGATTAATGAAATATTTAAACATTACCTTTTTGAGTATGGATGTCTAAACTTCAGCTCTATGCTTCTGGAAGACTGGTATCCTGTCTAAAACATCTACACAAGCATGCAGCATTATGAATAGGAAAATACAGAAGCACAAGACTTCCAGGAATTTACAGTTTCTCAAGGAAAGTAAATCTAAATGCTGTAGTTGACTGGAAAATAGCTATTTGCCCAAATGGCTTCAAATACTTTCTCTTTTTATGCCCTTGGAACCTCTGACTCAGCAAGGGGTAAAAAGAAGCATCACAAATGGTTTTTAATTGGAAGTACAGCACGCTTTAGACTGCAAGTAGCCACCATATCTTGTTGCAGGAGTAGTTCCACTGCTGCCTAAAAGCAAGAACAGCACTCATCATTCTTGTAATTTCACTTTTGGCACTTCCTTGCAATTTAACTTCTCACAACATCAGGTAAATCCATTGGGGGATGATTTCTTACACTCACTTGTCTGCCACAGCAAACCCGGGCTTTCACATGCATTAGAAACATACACAGAAAGTTCCTGCATGTGATCAATTCAGTTTTACACTGGGTAGAAGGTATAGGGGAAAAGGATGTGGAAGTCAGAGCACACAGCAGCAGCTGCACTGAGCACATAGGCACATAGGCCAGCTCTCCAAGACTGCTAGTTCTTTCCACATGAAGTGCTGCAGTACTACTAGTTATGATAGAATAATAGAATCTTCTATATTAATTAACACATTATTTATCAAAATATCAGGCAATACAAACAAAGCTATATATAAACACTTAATATATGTTAATACATATTATTATATACATAAGCATTTTTAATCTATAAAAATCCCAGAAGGATTAAAGGCTTTATCAGACCTTCCTCAAAGATATTTCAGCAAACTAAGGGATGGTGACAATGCTGTAGCTGCTTCTCAATAAATTACATATATTATCAGTGAAACTCATTCCACCCGCAGTAATTAGAAAGTATTAAACCAATAGGTATTGATTTTAAAATTGTTCCTCGGGCACAGTTTTCAGTAATATTTTGATAGAAGGCTGTGAAAATACTGGTAGGTATTAAGGGACAACAGAGTAGATTTCACTGCATCAGTAAAACTCAACTGAGCACTACAAAATAGAAGTTATTCAAGTGAATCTTGCAGGTGCACATATGCCAACTGACTAACAACTTTTCCCAGACTAGTCTCTTTCTTCTTTTTCCTCTCCATAGAAAAGTTCTTTCTAGCATTGCAAACTTACACAGTTTCCATACATCGTTTAAAAGCATGGAAGATGTATTCCAGAAATAAATACCACGCTTCTTCTGCTCTAAGGATTTAGCATTTAAATTCAGGCATGATGCTTCAAGCTAGAGACAAATTTAAGTGACTAAGGGTAAAATTCAGATGCAGAGAAGGCTCCAAGGCTGCGTCGTACCATTTACATCACTTACGGGTGAGTAGTAGCAAGGTTGAGTGGTCTACAGCTCTCAGATTTGCTACACAGCAGAATTTCATGGTAAAAGAAGGCAAAAGGGGTTTAGAAACCCCCCTAGTTTTCGCATTCAGCCACAGCAAAAGAAGGTTGCGTTTACTCTTGCTGTAAAAGTGCCTGCACAAACGAACAGGCAAAACGTATAGCGTATGTTGGAATAATTACTGAAATATGGAAGGTGCTCGACAGCACCTAGAAATACTTACCTTACATAATGGTTAAGGATAAATAGCACCCATCAGACCTTGCAAGAGGAGTTCAATGGGTGAATTACCACATTTCATACTTCATCAGTAAATAATTTGGGTCACTTGGGATGATTTAAGCTTTTCTCTCTCTGGAATTTGAATCAGGAACAACGTTGCCCAATGTCTAAAAGTTCCCAGTCTGAAAGGAAAATTCCTAAGTCCTAAAGTAATAGTGTGCATTTATCATTCATATTATGTATTAACTACTGAAACATAATGTTTTCACATTCAACATTCGCGTTCATGAATTCATGAGGTCCTAGGTGGCGATTATTTTTTGTCTAACTTTAGGTATTTGCATAACATTTGAATCCATTATCTAATTTAAGCCTCTCTCTAGGATGAAGTGAATCATTTTCTAGACTCCACTGGCTGCACTGCAGACTTACGGTGATTGCAACAGAGGCACATAATTCATAAGCAGACAACCATATTGCAGACATCTCAAGTTATGCAAGACGCACGCTGCTCTGAAACACTAGCAAGCTACATGCAAGACTGAGGAAACACATCAGAGGAGATCACTTCGCTATTTTAAATACCAAGGGGGGAAAATAAGGGCAAGTGGTGGATTTAAAAATAAAAGCCTACCTATTAAATTCCTGTAAATCACAACAGCATGATGGGCAATACATTTTGGCATGTGTTTTTCTATGCATCTCGCTTACAGGCGAAGGGGTCTCGTGCTCTGCTCCAATCCACAAACCATATTGAATACTGATTTTCTGCACTGCGACACGAGGCAGCACAAAATGAGTACTCTGCAGCATCAAGCAAATATCAAGATCTGGCAACAGTGGTGTGAGTGCAGACTGAAATATGTTGTGAGAAAACGTCACCAGGCACGGACCAGCTTTCAGAATACCAACTGCAGAAGTTGTTAACATAACAAACGATAAATGAAAATAACAAACACTAAATGAAAATACTTTTTTTTCCTCAAAAAAATTTAAAAAATCAACATGTGGGGAACGAAACAGGGGGAGAAGCAACAGGAGCAGGAATGGGGGAAGTGTAGTAGAAGTAAATTTTATTTGGTTTGTGATCAAAATATAAATTTACATGATTAGGAAAAGGTACATCCACAGAGACTACTGTATAGCAAACAAGTTTAAGAGAAAATGGTGTTTAACAAGTCCTGTAAAAGATTTTAAAAGCAACGTTAATGCTTTCCCTTCCACTCCCAGTAAATTCTTGAAGCTAAATGTACATCTCAAAGACTGTCTTCTGTATTTCATTACTGCTGTCAAGAAAGACAAACGATCCAAAAAGTTAGCAAATGCATTACGCAAGTCACACTCCTGGAGACCAACATGGTACTGAAATCTTTACTTTTCAATGTTAATGTGACACATAAATAAGAAAAGTACTCCTTTATACTAGAAATCCTTTAACAGCCATGCTGAAAGTTGAGTAAAAGCAACAACAAACCTCTTGCATCCTTCAGCCCACTACAAGCACCTTGTTACACTCACTGCAGTACATTGTAAATTACGGAGAAGATGAAAGGATTTTTGGAATACTTTTCTAAATCATGCCAGTGTATCAGCACCCACCTGCAAAAAACATGCTTTCTTCCACATGACACAATGTGTGCACAATAACAATGGTGTAAACTCAGTGTTTTGAAGAGAAAGAATAGCATAGATATATCTTCAGTGTACCTCTCCAAAGCCTGAAGGACAGATATGGCCAAATATTTCAGTGGAAGCAACCTGACCTCTTTGGCAACGTTTCCTGATTACAGGATTCCTTGGTAAAACATTGCTATATAGCTGGCAGATACAGAATGGGGCCTTGAGACTGGTCTAGTAAATCTGTTTCACTTTAAAGCTATTTCACCATCATTAAGGTATTACATTTTTTTTCTTTTTTTTTAACCACACTACACAAATCAGTTCAAAGACTTCCCTCCCTCCCCAGTTACTTATCTCTTCAAACATCCCACAGGTCATCAGCAAGTTTACACACAATTGGTGAAATTCAAGTTCTTCCTGCTTAAGATAAATAGCAGAAAAAAATCCTCACATTGCTTTGTGAAACCGTTTACTCATCAAAACGAGCATATCCAACAGCTCTTTCTTTTAACCAGGTATTTTTTTGCTCTTGCAGAAAAAGTGAAGTCTGCAAAGTGCCCATTTCTGCTTTCAATTCATGACTTCATACACTTAGGATGAACTAGTAGGAAAAAACCTGTTTAATTTCATGAATTAAACCATGTTTAATTCAAACTTTTCACACTGAAGAAACTTAAAATGTATTTGGTCTACATGCAAGGTTAGACACCTTAATGAGGCTGAACCCATGAATATAAGTTGCATAAAGCCACTATTAGTTTGAAGAATCTTTTTTTCCTGAACCCTTGTATCCAATGCTAGGATGACACTATACCTTACTCATTTTGTATCCACTTACCAACAGGAGTGTGTTATCAGCCATGTAAAAACCTCAATCCAACCCAACAAAAACAAAACCCAAAGCACTCACATCCAATCTGCCAATGAAGAGAGGAGAAAACACTCGCCAACTTCATAGGAGTCTTCTTACCAGCCACCACATTCACCACAAAGTAAGCAAGCTTTACCATCTTGTGGTCAGAACTTGACCAAAACTGAACAAACTTTCACATCTCAATTAATGCACATCAGCAGTCATGAATTTTGACTACATGCAGGTCATTTAGTGCACTCGATGCACCATAGTAATTTCAGTCCACTATTTCTCATGAGCTAATTATTTGCTGACATGTAGATTTTCTGTTTGACATGCACATGTGCACTTTCTTCAAATCATGAGATAAAAAAATACGTGCCCCCATGTTTACCAACTCCATGGCCTTTGTTCCTAATGAAACATACCAACTTGCCTGTACAGACCTGCTGGTCTGTGGTACCCTGACTATGTCTGGAATGCTTTTAATACATTGAAATGGTGTTTGCCGATTTTCCTGCCTCTGATCCTGCAGTGGTTTTTGGTAACAGATCACAGTTGCCAGATCAGTGTTGTCACATGCAGTTACCTTAAGATCTCTTGGGCAAGTGCTAGCTACTCCTGACAATTTGCTACTTTTTTTTTTTTCTTATAATTATTTTTTAAGGTTCTAAAAATATTTTCTACCAACATTTCAATTTGAGACCAAACCTCAAAATATCACCTACAAAGCGAAGTCCCTGCATTAAAACCTCTCAGGAAAGTCAACTTGGATACAAATAATTTAACTTTAATTCTGTGCCTTATCTTCACAAGCACTTACTTTACAGTTCAATCGTGTGTCAGCTCTCCAGTCCGTCTGGCAGGGCATCCATTTCTGATGTACTTGAAATGATTCAATTTAAATGATTTATTGTAGTCTCTCATATCTTTAGCAAATTGTTTCTCAGAATATCTTTTGGCCAGACTTCTTATACTTTAAAATTTAATTTCTGAGAGGTTGGCAATGGTTTTTTTTCTATTTTCTTTGGAGAAAACTTCAAGTTTTGAAAGATGCCTCTTTGTTTCTAAGAGATTCCTTAACTCTGCTATAAACCTCTCCTTCTCTCTTAAAAATAAAAAGTAGCAGCAAAAAAAAAAGTTGGAAGTCTTTGAGAGACGGTATATATTTTATCTAACATAATTCACAGCCTTTAAAGAGACACTTTACTACCTACAGGCTTCAATTTCCTTATAACAAACCTTCTCACTTTAATGACGAGCAAAGGCAGAAGGCTGGCACAGGAACCACAGTGTTCAGTTCCCTGGCTCAGATGTTCCCAGGAAACTTTCAGTTCAACCATGCAAACATAACCATAGTCTAAACTTCCATTGGGAACCAGGTGAAACCAGCTCTGCTATCCCAGACTCCATGCCAACGTACTGAAAGGGACACTGATCCTTTCCAAAGTCACTGCCTTCTACAGGCTTGAGACTGATATCAACAGGCTTCCTCCTTCAAAAGCCCTCATGAAGTCACCTCCTTCTGTACCCTCATGGTAGCAGGTTACTCCTTCAAACATTGAGGCTGTTTGTTGACTGTCCTATAGCCAGGATCAGAACTCTTCTGAGTTACAACATGTTTCAATATATTATGTGCATTTCTTAAAAAGAACATATATTCAAAGACTGCAAACAGGATGAAAAAAAGGGGGTTTGTTCTGTTGTTAAATTGTAATATTTAGGTGGTGAATGCTTTAGCTTATTAGAAGAATTAACTCAATTTTAAGTTAAAGCCTATGTCAAGTATAAATGGTCTAATGTCATCCCTACAATTAAAGATGGTCAACTGAGAAGAAACAGATCTGATTCAGTGATGATCAGCCACTGATTTGTGTAGTTGCACTATAGTTAATCCAGAAACATGGATAGTTTCAATTTCAGTTTAAGAGAACTATACATTACTAGAATTACCTGTAGAGGCACACTTCAAACTGAACTTTTTTACGTGAAACACATCCTTCAAATTGAGGTGTAGACACCAAGCAATAATAGCAACTGGTCAGCACTGAAAACAGTTCCTGCATGCAGACAGAGTATAAAGAAATCAGACTTGCACATAGACTTCATAAGAGATTTTATTTTTACCCCCATCAACCAAGAGTGTCCTCAGTCTAAAGATGACACAAATCACGTTTCCCAGCACTCCACACTGATAACGAGCAGAGATTGTGGCCCTGAAAGGCTCAGTTAATGGCATAAGGCCTTTAGAAGGAACAGAACAAAGAGTGTGTCAGCTGCACATAACTCCACCGGCATTGTTTTAACCCCATGTGCCAAGGTACACAACTAACCCAAATATTCAAACTAGTTCCACATTGAACAGAGTTTTTCTATGAAGAGTCACTGGTCATTAGCAGACAGAGAATCTCTCATGTTATTACAACTGAGCTGTTAAGCAGTAAATCCAACTTCAACAGAGGGCAAACAAAAAGCTGTATGTTTATTAAACTGACTTTCTAAATATCAACATTTGCTAAGGAGGTCATCATTACTGAATACAGTTCAATAAATGAAGGGAAGGAGAAAATCCTAAAACACAGGCTGTTGAAATTATTAAATCAGTACTGAGTGGAAGGGAGTTTTAAGGCTTATAACTACTTTGGAAAAAGTTCGCTTTTTTAAACATTTATTCTTCACTCACTCCACTCAGCTTATGAATAAAGCCAAACCAGACTGGCTGGATAAAAATCCAATCTCCACTGCAAAGTCACATGAAATACTAATATATTATTTATCTAAATATTGGGTAACACAAGGCAAAGCTATATTTAAACATCTAGCTACATTTTTCTATGCTCACAGAGATTCAGTGTTGTTAAGCCATCAAGCAGACACTTCTAAGCTGAGGAGCAATAAAAAATAAGTTTAAGTACCATGCGATTGAGATAAGGTAATACATTTAAACTTGTGTTGTTAGTAATAGTTATAATGCTAACAAAGCCCCATAGTTTTGCCTTTTGGAAATTATGTTTAGTTATAAGCTATACCTGTTCTCTTGAAGATTGAAGTTTATCGATTTAAAATAGGCCAGTCTGCAATTTTGAAGAATTTTCAGTTTTAATTCCAGCAGCAGTTAAAAAGGAGCTGAAAGCCTGATGGCCATGTCACACACTACTGAATAATTATATCAACTCTTCTTCCCCCCCCCCAAGAGCTGTTCTTCATAATTAACAGGATTTGATAACACAATCTGTACTACTAACTTGTACCAGCCTGCTCGTGTCAACAGAAAAAGGACAACTATTTTGTTTAGTGAACTCCAGAGTTCCAGCACTTCTCTCCCATGCTCAGCAGCACCCAGTCCCTGTAATTCCTTCTGGAGATGCCTGCCAAGCTCCGCTGACCCCTGCTGCAACCAGAGACTTCACATGAATGCTGTCCTCTTCCTCCTCCCGCCTCCCATGAAACTGCTTTATCACACGAACTGAGGAATTTGACAGGGAATGAGATATAGAAACTTATCTGCTGCCAGCAAACTGCTTCCACAATAGGGGCATTGGAAAGGGAAAACAGCAAAGAGCAGTCTAACACTCTAACATGTTCCAGGCACTCATGGCAGGGGAAAGAGCAGCGCCAGCCATTCAGGATTGTTGCTTAATGAAAATAATGCCTTCAAATGATACACTGGCTGGGACTGCCTGAATGTCTTGCCCCTGAATCTACAGAATTTTTGCACAAACCCACGGGTCAGCAGTGTACCTGAAGAAGCAGAAGCTTCAAGTACCCTATTCACGTTTTAAAAGGTTGCATGGGTTTAGATAAGCCTTCCTTACTACTTCTTTACTGCTATGGATTATATGAGTAGCAATAACTCTGAAAGTATCCCAGGGTGATGTTTTCCTGTTTTACGTTACAAGTTTTGTCACCCTCAGCTACTAAGCTCTCCCCTACTCCAGCTTTCCATCACAGTGAGAAAAGCAGTGCAAGTACTCAAGCAAGTACTCTCATCATGAGATAGAGAAACTTTGGGTTTGGCTCTTTGGAGACAACATGATCATTGGCTCGGTTCTGGGGATACAGAGAATCAGGATACAGAGATACAGGTTCTGTTTTGAAATGGCTATCTATATGGAAAATTATGGTGTTTTAAAAATAAAGATTAAACCAAAACACAATGAAAAACCACACTGCTCTTTCACACATGTAATAAATCAACAGGAGCTACACCCAGAGCAAGTATTTTTCAGGAGAAAGGCAACAACTGTAGAAACGTTGAACAGGATCCTTTTGTCTGTCTGGGGTTTTTTAATATTCTCTTTGATTACTTTAGCTTGCACAATATATATCCCACATTGTATTTCATTTGTTTATGAGTATCTGGGCCGAGCTCCAGTGCTTTGATGCAACTGGACACAGCAATTGGCTCAGTTCAGCATGAGCACTACCACCAACAGGGAAAGCTGGAAAGGTGGAAGATACACAGCACTGTTGTCACGTCCACTACACGACAGGGCTGAGAGGAGCCAAGCAAACACGGACCAAATTCCAGACAGTTTCTTCACCTCAGCAGGAAAGAAAGAAGTCCAACAAATAAAAGGACTCCAGAAATACATAGTTGTCTTCATGGTGAACATAGTTATCTTTTTCCAGTCTAAATGAGAAAAATGCAGAATGCAGATACAGTATGAACAAACATTAATGTCTGCAGCTATGGCTATTTAGTGAGAAGATTAAGTCAAAAGCTCAGATTTTTCTGTACTGAAACTTCTGATGCTCGGAACAGAAAAGCTTCAAACTGATTTGCTGTAGAGAACAAGGTGTCTGGTTACATGGTTTTATGAAATGTGCATGAGCACAACTCTATGTTAAGTTTTGCTTTTGTTAACAGACTGAAAGATCAACTTCTTTTTATGAATATTTAACAGAAATAGGCATTTAAGGCAGAAATACATTTGTATCTCATGTTCTGCTTCATCATTCATGCAGACAGGATTATTTAGAATCACTGACATTTGAAAAACCCCACTTGGGTGACTTAAACGACCCCAATTACAAGACTGACCAAAATAACAAAGTTTACTCTGACCATGGAGCTCAAAGGGAACAACAAAGGCACATTTAACAGGAGGATCCCAGGCCTCTAGGATGCTAAGGGATGGTAACTGACAGAAGACAAAGTTTTCCACTTTTGCATGAAGCGCCATATAGACAAGAGTAAACATGTATTAAACAAGCAAGTTTCCTTTGCTCAAGCCTAGGAAGTGGTGTGCCTAAACAGATTTCAAGCCAGTGTTCATCCCAGTTTCTCTCTGTTGTAGTGGAAGGGTGAGGGCTGGTAGGAAGATGCAGATATGTGCTTGGTGTTGGTGACAGACATGTTGAAAGGTACATTGAGGGAAGGAAGCTGGAAGCATCAAGATGATGATTAAATTAGCCCCTCAAACAACATCTAAACCTCTCTCTAAGCTTAGAAAGCCCAGGGTCCCTAAAGCACCAAAACTAGAGCAGTCTGGTTCAAAACATGACCTTCACCAACGCTGCTACAATCATCCTGCAAAACAGACATCCCCCACACCATGTGTGTACATGCACATGGGGGGAATGGGGCACTAAGGACTTCCACATTAAGTAGGGGGGGGGAGACAAAACTTCTGCTCAACTCTACATTAGTAATAGAGCAAAAGCCCCCCCCCCAGCTCTAGTAACTGTCCTATTCTGCCATACCTTGACCTCTTCCTCAGTATTCTGTGAAAGAAGATTTTAAAAGTCTAATTTCTAGTAAAATGAGTAATGCTAACTGAGGCATAGAAGCATGCTTCATATTAGATAAAGGCATTACCCACTACTCCCAAAAACCATTAAAAAAATAAATCAACTTTACAAAATTGCTGAATCTCTGAGTTTTATAAGATGGTTTCAAAGAATGACCCAAACAAATCCCTTGAATGTTTTAATAATTCAAGGTCTAAACACTCTTCAGACAAACCACATGGGACAACAGAAGCTGAAGTGAACACAGGTTGCCCAACAGCTCTGAGCCAACACTGAATTTTATTTAACCAGGTTAAAGAACTGAGAGTAATGCTGCCATGCTCTGCATTTCAGAGAGAGCTTGGGGTTTGGGGTTTCTGTTTTTAAAGAAAAAAAATCAATTCAGGTGATAAATTTGAACACAGATTGAGCTTAATCTTCTATCTTACTGCATTTTTGTACCATTTTATTTTAGACTGTTCCTTAGACAGAGCAGGAAATAAAAAGGCAGTTGTTTTTACTGGGTTCTCCCATTGTTATAATGTGATGTACCAGATTGGAGTTATTGAATAAGCCCATAAACCCCCAGGTTACATTCTTCTTCATCTGCAGCCTTGCCTTTCAAGTGAGCTCTACTCTTATTAAAAGGATCAGAAACTGTCCTCGGGCATACCTTGTCTTTGAAGATGAAGCCCCAGCTACATTTTATGGAAAAGACATCTCAGTTCATACCTTCGCCAAACTGCGTGGCAGGTTTAAACAATTATGTAAGACAGTGGATTTCAATTCCAGGCTCCTCTTACTCACTCTCAAGTTTTAAAAATAATATTTTTCTTTCTGCTAGGGCACTCCTGAAACAAATGTTCCAAAGAGTGATGATCCAAAGGCATTAAAGAAAAAAGTTACAGTTTAAACAGTGTGACACAGATTATGAATAAAGAAACCCTTCCCATATGGAAAAGTTTTTAAAAATTGACATTTCTTTTCAATATGCATTAATCAGAAAGACAGTAGTGTATTCTGACTGCTTCAGAGAGAAGAGAATCAAAACCCTTGGGATTTATTACACAAAAGAGCAATTGCAAAGAAGGAAGAACAATCCTATGGGTTTTTAAAACCTACCATTAACGGTGTTTTCTCAAATGGTTGGGAAAGTCTGCAGTTTTGAGCCAGCCACATGTTACTTATCAATGCTTCAGATGCAGGGTGAGTAAGAAAGGCCATGTCTGGTTCCTTTTGCAATAGGGAAAAATCCCTTTTGAAGTCTTTCTGAGGGACTGATGGGGAAGAAAGTGTCAGGAAAAGGATCTGACAGGTTTTGCACAGCGAGGGGTAAAAAGACGTCTGGAGTAAAATCTCTTGTCTAAATTGGGCAGAGATAGCAACCTCTCCTGCAGCACTGGAGACGCCAGATAAAGAGTCTGAGACTCCCTTGTATACTTTTTCCAGCCACACATGAATTCCTTTTTACGCTTTTTGCCAGCTTCTCATCTTACCAGGAGCATGAAGGAGAGGCCAGTCAAGTAGAGAAGGGAACGTAGCCATGCTGAGGCACCATGTACAGCAGACAGCCTTCCAAGTTTCCAGGAAAACAACTTGCATTTTAAACACCCCAAGCTTCACAAAAACCTTCAATTTAAAGGTTGAAGCGATCACCTGAACGGTCTTACAACAAAGTCAAAAGACTAAGAAATTACTCTGTTTCTTGAAATGAAACGCATTATCAATTCACATGTCACTGGAAACATCGTCATTTTGCTCTGAGACAGTATTTCTCTCCTTTATTTTCAATTCTGTGCAAATAACTAACCTAAGTTCTGCATTGCCTGCAATGTCAATGGAATTATCCACCAGCATGTCATTTTTAACAGCACTGCAAGTTGCTCTGCCCTTTCTTTTAAATTTCCAGTTTGAAGAAACAAATCGAAAACAGCCATTATTTTCCTCATTCACAAAGATAAAAAATGCCTGATATAACCAGACCCTAACAGCTGAATTCAGAGGGGAAATTTGAGAGATTACTTCTCTAAAAACTCTTATCTATAGCAAACTCCACAGCTAAAAATATGCAAACTTTGCATTAACTTCTCAATAGGGCAGAAAGCTCTAGATTTCACCAAGTCACTCAAAGTAATAATTTTGTGTACTTCTAGTGGAAGGCAGCAGCTCATCCTTGTTCAATTTGAAGTGCACAGAAGAATGCAGTATGCTTTTAATAAAAGCCATTGTCTCTACATTTTGATAAACTGATAATGTTTGGATTCCTCCTTGTTTCTGCCATATATACCTTGCAATTACGAGGTAAGGTGTATGGAGCATTTTGCAGATAGCTTTTCCTCCTTTATTCGCTATGAAATACTTTCTCAAACCCCAAAAAATCCCCCCAAAAGAATGTGAGCCAGGCGTTAGCAACAGGATTATTTTAATACAGTCACTTTATTTACATAACAGGCATGAAAACATAAGTTGCAATGCACTGTCTGACTTTAATCAACTGGGGAGCTGTAGAAAACATTGGTAGAAAGATAATTCTTCAGATGAAAGATTAGACACTAAATGCCCTTGAAGATTGCTCTGCAAGAATGTTTGCTGCCTATCACTATAAAAATGAAATCCACAACACAGTATATGCTAACTAACCCACAGTAAGACTTGTAAGACATAATAGAAGTGTCTGAAAAAGGTACAAAAAATCCCTTAGTTGTAAAATACAGGTTACTGCTCCAGTTCTGCCTTCTTCATACTCCGCCTTTCGCATCTTTAGGAACTGCGCACATAACAGTCAAGTAACACGCTGAGGTCAGGTAATCACTGTGATGAATGTCAAAGCTTTATGTATCTTTGATGATACTTATGAGCTGGTCAGTGGTACAAACAAGTAGCATCCACCTTACTGTGGCTAGAACCTGCAGGACACCTCAATATCCTTACACATAAGAAGTTCCATTACATCTTCAGAGCAAATATTAGGCAGTATTGTTCAGCCTCTTGCACGCACACCAAAGCTTTTTAATAAAACCACTTTAAAGTGGCCTTTTGCTAATTCAGCTCCCCTCCTCCCCCTTAAAAATAATTACACTAAACAACAAGCAAGAACACAGCCAAGAATTCAGACAATGAAATGTTTTAGCTACCTTGATTTTTTCCACAGCGCTCCTTGCTCTAGTAGTGTAGTTGACCTGTAAAACAGAAGAAAGAGGTTACTGACTCCTGGTAGGCTTTATTACTGGAATATATTGTACACTTAAAAACTAGAAAAGTATCAGTACAACATTTAGTTTCTTGAACTCTTTTTTCCAGAATATTTAACTGAATTACATTTTACCACATTATCATATAATGCCTTTTTCATATTAAAAATAATCTCAAAGGGAAGTCTCCTTTATAAACACCTAGTTGGAAATCTCACCATTCTGCCTTGTGCACACCAGGTTACAAACCAGAACGTAAAGCCCAGCCTACCCTTTGCATTCTTAAATTAGGGCATAACAGCCACAGTCCACACTTTCTCTTCCAGCCCAGCAGAAGTGGAACTCTAAAGCAGGCACCCTGTGCCCCCTGCTTTGGAGGGTGGGAGCTGGGGAAAGGAACACAATACTGCTTTTTGAAAGTCATCAACTGTTAGCATGCAAAGTTAATCAGAAAACAACTGCCTTGCTTAGTGATGGAAAAGGATTGGAGCTGCTATGGGTTTTCCCCTTGCCTTAATCTTCTAACATGGAAGTAAAATGAGTAAATAAACCAGCAATTGTTTACTTATATCATCTTTTGACTTCTCAGTCTTTGAGCACAAGTTATCTTCAATCAAACCTGACAAATCTATTTCCGTCAACTTCCCTTTCTCCTCAAGCACTCCTTGAAGGAAAAGCAGTTATTTCCTGGGGGACGGGGGCCAGACTCCTTGATTTCGTACATGCACACAAGTCATACGCTATATTTTCTTTTTTAAGATATGTACATTGCAAGCTAGACATTGTATACATTGTGAAAACACTAAGCTCAGTTTACCATCAGGCACAACAATACTTCTCATCAGCCTGTTAACCCATTTTTTTCCATCAGGTTGTATCAGCCTCTTTAAACCACCACCAGCTTTTCCTTGTTACTCTTCCATGACTTCAACCCAGTACCCTCAGCCATTACTGTTTTGGTCTTCTCAGTATATTGTACTAGAAATACTTTACGAGTTTCAACAGGCTGGCTATCCCATTCCCCATCACCACTAAAAGCTGAATCATTTGACGTTCTCTATGAACTTCAGCAGTAAAGAACCGATTTCCAAAAAAGCACCAGGTACAAAAAGAATGCAAGTAGAAGTATACAAGATTACTGTAAGACATGGTCACAAGATGCTCTGAAGCAAACCCCAAAACTTCCAAGAGAACCGTGGTTTAAATAAGACACTAATGAATGTTGTCTCAAATTGTCTATTTTCCCTGAAATACTTTGCTACAGAAAGTCAGTTCCTTACTAAGTTGGAAAACAAGTGTTGCCATAAATATGGCATTATTTTTAGCAAGTTCATATTTAGGAATGAACAATGTACTCACACACAGTGTTAATATAGGTAAACAGCCACAAAACCATTTAATCTACTTTTAGACCTGACAGGAATACAAATGGAGGGGACAGGAGTGGTTCTAGCCAGGTGCTCTGTGTGGGGCTTCAGCATATTTGCTTATGTGGCTGTCCTGTCAACTGCTCCCTGGCAGAGCACACAAAGTAATGGCAGCAACTGGGGAAAGACGAGGAAGTGTGTTGGCATCCAAGTGTCGTGTTAGAGCAGAAGTCCTCCACAGCGTCAGGAATTTAAATGCTTTCACGTGCCTGTTTATTCTTGGCATGAGCACGGTTTACTTTTCATCTACTTCACACGGCCAGAGATAAGGGAATGCTATTTCTATGCAAGTTCCCGATAGGTTATTTTAAGCACAGCCATCACCCGCAAGAAGAGCTCCCATCTTGAAGGCTGGCAGCTACTGTTTATAGAGGGTATCAGTAGACCACTTCAACATGAACATTTAAAGTTCTCTCCAATTCTGTCAGCTCCATGTCCAATAGCACTGGTTGGCAGAGCGCAGAGGTGCCCATTTATGATGGCACTTAATGCTACTTTAGCCTCACTGGAGTTACACAGCACCACTTACTCACTCCCACGGGGACCAGTATAGCCCCAGGTAAGTGCCGGACACCTTCTTGCTTGGCTGTGTTTGTGTCCCCACCTCTGGGACCTACAGCTCTCAGCAAAAGGAGGCAGTGGGGGAAACAGCTGAAGCCAGAAGCCACAATGCTCCAAACATTCTATGCTTTTGAGCAGATTTTTCTGCCCTTTGTCACAAGTTCTTTTCTACAATCCCTTCCTTCTTCATACTCCTTCTCCCTACTATCACTTAATGCACTTCACAAGGTCTTCCTCTCTCAATTCAAAATTCTTATTAAAAAACCAAAAAAAAAACCCAAACAAAATGCTCCAACAACACAAAACTACCATGCCATTTGGTGTCATAACCTAATTCACTTTGCTTTGTCTGTCAGTCTTTCCACCCCACTCTATCCACCCCTCAAGTACAACAGGTAAGAAGCTTTTTGACATAGGCCCTGGCCAGCAGTTGTCCTCATTGTGCTCAACAGTGTGTAGGCCATGTTCTCAGCTCTTATTCGTTAATTAAATACCTCTAAGAGAAATGAATTCATACATCCAGTACCAAAGGATGTAGTAATGCAAATCACAACAAAGTAATGCAGATCACATCAAGAATGGGAAAAAGAAAATCTGAAAAGGAGTAACAGCCACACAGTAAAGAAGCAACTCAAAGCCAGTTTTCCCATCAGGGCAATTATCAACTGAAAGATACTCCTGAATGAATAAACTTGGAAGAGAAGTGGATTTGAACTCAAGATATGACAACAGTAAGACAAACATTGAATATGAGCAGCTTCAAAAAAAATTGGAATACATCTGAATTAATGCACAAGTCCAAAATCAGGCATATTACACAAATCCTAACAGGATATTGAAAATGCAAGTACAAATTAAATGTTAAATGAGGACTTCAGCCCACAGGACAAAAGGACTCGTGTGTCAGAGGTACCATTTTTCTTCTTGAGAATCCGAGTGCTAAAGACACTTGGCTATTTGAGAGCGAGCTCTCTTCCACTCAAGAGAAGCAACGTTTTAGAGCTGCATCCAGAAACTATAATACAATGATGGATAGTCAAGAAACTGATGGGATATCCCAAAGAAACAACTCCAGGAATGAAAAATATAATTTTTGTCAACTACTCATAATGGCTGATCAGTGTATATTAGGAAAATACACTTCTGGTTTGAATCCAAGCCTTGAGTATAAAAAAAGCAAAGCACTAGTAAATATTTAAGAGAATTTTGAGTTCCAGGCTGAAGAGCTGGCAACTAATTTCTTTTTTTAACAAACAAAACCATCAAAAGATTGTGCAACTCTAAGAGCCCTTAAGGAAACAATTGGGAATTTTTCATAACATGGTATTTCCTTATACCGCTGACCACAGGAATGCAAACAGTTCCACCAAACAGAGATTTCTTCATTGGAAACAACTGACAATCTAACCATGTTCCCATCTTTTCCACTCTCAGTGCTCAGCATACAAAATAGATGATATAATAGGACACAGAAGCGTTGTACCAGGACCACAAGTCACCTTTACTAAAACTCAACACCCAAAAGGCTTTACAAGAATATATTTCCTGAGGGTACAGAGAGAGATCTCTTAATTGTTGAGCATCTTTGTCTAATCAGTATTTTTTGTCTATTGCTATTTTAACTTGTTAGATTTTCCCAAATTACTGTTAGCATCTCAATGAACCAGAAACAGACCTCTAGCACCAACCATAACTTGGTGTATCAGTAGCAAGCCCCAGTCCTACATTATTCCCTGGCAGGAAGGCAGGTGATGCTAGCAAGGAGCACTAGCATGAAAACATGGATTGTTACTCAACATGCCAACTGGTGAAAAAGCAGTACTACTATTATTATACACCGTGTACCTTATACAATATCCCCCATGTTAGTTTAATGAATATATTTCCTCCCCAACTTTTCTGTTTGGGAGTGTTATTTGAGGAACGTCAACTGACACTATGAGTCTCTCGAAAGGCAGCTGAAAAAGCGTCATACTGATATGGGCAATGTCACTGTTAGTACATGTGGTCTACTGACCTTCAGACCCTGCATGAGACCAAATGTAAGAGTATAATCTCATAGGAAAGGCAAGTCAAGCTTTGCAAGAAAGTAACTTTCTTGACAGCTAAAGAACAAGTCACTATCATGGAGAAACCAATTCAGACCCTGTGCTGAGCTTCATGCTGCAGAGAAAGAGAGAAGAAATTAACGTAATCAATGGCAAAACCAGAGAGCATCATCAGAACTCGGAAGGCATCAGGAATGCTAAGAGGTACTAATCATTGGCACCCTGACAAATATCTGTCATTGCAAATTTGCAACTCAATTAAACTAAGATTTTAATCAGGGCTACAACTGTACTCAATTCTCTCCATTGCAGCTGAAGGAAAGCAAGGGGAACAAGTCATAAAAACAGAATAAAATTGAAATACGCCGCAAAGAGACCAAATTGCTTTCAGAAGGAAAAAAAACAAACAAACAAAACCCATGAAAGACAAAGCTTTATGGAGTTGTGTGCCAAACAAGTAAAGAAATTTTATATAGTAGAGAAGTCTGAAATATGTCTTAACTTCAGATAGAGATGTTAAGACTTTGCTTGTGTGGGAGGGTGTTTACAATCTATGGCAGATTATTACCCTGGTAGTCAAGGAAACCACCCTTCCAATTACAAGAGTTCAATTTTTGGAATTCCCTGATTAGGTAGTGTCATGGTTTAACCCCAGCCAGCATCTAAGTGCCACACAGCTACTCATTCACTCCCCCCCGGGCAGGATGAGGAAGAGAACTGGAGGAGTAAAAGTGAGAAAACTTGGGCATTGAGATAAATACAGTTCAACTGATAAAGCAAAGGCCACAGCACGGAAGCAAAGCAGAACCAGGAATTCATTCCCCACTTCCCATGGGCAGGCAGGTGTTCAGCCATCTCCAGGGAAGCAGGGCTCCATTGTGTGTGTTACAGTTACTTGGAAAGACAACAGCCATAACTCTGAACAAGTCCCCTTTCCTTTTTATTGCCCCAATCCCTTTATATGCTGAGCATGATGTCATACAGTATGAGATATCCCTTTGGTCAGTTGGGGTCAGCTGTCCTGGCTGTGTCCCCTCCTGGTTCCTTAAGCACACTCAGCCCGCTCCCTGCAGCAAAGGCCTTGGCTCTGTGTAAGCACTGCTCAGTAGTTACAAAAACACCCCTGTGTTATCAGCACTGTTTTCAGCACAAATCCAAAACAGAGCCCCATACTAGCTGCTGTGCAGAAGATTATCCCAGTGAAAACCAGTACAGGAAGACACATGAAAAAAATCCTCCATGCTCTTCAAGATGAATGGGATATAGCTCTGGTGTCCCATGTGGACAAATAGGGCCACGAGGCTTTGTCAACTCATCACAATGGCACCCCAGAAGATGTCAGTGATATGTGTCTAGACTGTACTTTTCTGAGATGATAAATGATAAAATAGCCATTGCAAGTCTCCCATAATACTATCACGTACAAAACCATTTACCAGAAGTTCCTTAACAGGAAGCTAAAATTTTCAAGCTAGGTTTTATTTGAACTACTACATGTCTTGATCTTCTCTTTCAGATAGAGCAGCACACTGAACTCACAAAGCTCTGACCTTTTGCCACAGAATGGTCTTGGAGAATTCAACTTTTCTGAAGTTACAAATATATGAAGCCTCCTGATCTTTTTTAGATGATGAAGAGCTAAACATAATTTATACAAAGCAGCAGCTTGGTTTAATTGCAAATAGCACAGCAAAATTCATTTATCCATTACCTTGACTACAAAAAACCTCACATCAGCTGATGTGTCAAAGTCTGACTGAGACTTTGAAGATCACTCAAAATCTATTTTATTTCTGTCAGTGTCCTAGAAAAACATCCACCAAAAGCTTTTAAACTAATCTTACTGGTGGTGCTGTAAGAGAACTACCCAAACTCTGCGGTAGTTAGAGCACACCACATATTTCCACAATTAGAACACAGTAATATCAACCTACACAATAAATTATTTGCTGGTTTTCATTAAAATGCAGAGTTCACTTATTTTTTCCTACAGTCACCACACCAAGATGCATGTTCAGAACAGCAAGAAATGACAGGTCAAAGTCTGTGTAACATTCAAACTCAAGTTGAATCAACAGTACAATCAGTGGAAGCTCTGGTGTTGATAAGGAAGCAGAAACTGATTTGAGAAAAATGTTATGAGTCAAAGCTATTGAAGACTACCTGAAAAGCTTTAAGTAATGACTTCTGGCTGAACTAAATACATATGAAAACGAAGATGCTAATTCACACCTTTGTCATCTGATAAACCTAACTTACTGATGGCTCAATACACAAAAATTCGGTGGTGTAAAGAATATAGCTGCTGTTTGCTATCCTTATATCACTAACTGTTTCTCAGCAAGACTGTAAAAATATTTTTAAGTGGGTATTTGAAGTACTGCATTATTAAATTTTCATGTAAATACAGACCAAGCAGTGGGAAAAGGCAGTTTCAGCAATCATCTGAATGGCCTTAAGGATCCAGATGGCAGATACAGTTCTGCAACAGGCATCCTAACCAGCCTCAGGAAAATAATTTCAGCATTACATACTTCTGTTCCCCTCGCTCCTTTAAAATGAGGTGAAGTCCCAATTGAGATGGGCATTAGCCAAGCTGTATTCATTCATATTTGTGAATATATTTAATCTCTTTCAGTGACGGCACTTCAAGCCAAGCAAAATACAAGTGCTAACTGTGGCTTCATAAAGCCTGTCAAGGAGGGGTGGACAGTGCTCCTCTAGACTTCATTATGAAAAAAGAAAAAAACCACCCACCACATGCTAAAGCTAGACACAATACATTCAAGCAAAATAATTTACAAGCTATATTCAAGGTTTGGGTAATAGTGAACAGAAGACCCTAGCATTTTCCAGCTGCCACTTTATGCCCCTGAACTTGTGTCACAATGCACCCCCTTCCCTACTTTTTTTACCTCATTCCACATACATTCCAGCATTCAGTGTCTTCAGATTTTAACTCTCTACTGGAAGAAGAAAACAAATACATATATCTTACTTTCCATTTTTAATAGAGAATGAAGTGTTCAAGCCCAGCACGACTCCCTTCTCACCTTCTGTTAGCACAGGTTTCCTGCTTTCTTCCTGTCCCTGAGACCTGAGAAGAAGTCTCTTCCTTTCTACCAGTCTTTCAGTGGCAACTCTGGCTGATTAGCTTTTGCTACAGTCTTGTTCCTGCCATCAGATTTCACCCACTAACACATCATACTCACTTCACACTTTAAAAGTTGCTCCCAGCTTCTCACCACAAACCCTCTACGCCAACCACTCCTACCTAGGGGTTTGCAGATCCCACCCTCAGCCACACACAGTTGTTCAAAACTGACAAGGCTGCTAACGGCTGTGAGAAACCCCTCCCTCCTTTTCTGCCTCACTCCTACTTCAGCATTCAGTTTTCAGCACCATCCCCTGCACTTACAACACTTCAGCTTTGGCGTGCTCCTCCTCTTCCATTGCCACGTGTGCTCTTGGTACGAGACCTGCCCCTAAGCATTGCTTTGGTTGACCTCCCATAAATCATAAATATACTGGCTTGGCGGTAGGAAGCGGCCCTGCACCTATCCAGCCATTTTTAGTCCCACTCTGACATCCACAGGAGAACATTTTCATGTTTTTAATCACCTCAAACTCCTAATCAGAAACAACATCTCAGTGCTGTATGCAGACCACCTACCTCCTACTCTGTCCAAAGCACCCACTACAGCATCAAAGCTTCGAGAGTGCAATGGGCCCCTCAGGGAGCAAGGCTTCTACTCCCTTAGGCTCCATCACTCACACAAGGAGGGACAACCAACTTCCCAACTCACTCAGATGCATGCATTTTATAAACCATTCTCCTTAGACTTACATGTGAAAAATACTTAAACATTTGCCGTTACAGTGCTGGTACAGCAGTACTGGTCTGCCTAAGGATAAAAGGCAAGGCAAGTTTCACAGAGAATCCTTTCATACTTTTTCATATGAAGTAACAACAAGACCTAGCACATCCTCACACTACATCTCATTGCACAGCCTGTTTTTTTGCAAACTGTCTTTGCCACTTCACTCCAAAAAGAAAAATGACCATTCAGGAAGTTTTAACAAGTGACACTTGATAACTTGATGCTCAAACTACCTGAGCAGTGACTGATTCCTGCCTCATCTCATCATCTCCTTTAATACTATATTGTTTTATGGAATCTACAGCACTTCTACACCAGCTCTAGCACAGTCTTCTCTTTCAGCTATGCTGCTGAAGTGTTACTCCCATTCTACTTCAGCATCCTTACTTCTGAGCGTTTCCAGCAAGGTTACAGGAATTCTGCACCTCTTTTCAGGACTGTCCAAACTTGTCTCATACCATGCCCAAAAATGAGAAAGGCATAGAAACACAAAGGAAGTCCTACAGCTGAAGCTTCAAGGGGCTGGGGAGGATTTTCCCCACAGTCCCAAAAGCAATTGAAATTGTCCCAGTCACATCGAGGAACAGCACAGCCTCCCAACAAGGAATCTGTGTGCCTGATGAGATGATCAGATTATGTTTCACAGTAAGTGTCAAGTGTATTGTACTACTACTGCTTTCTTCCAGCATTAATTTATGGTTAAGGCCATCACTGGATTTATGATGCCACTATTGCTGCAAGACTAATAATTATCAATGAACATTCAGATATTTAAATATTTTTCCTCAGCTACAAAGCATCAAAATCCTTATTTCTTGAAGCAAGCTGTGTTTGGAAGTTAAGATTATGGCTTGTTTGCAAACTGACCAGCTCCTCTAGAAAGAAACTGGGTTTTATTAGTATTCTTCCTATGTTATTCCGATATTATAAAGAGAAACTTTGCTTCTTCATATTCTTTAATTTAATCACTTTAATGAAAGCTTAATCCAGCCCCCAAACCCAAGAAAGAATAGAAACCAACTACTTTTTTTAAAATAAACTCTGTATCTCACTTGTTCACTTTTGACTTCTACAAAGCTTAATTCATCCAACCTCCACCCTAACCCCTGGGAGCATCTTGTACTTTCCAGCCATCTGGACTATATTTACTTTACTAAGAAGAAAGTTTAATTTGTTCATGAACAAAGAAAATCCTTTACTATCTTCCTGTCTTGCCTGCACAGTTATTTTCTAAGTTCTTATATTCTTTTAAAAAAAAACTCTAAAAAATTAAAAATTACTATGCCCTCTGGGGAGCTCTCACAATTTTCCTTGTGAGCTCTACTGAGGTCATACAACTTCATTTTCTTTAACACTTTCCAGTGCTGAGTTGAAAAAAAAAAACAAAAAGTGCACCAAACCAAAAAGATAAATTACTGTATCTCTCCTCAGTTCTCACCATCTCTTCAAAAAAGCCCTTACAAAGGGCACAAAAGTTCATGAGCATGATGGATACGAACAGTAGCAATTGTACCAAAGTGTTTGTTTAGACACTAAAAGTGACAGTTTTGCAAATAAAACAAGTTGTTGCCAAATTCAGATTGGAGGCAAGTTTTAGGAGGAACACAGACAAATATCTGGTTTTGAAGCTGTACCCAGTTAGATGGCACCCTTCTCCCAGTAGCTCACTGCTAGTGCAGAACTGCTGCATCTTTCTTCTTCCAATTTTTCTTAAAATAACTGTGCTGTGACCCCTCTCCTAACACTGTGGATACAAATGTGCTGAGGAAGACTTGCAGGAAAAGTGCAAATTGTAGAAGACAAGAAACTAACTGTTTTTTTACTTTCAACCTCATGTTCTTAAAACCCACCTACTTTTACCTAGTTTTGTCTGAGCTGCTCTATAACGCTTCCCTTTTAGTGCATTTTATAACCCTATTTTTCAAGGCACTCTATCTCTTTCAAATCAAAGATAGTCAGCTATAGCTTATCATTAAAAGCTATTTTGAGGCTTTTTTCCTGCTCCACCAGAAATCTGTATCACATTTAAATGAAAGCCAGATTCGTCCTTTTCTCACAGAGAAAGTCAAGGAAAGCAACAAGCAGTGCATGACACATGGCTAACTTTAATTAGGAATCAGAGGTTCCTGATGCTTGACACAAACATCCAATTAATTTCAAAAATTAATTCAGTTTAGTGAGCTAGTTTAATACCTAAAATAATGGGAAAATGCCACAGTAGAACTATAGAATCACAGAATGGTTTGAGTTGGAAGGAACCTCAAAGCTCAACTAGCTCCAACCCCCTGGCATGGGCAGGGACATCCTCCACTAGCCCAGGTTGCCCAAAGTCCCATCTAACCTGGCCTTGAACACTGCCAGGGAGGGGGCAGCCACAGCTTCTCTAGGCAACCTGAGCCAGTGCCTTGCCACCCTTATAGAGAATAATTTCTTCCTAATAGCTAACCTTTCAGCTTGAAGCCATTCCCCCTTGTCCTATCACTACACTCCCTGATGAGCACTGTAACACAAATTAAAATATGAATACTGTAATGTAAATTAGATAACATGTCCTAAAAGAAAGATACCTTTATAGATGATGATTGCTTAAAGAGAACTACCTGCTGCTATTTATTTTGAAGTAGAGCCTCTGAGTTTAAAGAGGTGACCCTTCAGAGGTGTAATGGTTTTTAACGATCATGTCAAGTGCCTTCTCATCTCTTCAGCAGCTCTTGTAGAATACCAGAAGATGATCAATTATACATGTGTGGGAGGCTGCACACCACAACATTACCACAGTAAATGCATTAGAGTAGGAAATACACGGTGTAGGGATTATGAGGAGTTAGGAGCAAAATTGAATGTGCCCATGTGAAAAAATAGCTACTGAAATAACTCACCCAAACACCACCACATATAAGATAGTCAAAATTTCACATAAAGCTCTGTGGCCACACGAATGCTTGGACCAGCATATTTAAGGGGACAAAGCTAAGCCAGAAATATTTCCCTTGCAGCATTCACCTCTTCCATGCCTATGAAATGAGAACTCAATATGATGTTAAAGCCAAACATCCTGCTGCCAGTTTCTAGATTTATTCAGAATTACCCCTTCCCAGTTTTTCCCCCCTTATCTCCAAAACTCAAAGGACTATCAGTATGATTAAACATAGTTTATCATTAAAGTTAGCTGAATCATAGCAAAGAGGCAACACATCTCTGTTTTGGGAAGCATTGCCAAATTATTTACCAGAAACAAAACCCCAGGAGATCTGTTACCAGTTGAGCAATGCTTCCACTAGCAAAGACGTTTTATCTCCCCTTTATGTGATTTCAAGCTGTTCAATTTTCCCCCAGAATTTGTAATACTTTTTTTACTTTTTGGAACTGAAGGCATGGACAATAATCAATTAGGCAGCTGAACTTCCTTTTCCTGAGCTGTAAGCTCAACATTTCATGCACGCTACTAAAAATAAGTTTTACTTCCATCAGTGACAACTCCTCACAGCTTAATCAAAGGAACAGCAATCACAGCCTAATGGGCTCTGTTCTCTAGAGCACCTGAATTGGAAGAAGATCAGTAAGGGAAGATTCACTGCAGAACAAAAATCTGCGAAGAAGTGAGGACCAATATATTTGCACTTGGTGTGCATCAAACTGAGTTTTACTTGTTTCTGCCAGAGAGAACATCAAGTGACTTGTTTCTTCATCCACAGCTATGGTCCCAAATTAGTTTTGAAGGAAATGGGCTTGAATCACAGGGAACAAAGTTTCTAGGTTTGTATCACTTCTGTAGCAAACACAGTATCAGTTGCAAAAGGCACAGGAAGCAAAACCCCTCCAAACCAATTAAGGAATTGAATCTTGAGGATCCTGAACTAGCAATTTAACTAGCAACCTCACTGCCAAGGCATACCCATCTATTCGGGGAGGGAGGGCACAGAGGTATAAACAAGATGCACACCCGCTCACCACCAGTACCAGCCTACTCCTCTCAACAGCAGCGCAGGAAGAGGCACTAAAAATACATGCAGTTGGCACTTTATATAGCTGCTTGTTCATGTGTGCTGCAGTTCCTCTATGACTTAAAAAAAATAATCTGACTGCCCACATCTCATGGCTCCTCTTCCAGAGGGAAAACAATTTTTTAACCAGTGAGGCAGCAAACATTTCTTTCCAAGAACTCAAAGGAATGCAGGTAAAAGGTGCTGATTTTCAGAAGGGCATGAACTCCATGAATCCCAAGCAGGTTTCTTGCCAGAATGTGTTCTGGACTTCAGTGAGGATCTCCCCAAGCCTCCTCACCTGTGGGGCTGATGGCACTGGGATGCTTTGGATGCTCTCCCTAGCTGGTGCTGCACCCCATGTACAAGGATCACACTCAGGACACAGACAGACCCAAAGGGCAACTATGCCAGGGAATTCCACAAGATAGATTCCTCCAGACCAAAACAAACAGAATAGTTGGAGAATTTAAAACTCCAGAAATACGTGGTGCACTTCCTAAAGTTTAAAATGAAACATTCCTTCTACCAACCAGTCACATAACCCACTGCTTAGCAATGGGGTTCAATGAGCATATGTGCCTGCAAGAAGCAAAACAAGTCTCGTTATCCATCATTCTCACGACACTGCAAGTTTCTCTGGGTATACACAGGGTTTTAAAGAAAAAGTTACCTTAAATTCACATTTCAAAATAAGTCCAGGTCTCTTTTCCATTCAATAAAAACTGGACCATGAATTGAAAGTAAAATTTTTCTGAAGCACTTTCAATACAGGTGTTCAAGTAAGGCTATTTTCAGCTCCGGAGGGAACACTCCTCCGTTTGCACTCATGCTGCCTGGGTTTGGGTAGGGACAATTCTCTTGCACAGCTGCCTACTTTTCAAAAGGAAATCACAGATGCACTTTGAAACATCAGTTTTAAGAACCTACTTCCAAAAGCGTTTGCCTGAAGGCTAGCAGCCCAGAGATACCAGCCCAGGCCTGAAATCCCAAATATGTTACCACAGGCCAGGATATTATTTCCCTGTGCTATCCCACTGCAGACTGCATGTCAACACTCATCTCTCTTGTTAAATCAATGGAACCTATTTTAGGCACAAAAGCTTCAAAATAAATCCTTTTGACCAACCTCCCAAATTAATTATGCAAATGTTGTATGAAAGCACACAGATCATTATTGCTTCAAATTTTTAAAGCCCTGCACAGATACTCTAAAGGAGAGAAAGCAAATGCCTAGTTATGCACATTGAATAATCCAGATAATTACTTGTCACATGCGCAGCTCTAAATGCAAATCAGAGTGATGGTTTTAGCTGTAAACACAATGTGGAAATGTCAAATAACTTTGATCTTGTCTTTGGCAAGAACACGCTTCTTTAAGATACCATTCCATAGTCAATGGGATATATGTATTTATCAGGTTTTTTCCTGTTGAGCTTCAAAGGCTTTCCTTCCAAAATCGTACCCCCATAAAACATTCCAATAGAGGTGAATAATCCTATTTCCCCAAACAGAAGAATGCTGCTGCTTACTGTACTGCTAAAGCACCAGAAACAACAATGCTCTATTTAGTGCATTGCTGTGATTCGAGCAAAGCATGACTGGTTTTGTATTAAAAATGCCCATAAAGGAGAGCTGTACTCAAAGATTCCTGTGATGGGGGGCACTCACTTCTTTGGAGAGAGGAAGTACAGTTACAGCAAGTAACTAACCCATCTCCTAACGACTGCCATGGAAACAAGTCCCCAGCATGTACTCCAGGCATATTCAGCAGGTAGGGTTTTCTTCATTTCAGACTTTCTTCACACCTTGCAGAAATCAAGACATACAAAAGGAAGGGCTAAAACTGAACAGGTAGCAGGAGATGAGAACGTTGAGGTCAGCCATGCCAGGGAGGAAGCCAGGAACACTGCCTTTCCCTTCATGCCTGGCAGTAGGGAAAGTCTTTATACCACTGCCCATCCCATAAAGCACATGTTAAAACACATTTCAAGACAGTGTTATTAAGGGGAGATTAGGTTTTTAGTTCAAGCAGTTTAGGCTACCAGTTGGGAAAAGGGCAAATAAAGAATTTCAGTGGCTACATGATGGCAGTAGCTATTTCAGGCATAAATGCAACAGGACTGTCTATCTGTACGACGGCACCTCAGTCTTTCCCTCCCCCAGCACCCCAGCTTTTCTTTTCCTTCTTTTACCTGTAAGCAGCATCAGGTCTAACACAAGGTACTAAACTTCATGTTGGGATTATATTACAGTATGAAGAACATCTATAAAGATGACAATACAGGAAAATAAATGCACAGTTTCTTAAATGGTAGATAGCTGCAATAGATTTAGGGGTCAGTCCACCAAAAATACTGCTTCTGCAGAGTTTTGCCTGGTTGGATCACCATGTTAAGAGAAAAAGTGAGCCTGTCAGATACTGCAGCAATAGCTACTATAACAAAGTTTACTGATGCAATCCTCATTTGTCACCCATCATAGGGATTCCAGTTTTTCCAAAGAGGAAAAGAAAACCAAAAAATCCCACACCCAAACAGGACCATTATAACACTTACATGTGGTTTTAAGTCAACTTACAGAGGATTTAAAGAATAATACCACCTAAATTTACTCGCATTCAGAAGACAAATCCCTACTTTGATTAATGCCAAGACTGTGCAAAGCTTCCAATGATTGCTCAATTAGTTTAACTTATTTTGCCACCAAAAGCAAGAAGAATTATGTTTGGACTTGGGAAGAGATTTCATTTAACAATACACACATTATTCTCCAAATCTAATAATCCTAACTCCAGATCAGTATAAACATTGCAATTTAACACAGATCAAGCATTCTCAAAAATAGAAGTTATCAGGGTGTAAGAACATGACTAGTTAACCTTTCTTTCCCCTTCACCAACCTTTTTTTTTTTTCCTCTCCATCCCTCCCCCCCATACAGAAATTATTTGTAACTTAGTCAAACTGACTCACTTCCACAGGCTCCTCCAGCAAACTTCTCAGCAAAGCCCTTTTGGGAGGGGATCGTTTTTCCTCTAAACCATAAGTTGAAGTGATAATTGTACAGTTACAATGGTAAATTCTAATTATAAATTACAATAAACCATATGTAAATTACAGATATACAAAAAGGAGGCTATTCAGTTTTCCGTGGTCCTCCATCAAGAAAGGAAGGATGAGACCTCATTTTGGTTTCATTCCCCCCCTCCCAGCCCTTACAAAGTTAAATCAATCCATGCCACTTCCCTCCTCACCTCTCAGTAGCCGCCTTTCTAACAAGAGCCTCAACTTTGGCAAAGGGCATTTATCCATCACATTTTGATCCCTTCAACAAAAATTACTTTAAAAATGGAAGAAAATGAACCGATCAGAGTGCTACATGAAGTGGTGATGCAAGACTGCGCTAGACATATGTCAGTCAGCAGAATTATCAGAGCCCAGGTCTAAAATAAAAAGTACTACAGAAGGATACAATTTCCTGAGCACGTGAACCTCAGTCAGTTTACACAAGCTCTTACTGATCTTTGCATCTCACTTGCTTCCACTGCTAAAACTGCTAAACTCAAGGAAAAAAACCCAACCCAGTAATTTTTATATTCTGCTTCTAAACCACTGCTGCATTGAGAACTTGTACATCAGTTTCAAAACGGAGCAAAAACCAGCATAAAATTGACATCTTCACCCTGAATGAATGTTTTCACCTGTTGAATGTTTTAACGATTGAAGTCTAATCTTGATGTTTATCCAAAGCTTTTCTTTTTACTCTTATTGTAAAATTTGCCTATTCAGACTGGGTTTGGAAAAGCAAACAGAGGCTTGTTACCTAGCTGAACAGAAATCCTGTCCAGCATAACATTTTATTAAGTCAAGTCTTAACAGCAGTACTGAACAGCACCACCTGTGTTCTGGCCTCACTGTCTTGCTAGTCATCTGCTCCTTCAGTTGCTGTTCCATTCAAGGAGCTCCTGCTTGTTAATTTCTGTTAGCCCAAATCCACAGGTTTGGGTTTTGTAGGAAAACAACCATAACTGCTTGACAAACACACAAGGAAGTTGTAACACTGTAACATCTCAGGAACTTTCTCCTGGGTTTCCATCAACCTATAGGTTTACTAGCAAAAGTCATGTACTTGAGTTTCCTGTTGTAATATTCCCCCCTTCCTTTCATAAGTAAGATTCTTCTCATCCTTAAAAACAGGAAGTAATTAAGTTCAAAATGTTTATACTAAATGAAAACATACATATTGCCATAACTGCTATCCAGTGACTACTGGGTGGTCTCAATCTGAACCCACTTTCTGACCAGCAAGTGCTTCCCTTGGAGAAATTATCAAAGCACAACCTCAGAGACCATGAGTTGAAAAGGTATAAACAAGCAACTATTATAAACGCAGTTCAGGATTTTAAAAAAAAAAGCTTTAAAGACTTTAACATGCCCACAAAACCCTCACAAACATCTGCTTTCAGTAAGCATTTAAATAAATGTTTTCTCTGAATTATATCAGGAATTGGCTAGTGCCGTTTGTTTCCTGGATAGAGTCAGTAATGTGCATTAACGCAGCGCTCTTGCTGCAATAATTAGCGGGCTCTATTTTGCTGGCGTGTGGCTGAAGAGGGAAATTCATAGCCCAGTTGCATCCTCCAGCGATAACCTTCCGAACACCATCTGCAACTACCTGTGATCGGTGCCTCGGCATGCCAACTTCTGGTCATACTGCTCTTTTTCATGACCTCCTAAACCACTTCACATTTCCTCTTAAATTTGATAAGCACTAAAAAAAATAAATGGTCAATTTAGTATTTTGATAATATTACATTAATGGGTGGCACACAAAGACTTCCCGTCGACAGGACAACTGACTGCAACTCTCCCCAGCCTAAGAAAAAAATCTGTCACTTGTGATTCAAGTTTACTCATCCCAATTTACTACAGCTCGCTTTTTGCTGATATAAATTAGATTACAGGAGAAATCAAATTCTGGTACAGCACCACAAATTTTTGATTGATTTGTCAACACTCTCTGTTCTTATTAGAGGAAAATGTACTTCCTCCCAACCTCAAGATTTTAATTATTAAATAACACTGGGAGAAGTGAAGAACTCCCTTCACTGAAGAGAGCTGCAAAGCAGTCCCTTCAGCAATCATGAGCACTTTCAGTAAACTTGAATGCTCCTCCAGCACACCCACTTGCTTCCCGTGAACAAGCAGTGCTCAGAATTATCTGGAGAGGCCTTCCAAAGTGCTGAGAACATAATTTCTGTGCATTTCAATGCTCTATGAATCACCAAGAACAGAACATGAAGCCAAGAAACAGTAAAACGTGCACACATACAAACAACAAATAAAAGCTACTAGGACTAACGTTAGACCTACCAAAATACATCCTGAACATATCAGGAAGAGACCGACAGGAACTTACACATAATGGCACTTCCAACCTGAGCCCCTCTACTTTTGTTTGGGCCCACAGATCAATACAAATGTCAGGAATTAATAAAGCTAGCTGTACAGATCAGCTCTCCAGAGAGCAGCCACATCTGTTCAGCAATGCCAAGCTGCCAGCTGGATCGAGTCCCAAAAGCCTTTAAAGGGTCATCATGCACAGCAAAAGCTCATACTCGGCTAAAAACCTTTTAGCCTAGCAACTAAAAAGGTAATAGGTATTCTGTTAATTACATTAAGTAATTAACATGTTTAGCTCCGTTAATTAGGATGCCTAATTTTAAAAAGCCTAAGAGCCACAGTATTTAAATTCCTGTTTTATTCTGGTATTGCAACAAATATCTGAGTCAAAAATGTGCTGTTAACACAAGCCGATCCGTTGAAATAGAGAGTCACAGTAAGTATTACTTGCTGAGTACTGCATACTCTAAGCAACTTTAATGTATGAATAATCAATTAAAAAATCCCAAATGAAATACACCCTGGATCTCAGATGAGACCATTAAACACAGAATTATGTGCAAATTGCCAAAACATCCTTTCCTTGTGCAGGAAGAAAACTCCACCGTAGATGACATTTGCTTCACTCCCCAGAATGTCCCTTACACATTAGGGTCTTGCAGGGCATAAAATCCCCCATCAAGGCTTTGACACAGAAAGCTGTTTCTGAAATAACTGTCTGCTGGCCTCAGTGGAAACTGCTCCTGATTTTGAGGTATTTGGAAGGAGTGTAGAACCATAAATCCTTGGTTAAACACTGCTTTATCTACAGCTTTTTCCACAGCTGTAGGTGGCCCAATTTACATGTGGGAAAGACACAGCTGACACCCTCAAATACCTTGGTGGGCATGTGCTGAAGAGCTCCAGTGTTTAGGATTACAACAGCTGCTGTATAGCTCCCCCTGCTCCAAGGGCATCACAGCTCAATACCCATTCAATTGCAGGAAATCTCTGATGCTCATAAGGTAGTTCCAATCCGAGGCACCTCAATTTGTGTATGAAGAAACCATTTTAACAGCATAATTAAGATCAAGTTGTTGAAATAAGCCTGAACAATTCATGTGAATGACTGCTGTGCAGTCTGTTTTATTAAAAGCAAATTATTGCTCCCAAATTTTGCTCATATCAGTGAGCAGTACCTGGGGTTTCCTAAGAGTATGAAAAAGCACCACATCTGTCATGGTATGTCACTGCAGACAATGCTTCAGGAGCACTACCAGCATTGCAGGGCCACTAAAGGATGTGGGACACTACCCAGAAAACACCTGGAATCGTTAGACCCCATTCAATTAGCAATTTAGCTACAAACTCTATATCCCTTTAAGCAGGGCTTATTAACCTCACTACACAGTACCCCACACTGGCCATCTGGAAATGCAGATGTCATCTGCTCACCTTTGTAATCTGCTGTAAAGTTTTTTCAGATGAAGATGTATTTCATCTTGTGGTGCTATATAAATAAACAAAGTACTATAAACAATCATTTTTATCTGACTGGGGTTATGTCATATGGTTTGCTTTCTTTATGAAAGAAAACACATACACAAAGTACAACCAGATGCTGCTGGCAGAGAACAGATTTAATATGGACTCGTTTCTGAAAACATGATTACAGATGTGGCCTACATCTTGAACCCAATGTTTAAGGAAAAATTCTCTCTATGTATAATAATTTCACCTATCTTCTATGATTTCTCTAAGTTTATTAACTCACAAAAAACCGGTTCCTGGAACTAAATAAAGTTACAGGCCCTTCCTTCTCATGCTTTCACCACAGAAATCATTCAGGCATACCCTTTACCAAAGCAAAGCTGAGCAAGTTACCCAGGAAACACTACTTTTGTAGCAGCTCGCTGCTACACCAGCCATGAGACAGCAACTCTGCAGGTTAGAACTGAGGCTAAACTAAGCTTCTTTAAGCCAAACAATGCTTACCTAGGACTGATTATATAATATATATAACATATATAACCTGATTTATAACACGATTTGTGATGAATAGTTACAACAACGCTCCTTGCAGGAGTGGAGAAACTTAAGACACTTTAATCAATTATTTTTAGTTAAAAAACCCCAAAACAAATCAACTGATACATACCAAAGTTTTTTATCCCTAATGACACCCTTAAAATCTCTTACCAATTTATAGAGCTGCCAGGCAACTCAAATATATGATAAATATTTAATTGGTGTGCTCTAACATTGCTGAGAACATAAGAGGAAGTTTAATTCTCATAAAATCCCAATCATTTAACAAAATTAATAGAAATAAGTTTTAAATTCAAAATTAACAAAGTCTAAGTAAGAACCTCATTCTGTCATGCGTGCTGATTTAAGAAATCCTACCAACTTACCTCAAAAAAGTTTGAGTAAAGCTCAGATTCTTTTCAGAACATGATAGAAACAGCACATACTGCATCATTCTACATCTAACTGCAGGTGATCTTCACCATATTTGATATATAGGTATTTAAGAACAGTCCTTTTTAACAAATGCACTCCTGAGGTAGATCAGACAAGATCATATTCATATGACTAGAAAATCCCATGTTTAAGAAGAATCTTTTCTCTATATAATTCTTTTACTGTCACTCTACATTCATGTTCATATAAAAATAAATTATGAAAATCCCCAAATGATTCATGTTACTGAGGTTACTGCCTTGGCAACGTATTTTTCAAAGGAATTAAAGGACTTTAAGCTAGGTTAGTTAACTACCAGTGACATCACTTATAGTCAACAGTTGAAAGCAAACAAACCCCTTCCTTGAAGTACCTCTTGGTTGGACCTTTGAAAGGTACAATTAACTCTTGCAGGGGACATCAACACTTACGAGCACCTATTTATTGGTACAGGTCAGATGACAATCTAGATTAATCAAGCATCTTCTACATGCAAGGTACTACAGAGGTCATATGAAATGATGAAAAACTTAATAGCAGGAAAAAAATTTCTATTTTCACTTACAAAACACAGTGTCAGATGATGTGAATGGAGCTTCACTTTTAAAAATCCTCATGACAAGCTAATTTCTAATCAACAGGTATGCAAATCTATTCACTTCTGAATGCAGGAAGACTGGACAACTGGGTTCTTTCACAGCTGTTTTAAATGTCCCAAGTGACCTTTAACAAGAACTTGAAACATTTGTTACATCTGAATTGAGTGTAATTTTCAACAGGACTGAGAAAAATATATATAGTTGCATAAACACTGTCTTTAGTGGTAGAATCAGATTGATTTAGCGTGTGGTTAGAATTTGTGTGGCTTGTTCAGAGAGAAAACTTTGGCGAGGATGGATAAACAAGGCCATCTGAGCCCAGAGGTGAGCAAAGCACTTGTTTCAGCTCCACAAAGAAAACATCACTTCAGTAAGTGAGGTTGCTGGACTGTCTGAGTACTGAGGCTCAACTACACTCTCACCCAAGTGTTTCCAGCCTCTTTGGTTAGGATGCTTGGTGCAGGGGAGCAGTTCTGATCAAGACATGCAGTCTTTATCTGTGAAGGGACTAAAAATTACATTTAAACTTAACTGCTACAGTTTTACTTAAGTAGGTGCACTTACCCACTATTTGTAACAGAAGCCTTGCTAGAAAAGCTTCTTCTTCAAACATAAGCAAAACCCCCGTTTGAGAATATTTTGAGTGATTCTGAAACCTACTGATGGACAGGGTAGGAGAAACAAACGAGGATGTGTGAGCATTTGTTTATTTACTTAATAAGGAAGACAAACAGATTGAACTGCTTGATAACCCAAAACATACAGGTGGTTTCTGGACACATAAATAAATTAACGTCAAACCTTCATTCATCTACTAGGTGCCAACTACTTCCCCAGCAGCTGTCACATCAGTATGGGATAAAGTGTTTTAAAAGGAGAAAGACAAGACACCACAGCATTTACACAGCTTGTTTAGAAAAGTTTAGGAAAAAAAAAAATAGTCTCACAGCCCAAGTCTTTCCTGAGGTTAAGCCAATATGCAGACAGGATATTTAAATGTGAGAGCAATCTGAATAATGAGCTGAGAACTAAACAGAGAATTGTTATCCAGGTGGGGTCTGCACAGAGCTAAGACGACTGACCCACTGTACAAAGAATCTGTATGCAGGCCTAACCACCTCAGTGTGCTATTCTCAGTACTTCACTGAGGCACCTTAATTAGCCTACCAAGCCTGAGTTAGGTTTGCCTTGTTTTAAGGCTTCCGGCATCCACAGAGAGTTCTCCAAAAAGCAATTCAAAGCAGGAATATGGTTAAGGGGAGAATCTCAGCTGGCTAAGCCAAGTGGCTTGAATACCTCCTGCCTTTTCTCTAACTTACAGACTGAGCCAAGGAAAGATGCTGTGACCCAAGAGACAGTCTCAGTAGCTGTGGATCCGAGTCCATTGCAAACTCCCCTCCGTGAGATACTCCAAGAAAATCACTGCATCTCACAACCAAGATAGTTCTACTTTTATAAACACCACCACCCCACACCAATCTATCAAATATGCTAGAGAGAGCACTCTAATCAGAAAGTAGCACAATTACACACTTTTGGTCAAGTCTGTGCTCATTCACTTTACCACAAAGAACAAAGAACTAGAAGATCAGATCCTCATACGCTAAATAATACCACTCAGACCTCTCAGGAAACAAATTTCACACAATTGAAAGATAAATAATTTGATGCTCTCAGCTCTAACCTTTTGTTTTTCATACCAAGTTACACAACCTTGCAACCCTCAAACTCCACAGGCTCCTAGGGATGACTGTAATTTTACAACGCATTCGTTCTTGTCTTGCCTGTGGCCAGAAGTGGACACTGCAATCAATTTCCAGACAGAGAGATCCTACTTTTACAAATGCTTTAATAATTTAGGCACCTTAGGGCAAACTTCTTTGCTTTCTTACGTAATGTCCATTGCTGTAATCCACAGAAATACTTCCAAAAGTTTATCCTCAGGGCACTATGTAGTTTTACCCCTTCTATCAGCTTTCTTTTTTCATCAAGCAAAATCCTATTGTTCCACATGCATATTATGGTGCAAAGAGACTAAAAATGCTGTGTTCATTAAATTTGACCAATTGAGGACAGACTACTAATGCACCGCAAGTGCTAATCTCAAATCACATACAGCTTTTTGCTCTGTGAGGAATCCGGTTTTTATCTTCCAAATTGCTACAAGATTAGCCACCAAGGGGAGAGAGTAGCTTCTAACACGGGTAGTAAATAAGAATAAAAAGAGTTAAAGTTATGCAGTTGAGCTTGAATAACAGAAAGAGCATTAAGAATGTCTCTCCGAAATTTCTAAGAGGCAGATCAGGTGTGTTGAATAGCACCTACAGAAATAGATGGGGAGAGGAAACAGTTCTGTGCATTGTGTATGATTCAACTGTCACACCCAACTTCACCAATGTGCAAAGACACTGAAGTTACTGAAAATAACAAGGGGGGAAATACTCCCAAAACATTCTAAAAATTCAAGAGGACATTAAAACGATGGCTACAGTTTGACTTCAACAGCTTTACTGTCCTATCTATCAGTTTATAAGTGTCAAAGCTAATACTATGCTTTTTCCTCCTTCTCCTCTCTCCTTGAGAAGTATATGCAGAAAATTGCAGCTCTGCACACCCTATACCCTGAAAGATCAATGTTCTGGCATAGCAGAGGCAGCCAGAAATGGATTCAGCCTCACTGTCTTCTGGCAGTGCTCAGCATCAGAGAAAGAAAACCACTGGCATGCTCTGCCTTCTTGCCTCATGCTGTATTTCTGGCTGAGAGGCACAGTCATTTATTTATAGAATCTCTCTCAGCAAATTTGCTTGCGTCCTGAAGTAAGCTTTGATGCCTCCATTCCTATTTTAGCACATTACATTAATAATACTTTATTACTGTAGTAGAAGGGGGAAAAAAAAAAGAGATACCATTAACACCTAGCAGACAGTTACAGTAAGTCAGAGGTAGCAGCAATCAAGGTCAAGTACTCACTGTGCCAAAAAGCAGCACTGCTTCTCGCGGAGCACAAGCTGAATGCTTGGAACAAGGTTTCAGGAACCTCAGGCACAGCCAGGTCTATTATATTTGCCTCAGTTATGGTCCTTTCAGTGAATCTGGCTGCCTCCCACTGAATTTACTGCTCTAATGGCATTTCAATCAAGACTTCCTGAGCAAGCCAGAATTCGGGATAAATGCATCAAGATAGGATACAGCGATTAAAAGCACTGCCCAAATCATCTGCTATTGGTCTTGCAATTACTTCAGACACTCGAGTTGCCTCAGTTTTAAACTCTGCTTAAAGCAAAATGAACAAATGCTGATAAAAAAAAATCTGATGGAAAAGCCACCATCAGCCAAATCTCGGGATTGTTTGTTTCAATTATACAGAATCATTATGTCCGGTCCTTGGATCCTCTTTATTATACCCTCATTTCCCCTGACTGAAGAAACCTCTGAAACAAAAAACCCTCAGGAGCTGTAATTTAACAAAGACACCATCCAAACTTGATACAGTGACCCTATGAATGAAACCAGTGATCTGGGTATGGATAGAGTTTAAAAAAAAATAAAATAATAATTCCAATGGTCAAAATGAAAAACTACATTTGACAATAAATCTTCTTTTTATGAGTAAGCTTAATACCCTTCCTCTTGGTACAAGAATGTTATACTGTCTTCCTTGCCAAGAAACAAAAGGAAGACAGAAAACCCACATAGAACTAGAACTGTATTAAATCAAGTAAGGATCAGATATACATGGTATTTTCAGAGAGTTGGGGTGGCTTTTTCTGCATATGGCCTATATCTCACTAACCAGGACTTCTTAAGAATGCCATTGTTTTAAATGAGTCTTCAGAGCAGCAGCAGAAGTCAAAGCCAGGCCAGGGCTGGGGTGAGAGAAGACAAACTGCATGAGAATTAACAAATGGGCCCCTCCACATGCTTTACTATTACGAGAAAGCAACAGCCTATATGAATGCAAGCATGGCAGTCACACACAGAGCGATCCCAGGCTGGAGAGTACACACACCACCTTTCTCCTACAGAAACCAAGTGGCTGAGAACCCAAAACTACTGTGCTTAGGGTGAGGGTGGTGTTTGCACCCAGCCCCAGACACCAAGGGTTTGGCTGCCCAAACAACAGCAGAAGTGCTGCTGCTCCCGTTCTGCATTTCAAAGGTGGCCACTACAACATGCTCTCTCCAAAGCCATTTGGATAATAATTTTTAAATTTCAGGGGCTCTGTTTTGGTTTATCTAACACCAAAATGCTACCAACAGCAAATGAGTTCACACCGAGGGCAATACATACAACAGACAAAGTAATTTTCAGAAGCTCTTTCTGTTGAAGTCAGTATCAGGTCATCCAACACGCTGACACAGCCAGAGCTGTTATTTTTAAACACAGCCACAGTCTATTTAACTAAAGCATCTTTACTCTGACTGAGCCAGTATTACTTTGATAAGACTCCTTAAGTATCTGTGCTGAAGCCTGCATACCACTTCAAGCAAAGAAAACACAAACTTTTGAAGATGATGCTTCATTGAAGCTAGCAAAAGAGCAAAAAGGAAAAACAGAGGTCCAGGAAAAAGCTAGAAGGACCCAGCAGTGAAGACCGTAAAGTGTTATCTACAGGACAGCTAGTCACATGCTGTGAATGTGTATCAATCACCACCTGCACAGAGAGACAAACTGGAACAATTTCCATCAACTTGAGCAGAAAACAGCTTTCTGCTGTTGGAAACTCAGCATTTCTAAAAATTCTTTTGCCAAATTTGTTTGTAGCAACACCAGGTTTTCTTACACATCATTTAACTGAGGAGAACCTGGATGGAAGGAGAAGAGAGGCAATACCATTTTCAAAGGCACGTAAGAGACTGCGAGTTACAGTCACACAACATTTTGGGAGGCAGGCTGAACTATGCTAAAAAACTTATTAGTATACATTTTCCTCTATGTAATTCTTACTTCTTTGTAGATAAATTTGTCTTGTAACTTCTGCATAAGTTTATTTCTAGAACCAAGCACAACCCATCATTTCCTCTCACCAAAGAAATAATTTGTCCTACATATCCCTGAACATACAGACACACTGTGTCCATCTGACACAATGAATTTTTCTTACAGTGATATTTCACCTCCATTTCTTATACATATGAAATGGAACAAAAAAAATCTGAAACTAAAGGCACATACTTCAACAGTAAAAACCTCTTCATTTTCTAATATAAAATATAGTTGTGCACCTTGTGCTGTGGATGTACCCCACAGGCTCTGGAGACAAGGGGAGGCTGTCACAGAACACAATGCCAAGCACCCAACACCTCCACACCAGCCAGGACTGTCACTCGCTGGCAGCCTCACAGAACTGGGATATGGGTGTGTGACATGCAAGTCAAAGCAGCCAGAGCAGCTCAGCTCAGCATGCTGAGGTTATCTTAATTAAAATAATTTCAAAGTCTATATAATGACTCCAAAGTGTTATGTTTATATCAAAGATTTAAAAATCACCATTCCCCCTCAGATTTTGAGGGTACGAAGGAGGTCGGAGGAACCTGGTAACCTAGTGGCTGCCACGTAATATCTCAGAGCTTACAAAACAGCTTTTCCATTCTTACTTTCCTAAAAACAAGTACCCTTGTAGAAGGGTCAACTCACCAGCTCCTTCTGGTACATTTTCACATTGCCTTCCAGTATGAGAGGTCCCAGGCAGGACCCTGCAGAGCTGTCACCACCAAAGGATTAAGGGGCTGGAATCCACCCAGATCTCAGCACTGATGGTCCCCCATCTCTCTATGCCCTCAGGTTCTCACCGCTGCCTTCAACACTTTGCACTCACTCAACCCTCTCTTGAACAAATTCCACCTATAAAGGGAATTATAAGTTTGGGCAGGGCAGGGGAAGGAAGTATTCTGCTGCAATTCACAGCAAATTGCAGAGTTCAGCAAGGCACAGAGATGAGGGGGCAGGGCCACACTGCCAAAAGGGAAGAGCAGGGTGTCCCCTCTAGCTTGGTTACAACGTACAACCCGGATATTTAAATCGGATGTAAATCAGAGTACTAGAGAGGAGTGACCGTGTTAAAGAGGTGATTGTATTTATTGGAATAGTGACATGCAGACTTTTTATTTGACTGGGTTCTTATATAGGATTACAGGGCTTTAATTTGTTTCTTTAAATCAGTTTTGGAGAGAAAGAGGAACCCTAAAAAAGTTCAGCGTGAAGGTGGAATAACCATGGAGGGAGTACTCTACCTTATACTGTGTCAACCATAATAGTTTCCCCAGCACAAATAAATGCTAGTACACATTCTTCAGGTTAACTAATAAACAGAAGAGTCATAAAAAAGAATTACTTACACTATGCATTTTCACACTGTATCCAGTTATTCCATAGCTTTAATTTCATCTTTGAACTATCAGTTCTATCGATGAGTAACAGTGGCAGCAGTGTACATTACAACAGGAGTAAACAGATGACCTTTATCTAACTTTATTAATGTAATAAAGGGCAGACCCTTCTTCCCCTCCTCCCCCCCCCCAAACTTTCTTCAAAGAGAGTTTTATAGCCAACTACCAGCAGGGTGTGGACTGAAGCTAAAAAACTTTGAAATAGTTCCCTGTGAAATCTGAAACCAAAATACAGCAAAGGTCACCCCTCTGAAGAGCCCTCTTGTCTGTAGGTACACTATAAGCAAAGCTCTGTTAGCTCAGCCTCAGTAATAATGTAATTCAACTTACCCCCTGGGAATAGCAACATCGTTCTCTACGACAGAGATAGATTTACTGCACACAATACCTGTTACTATACATCTGCAGCATGTTTGATAATAGCCAGACACTAGCGTTACATGGTACACCTCAAGCTAGTCTTTCTTGTTAAAGGCTACCCCGGGTTATAACTATGGCATTGTTATTCTTACTCCCACCATTAGCTAATTCCTTTTAGTCACCTTTGTGTGTGAAGTATGATGCAACACACTAGCCAATATTAACAGGAAAAGGAGGAATACGTCAGATTTTTAAAAATTTTTACTATTTCTCTCCCTTAAGGAGATTATTTTAACCCTTTTCAACAAGAAAACAGAAAAATTTTCCAGTGGACAGACAGGATCTCTGAACACAAGTATCAGGACAATAAAACTATTATACTTTGTTCTGTCTTGTGGACTAGCGTGAAACACTTCAGAGACCCAAGCTTAGAGACGAGTGCCACATAGTAACTGAGGCTGTTGGAAAGGGTTGCCCTAACCCTAACCCTTGCTCTGCAGATCCATATGGGCTAGGCATTCTGCTTTTCCAACTCCAGCAAAAGACCAGGCAGCCAAAGCTCCTGGCACTGGAACCACTGGTTGAGCTTTGACTCCTGCTCACCTTGCCTACAGAACAGAACACTCCTATTCCTGCATCTCCTCTCAGAGCTCTCCATCCCTTTTGCTCAGGGTTATGTCATATGTGTTTGCCAACTGAGGAGAAATTTGGCAGTCTTCACATCTAAAGAAGAATTTCACAAAGCGTAGGACTGAAATGATAATTGTCCTTGCTGGACAACACTCCTCTGGTATAGAGGACATCTCAGTGTACTTAATGGTCTCCATTGGCCACTTTCTGTTCACTGCTGAAGAGACAACCAGCTGGAGACATTCTGACTTAAGAGATTTTGAAGAACACAGGATTCCACCTGGCAATACATTAAAAGTCACTCAGTTTGATTAGAAGCACTGATGTGCAATAAAACTCTCACATTAAGAATGGCAAGAAAAAGAACATTTTCTGCTTACCAGACAATTTGGAATGGCGTGGTCCTTGAGAAGAATTAGCCAGTCTTTGAAACCCAGCCTTTAACCAGGAGTTGTCTTAGGGCATGTAAAATCAGGGACACTGCTGTTTAAAAACATCTAAGCTTGAGCAAACACACACAAAGACCATAACATGCATCCAACAGCCATTTAAAGAGGAAGCAGTATTTCACTTTTTCTCCAAGCACTTGGCTCAGAGGAAAACATCCGATGCAAAAAGAGAACACACACTGCCCCTCAGCCACCTAAGGGCAAATTATCCAGGCACCTATAAAAAAAAAGCCTCCTGGAGTTTTACAGCTTAAACGTTTTATATAGTTAAACCGAGCTGTCCTGAGTTCACATGCTTTCTGTTACTTGCTGTGTTTTAACTAGGAAGCTACCTGGATTCGTTTCAAGATTTATTTTTTTTTTTAAACTAACCTGGTTCTGAGCACAGACTTACTCATGCTAGCACTACACAGATGTATTCAATCTCTTTGCATGATGCAAAACTATTTAAACAAAGTTGGAAACAGATTTTAAAATTAAAAAAAAAAAAGGAACCTGACTGCCAGACCACTGGGTTTGGTTTCTGCTTTTTTATTTATTTTTTTTAAATCCACAAATTGCAATGTGTTTGCAAGTTCTTCTGCATTCTTCTTATTTTTTGCTCAGTACCAGACCCATGATTTTGATCAGGTTGATATGTAACAAGCCAAATGTATTAAAAAAAAAGACTCTTCTGGTTACAGGCATATTTTGCTTTACAAACACTGTGCTGGCCATTAAAGCATGTATCACAACTTCATTTTTCTTCCTCAGCTGCTCAGGATTAAAACTTTGCAATAAAAATATTTATGAAAACTTGACTGAGCCATCTACTTTGGACACTTTGTCTTAGAAGATGGATTTTTTTTTTTGTTCCAAATCATGCACACACAGAGGCATCTGCCAAGCTCTCCATGTCACTCCAGTCCTTAAGCCATTTAACACAGAACATGCACGTGTCCTTCGAATGCCAAGTCAGCTATGCGTCAAAGGCAAACAGCTCTGGGTAGTCAATCCATAACAATCAGCATGACAGTAAGAAGCCTAATTTGTATTCAGTACTATGTCCATCAGTGGGAATGGGGAAAAAAAAACAACCCACAAATCAACACATACCCACAAATTCTTTCGCAGCATCAACAATTTTAGGAATAAGAAAATTACACCACCTTTGGCATGAAAATACACAGTTTGTCCTAAGAGACAAGAGGTTCCATTTAGTCAATGAATTAAAGACCATGAACATCATCTGCTTTCTACCCTGACAGCTGGATCAAAACAAATTTGAGTCACCAGAAGAGTTTTGCCTTTGCATATACTTTCAGACAGACAGGCATTTATAGTCAGCTCCTGTTGAAGGCCAGAAATTGTACAGATTAACTGTTAACATTACAAAGGCAGTTACTCTTTACCTGGGTATTTAATACAGTACTTCATATACAATCAAGATCAAAAGCGGGATGATGGGCTTGTTGTGAGCACCATCACAATTTAATCATGGTAGCAGAAATATCTATTTGACTAGTTATTCATTTATTATGGCAGTTCTGCCCAGGACGGTGGTTGAGTCACCATCCCTGGAGGTATTTCAAAAAAGAGTGGATGTTGTACTTGGTGCTATGGTCTAATGTTGGACCTAGTAGGACTGGATAGACAGGTGGTCTCAATGATCTTGAAGGTCAGGTCTGGCAGACAGGGAAATGGCACAAAGCTGTGCCAGGGCAGGTTCAGATTAGATGTTTGGAAAAAAATTTTCACTGAAAGAGTTGTCAGGGCCTGGAACAGGCTGCCCAGGGAGGGAGTTGAGTCACCATCCCTGGATGTGTTTAAAAAAGGTTAAATCAGGTACTTAGGGATATGGTTTAGCATAGGACAGGAGCAGTAGGACTTGATGATCTTAAAGGTCTTTTCCAACCAAAACCATTCTATGATTTCTATAACACTAGATCAGGAGGGCTAAAGTTGTATTCAGTTAACACGTGACTGGTGTTAATTTCATACACAGCTTCTTACATCCTAAATTTCAGGAGCATCATAGAAATTGCAGATAATATTGCTGAAAACAATCTTAGAAGAACACTCAGCCTTACCCTCCACATGCTACTATATCATGCAATCTTCAAATAAAGGTTTTACGTTCTAAGAATTTTGTTTGGTTTTGGGGTTTAGGGAGCACAGCAATAGGGTACGTTGCCTAGTGTGTAGCAATAATTGGTCTATTAAAAGAGACCTGGCTTAAATTGTGCTTAACTCTTGTTCTAGCATTGACCAAGAGTCTGGAGAAACTGTTATGCAATTCCATAGTGCTCCTAAAAAATGGTTGTGTATCCGAGTCAGGAAAACACAAAGGTACTTGCGAGGTCATTACTTTTGTGTCATTGTATTCAGTTCTAGACAGAGCTGGATGCACTGCCTGGTATTGTCTGCTGCTTCCGTCCCAAAATCCTATTTTCAATTTCACTTAATTTTTCATACATTAGGCTGAAGGTTGCCTCTACTAAATGTCTATTAGATCTGAATCAAAACACTTCTATTCTTCCTGACATGATGGCTCCAGGACAATTTACTTTTCAATGCCATAGTTCAATCAATCTTCTTAATCCAGTATATTTTATTTGGAAAACACTGGCCAGCTTTCAAATACCAGACTTTGTGGCCTTACTGATGCTTTTTAGAAATACAGAGTGGTTTTGTACATAAACCCAAAAAGACTAAAAAGTTATATGGGATACTAAAGAAACAATACTGAGTTACTGGAGTAACAGTACACAATTACAAAATTGTGTCAAACAATTTACATTAACATCAGCAACCTCTTTGAACCCAACTTATAATTTTCATTGATCTGGAAATTGTTTGAATTACACATACAACTTCAGTACCAAATGCTCTGCAACATTTTGTAAAGAATTCTAGCGCCACCAAAAACTTATTTCTCCAACAAAAACCAGTGCACATTTGGAGGGGGAAAAATTATATACTTCAAACTATATTTTCCCCTTCTTGTTTTTACTATATTAGAAGTAAAGCAAGCTTTGTTGAAGTAGTGAGCTTTTCTATTTTGCACTCTATTTACCACACAGGAGGAGACAGACAGGAGCACTTCATTAGGTGGTAGTCACCCTGCTTCCAGAACTGTGCAAACACAGGATGCAGATCCAAATGGCCTCTAAACTACATCGTATTTAGTGTAGTAGCTGTGGATGATATGCATAGGAACTCTTGTTTTCTGCAAAAAACCGACCACATCATGTAATAATTGATTATATGCAACAAAAAATAATTCTTGAGACAAATTGCTACAGGTATTGAGGAAGATAACAAGTACAGATTTGCAAAGCAATTCAACTGAATCCTCTTTTTTTTTGGCCAATACAGCAGACAGTTCAGCTCTTGGCTGAAGTGCCAGCTACCCTTAACACCAGCTCTGTGCTAGGTATTGTTCAAGGCAGCACAGTGACAATAAGAGCAGCGGTAGGCTGCCATCAACTCTACAGTAATCAAGATTGCCATGTACTTCAGCTGGAGATGGAACTTCAGGAGGTAGGAACTGCATGAAGGAAAAGGGATTTACCAGCTGTTAGCTGCTGCAGGTCAAGAAAAACATAACATGAAAAGCTACAGAGGAAGCTGGAGCTCTCACACCAGTTTGCAATTTACTGATCTTCACCTCAACCTGCTAACTCCCATGAAAACTACCTGCTGCTTTGATGTCCCTATGATTTTGGCACGATAAATGATACAAGGTAAGACAAGAGCTTCTTCCTAGCTGAGGCCAGAATATGTTAAGAGACTGGAACAATGAACGAGGCTATTATAATATTTCCCTAATTAGCACTTTGTTCCAGTTGATTGCATCCTTGCCAAGCAGAATTGACACTACTGCCATACTAAATTTAACATACTCCTGGAGTCCTACCTAACTAGATTCCCATATTACATGTACCAAACTGTGAAGATTCAGGGCAGAATAAAACCAACCAAAACCCAGGATCCATCATTCTGAAACTGAGGTTAGCCTTATCTAACTCTTCAGTTAATCTGAAGAAAATAACAACTTATTAGCAGTAAACATGATTTTAGTTTACTGATGATTTTGAAGTGACACTCCCCACCCCCCATAGTCAAGATTAAGAGCATGACATTAATGAAAGATGCTTTGTTTTCTAAGAAAATTTATTAAAATTGGTTTGTCTTAACTAATAATCCAGACCACAAGTTATCCTCAAACCAGCCATGTACTTGCTAGGATATCTTTAAAAGAAATACCTCTATCTCATTCACGATGATGTACAATGACACGTGTTAGCTTGAACACAGAAAAGAATTAACAGTATTCCCCATATGCCAAGTAACTCAAATTTAATACAGCAAGCAGAGTAGACTCTGTGGCAAAGAGATGCAACATTAACACACAATGAGTAAGTTACTGCTTGCTCCCCAAGGGTCAAGTAGCTTTTATTCATCTTCATCTGCCAAAAAAATGCTACACAGAAGACAATTACTGCCTCCCCCAAGAACCCTACCAGCAGCCACACCACCAGCGCTTATACAGCAACCAGCATTTCAAAACAGATTGGAAAAAGAAAACCCAACAGCCTGTGATGTCATGGGAAGCAATGTTATTTAATCGTATAGATTGCATTCTTCAAGTCAATACCAAACAATGGCTGACATGGGTTTATGAAACAGCAGCACTATGAAAATGCAAAACTGATTTACCAAGGAAATAATAGCCAGAGGTTGCTATGGCTGCTAAAGTTGCAGGGCATTTTTTTAAGAATCTTTTTTTTTAAAATCCAGTTTAGGGAAAAAAAAAAAAAAAGCTACCAAAGGCAATTTTATGCACCAGCTCAAAGTCACATGAGTTGTCCTCCTCAATTAAAATTGGGGTTTTTTTTTTAAAACAGCATCATTCCAACACCATCCATGCCCTGGCAAGGACACTTGTTGCAGTTTTAACTGGCAGCAACGATTTCAACAGGGGGAAAATTAGCAGCCTTCTGCCTTCTTTTATTTCAGCTTTTGGTCTGTAAAACATTGCACTTACAAACTGAAACAAAGTAACAGTTATTTTTCTTGTTGTTGTCTCTCGCATGTTAATTTCCGCTGGTTTTCACCGCGAACAGCATCCTAGCCAGGTCATTTGGCCTGTACCGGGTGAAGCTGAACAAAAGCAGGCAGCCCCACGCCCAATGTCACCTCTAACATCACATGCAACAGGGACCGTTCCAGCACAGCTGCACTGAACCCAGCTCGGTTCATCCAGCCCCATCCAACAGCCCAGGCTCATTTCATAACCAGCCAGGGGTCGATGGATGAGCTGCAGTACACCTTGCTGACTGACTGCGAAACATCCCTATTCAGCCAGGTCGCTCAAGTTCACCCTCTCTATATCAATGCAAAGCCTCTGGCCTGAGAGGCACCACCTGGACCTCCTCTTTGTGATTAGATGATCACGGTGTATGCAGCAGCCTAAAAGCACCACCCTAAAATCAGAATTTCCTTAAATAAAAAGGTCTGCTGCCTCAATCCTCAGGCAAGAGTCAAGGATAATGACTGATTTAACCAAGAGACCATTAAATCCCCAGATATCCTAAGGCGTAGCAGCACTCCATCTATTGGTCAAGACTTAAGGACGTGCTTAATCAACATCATCATGCCCTAACCTCAGTCATTAAACACTCAGCCCTTTAAGTAGCCCACCCCTTCCTCCCTGCTTTGGGCTTCACATTCTCCCAGCCAAAACTAAACGCAAGCAATAATGTCTTCTGAAAAATAATGCATCTCTACAAGCACCAACGTGACAATCTGTAAAGCAAAAACTGGTATACGCTATTAATCACTCAATTATCATTGTGTTTCACTGAGGAGCACACGCACTCCTTACTGAAAGTAGGATTGACTGTCTCATCTGAAAACAGTTGAAGAGCCCATATCCTTCCCAGATTTCACACCTTCTTTCCCTCTAAGTACTACTGGATGCCACCGAAGCAGCTCAGACCAGGAGCCTTCAGCCAGGGCAGTGATGTGACAGCATGTACAGACCCAAGAACTCATCAGCAGAAGAAATGTGTGGGCAAACCTTGGCAGGACAGCTAAAGGGAGCCTTTCACAGCAGGTCTGCTACCAGAGCAGCCACGCACAGAACTGCCCTGGCTCACACCGTTGCCCCTTCCCTGCAGATCACAGAGCCATGTGTCACTCGCACCCGTGGCTTCATTCCAGTCACCAGCAACCGGACCAGGGGGCAGGTGAGACAGCCTGAAGCTGGCCCAGGCTCACCAAAGCCCTCTTTTAAAGGCTAAGGTCACATTCACCAGCTTCATTCCTCTGGTACCAAGGCTGATTTAAGTAACTCCTTCTCCCACACAATTACTATTCATCAGTTTCAAAGAGCCGGGCTTTTATAACCTGTTGGCCTATTATTTTTTGCCCAGGTATTCACTGCCATTTATTTTACCTATTCATTTTAAAACTCAGCTCCTCCTCAGTGGCATCACACTGACAAAGCATAATCCTACACACTTTTCCTCTGCTTGGTATCACATCACTGCCTTCAAGACACGAGCCCAGGACCAGTGGATGGAAACCAGCAGATTCACCCTCAACTCCCCTGTCACGTAACGATGCTGAGAAGACAGAAGCAAGAAGGAACCCACCTCCACGACCGTCTATGGTGGCTGTTGCTTTTGTAGCATGCACGCTCTGCTCTCTTTACAGAGCCAGTCCCAGGCTTGCTTCCCTGCTAAAATCACATCAGTTGGCCACACAGCCCCCCAGCCCGGGAAGAACACCGATTGATAAACCTGCTCCTACATAAGCTTTTCACTGCCAGGTGAAAACTGTGAGACCAAACCCGAGGCACAAACTCCCGAGAGGCCCATCAGAATTCCTCATTTCTGGCGCCTGAAGTTCAGCCGAATTTCGGACCCGCCAACACCAACGAGCGATGAAGATAATCCCGGAGCGGTCACAAAGCAGGGTCCTTCCTTCCTGCGCCGCAGCCCCGGGCGCGGGGAGATGCTGCTGGCGGCGGTAGGTACGCATCGCCGTGACCAGCATACGCCTGCCTGCGCTTGGAAATCGCATTCCTGGGCTCCCCGCACTATTATCGGCGGCAGAGGTGGAGCCGTGCGCGGTTAAACGGAGGAAAAGGCTTGCGAAAATTAATTTTAGGAAGTTTTTTTTTTTT
>VZTU01011721.1:118459-261630 GCA_013400835.1 Zapornia atra
GACTCGCAGAGAGTCCGGATCCCTGCGGAGGACCGAGGGCAGCCCATGACTGCAGTAGTTACTTTCCAGGTTCTATTCGGTTAGCAGAGTTCCCGGGCAGAGGCGCATTATTTAAAGCCCCGTGCCTTCCAGCCCAGCGCTAAGGCAGAAAGGCGGCACTGCAGCATCTCACCCGGCCGGAGAGCCGCCCGCATACCCACGGAGCGGTTCCCCCCGAGCCCCGCGGCGATCGCAGTCCTGCCCCCGCCGCCGCCCCAGCCCGCTGGCAGCCACGGCCCCGCGTTAACCTCACGGCCGGGGGAGCGAGCCAGGCCTCCGGCCGCCGCCGCCGCCCCCCTTCCCCAACCAGCAGCAACGCTTCGCCCGCAGCCGCGCAACAGCGGGAAGGGAGAGGATCTCATCCCCTATTCCCCCTCCCCACCTTCTCCCCACGCTGCGGGAGCGTTACCTCGGCGGGCCCGCGCCTTTGTGCTTCAGTCCATCCCTCCTCACCAGCGGCGGGAGCCCCAGCACCACCGCGGCGAGCGGGCGGGCGGGGAAAGGGGCGGCGCACTATGTGGCAGGAAGGGACACCTGGGCTCCTCCCCCCGCGCCCGCCCGCCCGCTGTGGCTCACTATTTGGCAAGGAGCAACGAATCGCTCGTCGCTGTCTCCCCATCGCCCCTCAGCCAAGTTTGAAGCCAGGGGAGGGCGAGGGGGGCGCGATGGTTGAAGCCATCCTCTCCCCCGGCTTCAAACTTGGCCGGGGGGCGGCGGCACCGCCAATGTCCTCCTTCCCGGCCGCCCTCCATTGTTGTACCCGGGCCGGCTCCCCGCGCCGTGGCCTCGGCTGTACCTGCAGTGCGGGGCGGGCAACGTCGCAGGTTCCCGTCGAGGCATCCTCCGGGGAGCGGTTATCTCCGCAGAGCCATGGCGAGCGGGGTCTGACGCGGAGGGACGAGACTCTGCAGCGCCCGGTGCACAGCCAAGGGGGAGGAATAAAATGCGTTGTGCGTGGGATCGGTGAAGAAAAAGAAAACCGAACCCAACCCCAAAAAGGGAAAAAGACTTGTTTTCAGATGAAAAATTAAGGGATTTAAACAGTCGCAGGGCTGAAAGGCAGCAGAAGGCTTCTCCAGATGGCTCATGCTGCCAAGGAGAAGGATCTTATGCCATCCGCGGGGAGAAAGCAGCCCTGGCTAGAAGCAACCTGCCCTAAATGCCATCCTTATTTTGGCAAAAGCTGCCCTTTCTTTTCTTACTGTTTGCTTTGGGGGGTTGGAGTTGGTTTGGGTTGTTTTTTGGTGTGGGTTTTGTTTGAGGTTTTTTGTATTCTGTAACCATTCTACTTTGCAGCTGAAATAATCTCTGCCGTGGTTCCCCACCCAAAGTTACTGGTTTCATGGTTTCGGGGGCAGTTTGCTTACATCTGAGTGGTTCTGACCAGCCCTGTAAGTTTCAGAAGTGCTGGGTGATAGTTCTCCTTTATATGCAAAAAACCAAAGTCTACATTTTTAATTACTTCTAGACCTCTGAGTTTGTCTAAGATATATTTGAAAGGCTTAAAAGTTCCCTTTGAAATCAGCAATATTGCTTACCAGTGTAAAATTACCCACACAATTAACTTCATAGAGGTTCAGGGACAAAACCTTTTAATTCTGTGTACTGTTCGCTTTTAAAAGCCTTCCTGGGGACTGTGATCATGGGGAAATGAGCAGGGCTGGAGCAAGAGTAGGGTGAAGACAACACATGCCTGAGGCTTTCTTGTCATGGAGTCACCAAGGAGAGTCCAGCCCATCAGTACAGCAGCTACAAATCCCTCACAGAATGGCAAGCAAGGCCTCTCAGGAGCCTTGAAAAGAGGTCCTTGAAGAAAAAAAGTGCTTGAAGCATCAAACTATTCAGCCACAGCATGTTTGATTTGGATATGAAGAGGATGCCGGATGCATTTTACCTTTGCAAATTTATAACCAGTGCTGAGCTGACTCTTCCAGACTGGACCTGTGCTATGGAACTAGCAGGCACCGGCCACTAATGATGGGATGAGGTGGTACAGCATCTGTTATTTAACACAAGACCTCTAACTATCTGTTGGTTGTAGAAAATTAAAGCTTACCTTGGGCACAGGAAGAACATGGGTGAGTGTGTTTACAGACACCTACGTACATGCAGAGTGCACTATGAACGTTGAAGCAATTGGCTTTCTCTAATTTGCCTGTTTATTCAGTATAACACTCAGGGGATTAGTAGGTCTGTTCCTTGAATGTTCATTCCCTCTTTTGTTTGTTTCCTTTTAGGAAAAAGTACAGCTGTATCATGTTTTAATAAACTTTCAACCTGAAAAGGCCAAGAAATAATAAACTGTAGGTGTGGTTTTGAATGCGAGGGTGATACTGCGATGAAATTGGTGGATCAGGACTTCTGAGCTCTGGTCCAGACAACTGCTTAGCTGGCAATGGTGCTGGCACAAGAGCAATTGGGTATGAACTGGCCACACAAATTTAAGGTCAAAATTATAGGAGAGTTGTTAACCATTAGAGCAATTGAATTCCGCCTTTCCCCAGGGGGGAGTATTGGGAATGGAAAAATCTCACTGCTTTCTAGATGAAGTTTATTACAGTCATTATATGATGCATTGTCTGCAACAGCAGGGGACAGACTTGATGTCTCAGGAGCTTGATTTGAGTGCTGAGGTGCTGCGTGACATTGATCACACACCTCGAGATTTGAAATTCAGAGACAGCAGTTGCTTATCCTGGCAGAATGTTTGCAGGCATGTAAAGAGGCCTTTTGTGTTTATTGTAGGGTGAATTTTCTTCTCCTGGGCATGTGGATGAATTTTACTTTAGTCCTGGGAAGATTGTGGAGATGACAAGTCCTCACGATGCAGGCCGTAAATGGATTGCAAGTGGGATCAAGAAGAAACTTCTCCCAGTGGTTCTGGAGGTTTTGTTCCCTCCTTTGAAAGAACAGGCAGGTGCTGCTGGAGAATCGTTGGCCTTGGATGGTTCTAGTTAGGCAGGTCTCCATGCTGCAGCTCCTGGACGATGCTGCACAGGGAGATCTCTGCCAGAGCTGCCTGCCTGCGGGCTGCCGCCATGCCTGGGGCTGGTGGAGTAGAAGAGGTAACATCTAGTGCAGGGAGGGCTGGTAACAGCCAGGACTCTTCATTTGAGGGCTGGCTATAACTTAGTATTAAAAAAAACCCCCAAAACCCAAACCACAACACACTTTGAAAACCAAAACCTGTAGTAAGCTAACAGGGCACTGCATTTTTGGAGAGAGAGTCCTCAGACATACATCCAGCCCTGTCACGTTCTCTGGACTTCAGTGTTGGTCCCTGTCTGCCATGTCAGCGAAGCCCTCTCCGTACATTTCCCACCAAATACATTGCAAAAAACCCCACACCACAGGTAAAGTGTTCCCGTTTTGGGAACACAATGTGGCAGAAATACTTTGCCAACTTACACGGTACTGCAGCCTTTTCACCCTCCGTAAAGCCATGTGTCTAATCAGTGGACCTAGCTGAGCTACTCATTAGAAACTTGGCCAAACCACAAACATTTGGTTCCTTGCTTTATGCCAAACTCTGAGAAAGGAGGAGGGAGTGGCATGGAGCTCATGTTAATGAGTTCTTCATTCCCCACAGAGAGATAATCAGAGCACTGCTCAAAGTTTCATCAACATTTTTTATTAGCACTTTAATGACCTACATGTTGGGGTTTTTTAAGGGTCTCCTTTTTTTTAAAGTTTTTGGGTTGGGTTTTTTTTTTCAGCTAAGAGCTAGATAATTCCTCATGCAGCTGTGGTTTAGGAAGCAGCTCAGGGGACATGCATGCCAAATTACTTTAGCTCTAGTTAAAAAAAAAAGTATCACAAGGTTTTATGGGTGCCTCCTTTTTCAATCAAGGGCATTATGTCCTCAATCCGTCTCTTCTGGGTTATGTGTGTGTGTGGGGGGGGTTCGTTTCTTTTGGAATCTTTGCAGCTTCAAGAGCCATACAGCAAAATGCGAAACAGTGGTGGTACTGCATGTTCCCTGCAGACAAAGGACCGTAACAGCTCACTGAGCCCGGTCACTCTGGGAGGCAGGCTCCCTCTGGAGCAATGGAAGGCATTTCCAGGGACCAGCACCCATCCTACAGACCGCTTCAGTTTCAGCTGGCTGTATGAGCAGCAGTTTCTAAATGCCAAGGGCTGGAGCCTTTTCCACGATGCTGCAGGGTAGACCTCTGGCCAAGGGATTCCCCAGTGCCTGCTGAGGAATCTGTGACCCCACGCTTGTGGTGGGAGACCTCGCCGCAGCCATCTATACATTACGGTGAGAGCTGATGTCAAGGGAGTGCTCTCACAGGCTTAGTGGAGGCTGCCTAGAAATTGCCCAAAGTTCTGTACTTGTAGCTCTCCTCCTGCAAGGAACCGCCATGGTGGCAGTCAGTAGTGGCAGCTGCTCCAGAGGCCCTTTGGTTTAAAAGCAAGAGAGCTGCTGGACTTCTGCTGTCACTTAGGAGGGCCATCAGATGGAAGCTGCTGCACAGTTTCTTCCCATGCCTCCCCCGCTCCCCGGTGGCCAGATTTCCTTCTGGTCTTCTAGAGAGAGCTGTGAGAATATATACATTAAAGACAGGGATGTAGTCAAATAGTGCAAGATAACTGAGGTTACAAGAGCATTATAAAGGAATACTATTTACTTTTTCCTGAATCAAACCCCAAGTGTTTCCTGTCAGACCTCAGTACAATGGGACACAAATGTACAGTCCATTACGTTCACATTTCCTCCGAACAACCGTCTCTTTCCTTCAAACACAGGGGACAGGAAAGGATGCTTTCTGCCCCCACTTATGTCTCTCCACTGTTTTAATCGTGTTCGAAATGGGATTTGAGACATTCAGCGTTTGCTGTCTACAGTAGGATGCCTCCCTTCTAATGCCTCAGGATGGGAGAGAGATTGTAAATATGGAGGAATTCCTTTGAAATCAAAGAGAGCTTCACTGGGTTAACATCAGCATGAATGGAAGCAAAATGAGGTCCATGGGGAATAAAACACACAGGCTGGGAGCAGGGGGAGGGGGGAGGGAGAAATCAAGATTCACAGCACTAGTCCAGAAGAATAGTAGCTCATATCATATAAAAATCCCATAGTTCTCATTTCCTCCTTATCCCTTCAGGACAGGAAAGAACATCCTGCTCTTCTAATATGAGCAAACTACAAGTTATTTTTGGAAGCAAAACCTCATGTTCAGAGCACATTTTAAAAAAGATGTCTCTAATCTGTGACGCTGAGGGTGAATTTGAAGCACAGCACATCCTTCTGCATCAAGAAACCACGTTTATTAGCTCAGCACCATCTACACTTGGGCAAAAGGTTTATGTTGTTTGAACAAGAAGTTCGGAATTCTTTTTCAGCATGTGAACTGTGACTTGAACCCCCTCCTCTGACAGGGGTGTGCGGTCATCAGCCCCACAGCTGGTGGGAAGCCCAGGATGGCTGCTTGGGGGAGAGGAGCATGGAAGTGCAGAAGCGGAAGGTCAAGGGCTGAGGGGTGTGAGTGTTGGATCAGTAGCTCTGAAAAAGGCTCTCTGTACCTATTCTGGACTCCAAGCTAAATGTCCATTTTCTTTGTTATCCCCTCAAAATCTGGACATAGAACAAAGCTGGAATCACCCCCACTCTCAGTGGTGATGTATATTTGCATGCTGTGTGTGTTGTTCTAAGTTGTTCTAACTCAGGACCTGCAGAGGAGCCTGTGGCATAAATTCCTAGATACAAGCTTTGAAGTTTAGAACATCAAGTCAAAATCAAGGCCTTTTGGGCAAACTGTTGGATTTCACATTTGATGGATGACTTGAAAGAACAGCAGAGAGCTGAAATCAGCCTCCAATTTGTTATATGCATAAACAATACTAATTCAACAATGTTTATTTTGGAATCCGTGTAGGTAACACTTAGTCCCAAGTAAATTTTGAAGTAAATAAGATGGAAGAACGTATGTTAGCACAATCTCTAATGGTAAAAATAAACCAATAGTAGAGGAGTTAATGATTTACCACTACAAGATTAACAAACTGCTAATGTACTATAAAAAGAGTTCCACTTTCCCTTTAAAAACTGTTCATCGAGTATAAGATTTTTAGCTCCTCTCAGTGTCAAGGGCCCCAAATACCTTAGCAGACTCTTGGGAATGACCTCATCTGTAGTTTCTGAGCATATTCCCAGGGATGTGTAATGCTAGGAAGAGCCGGATCGAAAGCTGGGGGCAGGAGCTTGCTGCCCGAGCACGGCAGGGCTCCCCAAAGAGCTGCAGGGGCCAGCAGTGCCTGCGCAAAGCTCCCTGCGCTTGTGTGCTCAGCGCAGAGTCCTTCTGTCGCTGCAGCCATTGAGAGCACGCTTTAAAAAGTCCATCCAGACAGATTCCTATGCAGCCAGTGGATTGCTCACATACTTAAAGTGCTGATTTCCCTGGCGGGACAAACTGTGTTCGGTGGTTTTCATACTAAAGGACATGAGATTGCTTTGTGCTGACTGTCTCAGTTTGTTCCCAGACAGGAAGCAGAGAAGGGCAGTGGGACCCATGATCAGGTCTGTGCAAACAGATGCTGGAAACTCAAAACAAATCAGTCGCAGGGGTATGTGGAAGCGTGCGAGAGAAAAACCTTTGCTTGCCTTTGCCCAGCAAATCTTGGTAACTTTTCAGAATGTGTTTTAACCAGCTCCAAGCCTGTCTCTCTCCCTGCTGATGGCTTCCCATAAATTGCAAAGTCAGTGGTTTTAACTGGGGTGTCTGAACTCTCCGGGACTCTGCAGGGAAAGATAAATGAATCTACACAGCAGAGTCCAGTGTCAAAGCCATTTTCCTAAGGGAGATAAGGAAACTGTGGAGGAGTAAAAGCATGAATTCCCTTTAACAACAGTAATCTGTAATTTTACGTACCATCACTTATATACTAGAAAATACTACACAGATCCACTATCCAAGTAGAGGTCTGAACGTGTGTAAGTGTTACACAGCAGAAGCAGCAGCTTAAACTACTGTGCAGAGAACAGAACTTGAATTGTCTAAAGATAGATGGTGAAAAGATGTCAAACATCAACAGAAGTCCCTAGGCTTCACCAGAGTGGGAGATATATCAGCACAAATTGAGTGTCTGGCCCCCTGTAGCTCTGCAAATCATCAAAAAAGACATTAATGTCATTAGCAAAACCAACAAACGTGCCTATACTTATTACTTGTTTGTAATAAGATTTGCTAGCGTATAATTAGCAGGCTGCAGAAGTCTTTTATGACCTCCAAGCACAGTCTCCCTGCCTTGCTGAGGTTCACAGGAAAATTCCCGTTCTTTCCATGCAGCTACAACTTCCCCATCAGTTTCTGCCCCCTCAAATGGACTGACATTAGCATATGCAACATGTCGTATAAATCCATGTGAACTATATGTGTATACACATACACACGCATTAGTTAGGTTTGATTATTTATTCTACAAGGATAGCCTTTGATGAGGAATGTTTGTTTCCCAGGAGGCAATAACACTCTTCTGCCAAGCAGGACAGTGAGTTATGTTGTGGATTTGTGGTACATACACACAGGATTACCCATTAGCTGGCCTGAACACATCTTGTTTTGTATGGTTGATTAAGTCAGTTCTCTGTCTTCCTGGTGGGATACTTCACCCAGCTTAAGCATGGCTGTAGTGAGTTATTTAAACATGTGCCTAACCAAGGGTATGTACAGCTCAAGGGAGGATGGAATGGGATACGTTCTTGTGTAGCTGCTGAGCTAGGGACCTGATTTGGATCCCAGTGTCAACAATATGAATTGGGTGTCAGCAAAGGACACTGAACAAGACTGAAATTTCTGCCTCAAAAAGTTGGAGGGACTTTAGTCTTTAGTACAGGCTTGGATGGTGCTGGATGGGAAAATGGCACACAAATATTCAGCCAACATCAAAGAAGATGAGAACACCAGTGTTGGAACTGGCCCGTTGTCAAACCAAACTGCAGCTACAGATCCAGCATCCTGCCTGGCTTTCAGGTAGGAAACCAGCTCCAGACCTCACAGATCTGCTCCATTTTCTTACAGTCAGGGGGGCTTTTCAAAGCTGTTGAATGTACACATGAGAACCGGTTGTTTCACTTCCTTTTCCAACACCAGAGGTGTAAAGAGGCCAGCATGCAGACAAGAAACGGGGCTGCGAGTCAGTTGGGAGTTTCTGAGCATCTGACTGATACCTTTACCCTGATCGAGGGTCCTAGTTGCCAAGGGCAGGGCTGGCTGCTGCTGCTGGGGGCCAGCTCTCAGGGAAACAGCTCAGTTGTTGTGTCCTCTGAAGCTCGGCTCAGTGGCATGGGTGCTTTGGAAAGCCATTGCTGTGCGACCAGTTTCATGATCTGCATTCTGTCACTTGTGCTGCTGCTGTGCTTTGAGAAAGCTCCTCCTGGTTTACAAAACAGACTGTCGGGGTGGTTCCTCCCCATCTCATGGGCAAATAATACTGTCCTTTCACTTGTGGTATTGTTATCAATGATTTAAAATGAGATAGCAAAAATACTTTCCATGCTGTGTAACTAGCTTCCTAGCAGGGAGATCCAGCTGCAGATATAATACTCATGCTCTCATGCTTTCAAGGATTATCAGTGTGATTTTGGGTGGTAACAGAAAGATAACACTGAATATTAAAATAAAACCCAAAACAACAGATGTAATAAAATGGGACTCCAGTTCTGTTGCTGCTATGAACTTTATCGATGAACGCAGGCAGGTCTTTGGAAGGAAACATCAAATTTTCATCCCCATGCATGAGAGTCCAGATTTTCAGATGTCCTGATGGACTTAATATATTGTCTTTAAATCCTGTGCTGCAGATATTATCATAACTCATAATGTCTCTTCCACCTGGGTGTTCATTTTCCCAACCCTAGACTGAAGCATCCTGAGCACTGATTTCTCCAGTAGGATTCAATACTTCATGTTCCTCTTTTGAAACCTGCTAGCAGGCAGATAACACCAGCCAGCTTTACTTCCAGAGTCCTTCTGGATTGTGGGGAACTTTGCTTTCTCTCAGACAAAGTCAAACTAGTGATTCAAGACTAATGAACTGCTGTGAATACTCTGCTTTATCAGAGGAAATAGTTGGAGACTGAAGTCTTGGTCCCTAACAAGTCTTTGCGAAGATATTAACATGTCTTGCCAAGACCTAGTAATTCCCTTGCAGCCAATGCAACATTCCTCAGAGGCCATAAGGCAAGACTGGGAGGGGGGATCATATGGCTGGGTCCAAGCTGAATTAGCTACTCCAGAGAAACACCCTGAGCATGTAACTTCTTTGCAGACACAGATCTAAGGTAACCAAACCTACCAGTTTTTGATTAATCCGTTTGAGACATCTATTGTCAAGATGCAAGAAAGGAACAGATTTTCAAAAAGGAAATTAAAAACTGCCTGTACAATGTGATCTTCTCAGGGAAATAAGTGTTCTTGATGATTTGGGTTGAAAAAAAGAAATTGGGGAAGAGGATATTGTGGTGCTATGATTAGGATTTGTTTGCCTGCTCTCCTGTGAGAAAACTGTCCGGAGAAGAAAAACAGAAAACTGCTGAACATATTCCTTGCAATACAACTGATTATACAAAATACTATCCTTCTGGGAGCTGCCTACAGTAGGTTAAACCTGACTTTCAGAAGATGAACAGCGGGTTTTCTATTACGGCATTTGAGACCTCCAGAGTGGGGATTATGAGAAGATAGTGTAACTCAGAAGGCCCTTTTAACACATGCTTTTTATTCAGCAGTAGGACGAACGAACCCCCAGACTGGTACTCTCGCAAGCACTCAAGGTATGTACTGCAAAGGGCAGTACAAAGATTCCCAAAGAGGCTCCAGGAGCAGTGGTGCATGGTTTGGGCTTTGGGGGGGAGCAGTGCATGGCTCCCAGGGTGTTACCATCGCAGTGGCCCTGCTAAAATGCCCTGTGGCTCATTAGTTGTGGGAATAGCTTTGCTGCTGGCTGGCTTGGTTACCTCTGTGCCCCACGCCGTTGCTGGGCTATTTCTCCAGCCTGAAAGGCAGTGGGAATTTTACCAGCAGCTTCAGTGAAAACAGGCCAGCAGGCAGTGCTTTGCATCTACCCCGCCAAGGATCTTTACTTGGTTCACCACTCATTGTTCTGACAGTTGTCTCATTTATTCACTTTTTACATCAAAATCCATTCCTCTAAAGCTTATGTTCAGCCTTAAGCTTCAGCATGTGCTAATAGTATTAATCATTCTGGAAATAGCTCTGTCTGTTCTGCTATCAGTAGCTATCTTGCTGACACACTGTCCTGGCTCCATGTCTCTTCCCTGCTCTTTGGGGGTGGCTCTTGAGTGACTGAATAGGTGCAGAGCCTGGGAGAGTGGTAGGAAGCAGAAGAAAGCTGAGGGGGGTGCCCTTGGGTTGTGCCCTTTTGTTTTGGAGCGTGTGCCAAGGTGCATTTAGCTGCAGAGTGATTCAGACGTGGTTTCGTCTGGAGGGTCTGAGCTTTCTCTATGCATCCCGTCTGTCCTGGAGAAGACATCACAGAACACACTTGGGGTGGTAAAGATGGTCTACAAACCTTCCAAGAAGGGTCCTACCGTCACAGGCATCAAGGGCAGATGGGGCCTGCAGATAGAAGAGCCAGGGCTTGGAAATGCTCTGGGATCCTGCAGATCAAGTAGGTGTGGATGTTGCTGTGTGACCAGCCCATATGGTTTTGTCTTTTACTAGCCAGACTTCTGTATGTGCATCTCTTCAGAAAAGGGAAGGATAATCAGTATGGCTTTGAATTTTTCTCCTGTATACATTAAGAAGAAACACCATGTGTGGAATCACCAGCAGAGAAATTCAACTAAGGCTAAAAATAGTTTCCTTTTGCTTTCTTATTCAAAAGAAGCTAATGCCCAGTTCTTGGATTTTCATAGTTCATTATTCAATGGATAGTCTTCACATAAAAAGGTTGTCTTGTGCAATGTCATGTTCCCTTTGCAATTGCCTGAACGACATTTTCTCTTCTTTCTGATCATATAACATCTTACAGCTAGCTGTGGAGACCGTGGAAGACTGCCAGTAACAGTAGTGGGGATGCAAGTAACACATTGCCAGCTTCCTTGAATATAACTTAGCTGTTGAAAAACAAATGATGGTTACAAGCATATGACCAGTCACCTGCCTGCTTCCTGGCCCATGGCTTAAGAGCTTCAAATTAGTACAGAAATATCTCACAGTTAATTAAAAGCCTTATTGTTATGAAGGTCAATAGTGATGGCTCTGCCCATGACTGCACACAAAACATTTCCAGCACAACTGGCAAATTGCTTCTCATGTCTTAGTTTCCCATTTTTAAATTGTGCAAAGTACTTGCAGACCTGAGAACTTTTCCACAATCCACAGCAGGTGCCAGAAGAAAAAAAACTGCCCTGGGGGGCATTTGGTGGCCTTGGGTATACTATGGTACGCTGCTGCTGTGCTGCAAGATGCAGATGCTGAAATAGTCCTTGAATAGGAAAATGTGAGGTCATTTTTAGCTATTGTCAGTCCATTGAAATGTAAAATGCATGGGACCTAAGCAGGAGTGGATCAGAATACTGCTATGGTAATCGTTTCAGCAATATTATGCTTTTACATGCAAATCAATAGACAAGTCAAAGAGTTCATCCAAGATCATGGGGTATCTGTTTGATGCACTTCAGCAGTACTTGCATTTTTGTGCCCTAGTATCCCTTAGCACATGTTAAAAGACTGTATTAGTAGTTGAAATTAACTTAATTACCTGACAACTTCAGCACTAATCATCTACTTTGACTCTATGGTCCTTGGGGTAGTACTCTTCCCTCAGCTCAGAGTATTGTAAACATTAACAGTGAATCAGTCCAGAGAAAATAATCGACTTGCAGCCTCATCTTTTTTCCAGCTAACGTTTTGTCATGAAGTATGTTTTAAAAGGCTGGAAATGAACATAAAATTGAAAGTTAACCACACTGCTTCTTGACTTTTACTACAGTAGCAACAATACCCACATCGCTGAACAAATGTACTGAGAAAACTGTCAACACCATCTGGGGAGAAAGCAAGTTCCCATTCAAGTTACAGCAGTACTGCCCAAGTTTTAAAAAATGTAAAAACTGAGTATTTTGTTATTTTTGTTCCCTATTTTTCTTATTGTTCCCTCCAAAAATGCTGCACATTTCTTGCATTACAGCCTAAGGTGTCCTATGCAGCCACACTGCTTTTTAGTCAGATGCTTTCCTTTACCTGTTGCTTGACATTAACCCACTGCTCCTCCTCTGGATCCTCTCCTCCATCTCTGTGCTCCCCTGTGCCTTCTGCTGCTGCCGGGCTGTTTAAGTTAGCGTTACTTTCAGAAGTTCCCTGTTAATCAGCCCCGCGCCTGCTGGCACAAGCTGTCAGCAGTATTCATTTCTCTAGGCTCTTGCCTTATGTTGCATTGCCTTGGCAACAAGATTTAGCAGCAAGGCAACAGCCTTGAACTTGTCAGAGTCTGTTGCAACGCGCCGAGCATGTATTACTCTCCAGCACCTCAGGTTGCTATAACAACTACTAACAATAAAACTCATCTCCCAGCTTTAAATACAGGAACTTTTACAGTCTGTTTCCTGGCAGAGCTGCAGCAATATTATGTGAATCCTGGCTGTGCTTGTTTTGTCTTCTTCTTCCTTTCTGCACATGATAGCAGCCTCCAGGAGCGAGGCGTCGAGGCACGGGAAGGAGCTGGGTGGTGGGTGCTGCAGTGTGGGCACTGCCGGAGCCGAGAACAGGGCTGGGTGAACCAAATGCCGAGTGACTGCAGGGACATTGGTGAGGCACAGAGCCCCAGCAGCAAACCCCCAGCGCTCCAGACTGCGGGCTGCGCACCCCACGGTGATGCTCAGCACCTGCCCACACTAGGCCTTGGGTTGCGGCATTTTGATTTTTCATAGAATCATAGCTTCATTTTGGTTGGAAAAGACCTTTAAGCTCATTAAGTCCCTTGCTCCAGCAAAATACACCCTGCATGGCTTGTAACAGCATCCTGCGGAGGAGAGGGCAGCTGTAAGAAAGGCACTTTTGGTCTCTGTGGGACAAACCTTTCTCCCACTTTGGCTGGTATTGCTGATGAGAATAAAGGAGCCGTGCTAGCATGGAGAAACATGCAGGGGACTGATGATTGTCTCCATACCACCCAGCCTTGCTCAGCACAGGCAGTCATGACACAAATGTCACAAATGAGGTCTGAATCACTGGTGTTAGGTATTGAAAAAAACCCTCTCTTAGCAGAGACAAGGCCTGTAGTGCCAGAGGACCCCTTTAATGAATTAGGAACATTTTCGGTCAATGGAAACACAAGGTGAGGACGTAAAGTGACCCAGTGCAGCATCAGGGACTGTGGAAGTTTCCCGGCAGCTTGCCTGCTGCCCTGTCACACCTCCTTCCTGTGGCTTCATTCATGAGGACAGTGCAAAGCACTCATTCTTTTCCTGTATGTCACAGCCATGAGCATCTCGTGCAGACTTAACATCATTCTCATTTTTCCATAGCACGGGTCATATTTCTTCAAAAGGACAGAATTCATAACCCGCGACTCGAACAATGGGAAGGCTTGTTTAAGAATAACTCAGGATACAGCACTTTTTAAGTCCGGTGAGGGATGAAAACAGGAACAGGAAAGAAGCAGCAGAACTTTCCTCATTTATGAGTGAATCTCAGCGCCTGCAGCCAGGAATTACTTGTGGTGATACTGCACTTGGTGAGGTGCAAGAAGAGACAGAGCTCTTCCTGAGCAAAGGCCTGTTAGTTTTAGACACATTTAAAAATGATAAAATGGTGCTTTCCATTTCTGCACAACTGCTGCCAGCCAAAGGACAGTGGTTGTTGGTGACGGGATGGTGGGTTTAAACCAGGGGTGTTTGGCTGGAGGTCTGATGGGACACTGCTCTCCAGTGACTGCCACTCGATGGGGCCAGAGACTGCAACCCCTCAGGGATCCTGAGCACAGAGTACTGCCCAGACCCCCAGGTCTTTTTGAGACGACCCCAGACAGGACCCCACATGGGCAATGATTGCCTGCTGATGGTAACAGTGCATGGCAGAAACATTGCAGGCAAGGAGCATCCCAGGATATGCATCATCTTTCTACAGGAGCCCTTTTCATTGCTTCATTTACTTTTTCAGGCTCACACTTTCTCCTACACAGAATTTTGAGTAAATATTGCCCTTACTGAGTTGCTAAGAGCCAAGGGATTGACCTGACAGTGACACCCCAGCCCCCAAAACTTCTCTGGAGTTCCTCACATTTCATTTTTCATGTGGAAAAAAAAATCAGCCCAGTTTTTCTGACTGCTAATCTAGAGCTTTGGTTTCACAGATAAAACCAACTAATCAAACATAATGAGCCGCTGTTTCTAGGAAAACAACTCATGTAAAAAGCCCAGGGCTCAGTTCTTCAGTAGCAGTGCCTGAAGACCTGAAATATCAAAGACAGGGTCTCAGATGGTCCCAAACCTCTCATGGACCCAGGCTATGGATCATCCACCTTAGGCATGGGAATCAAAAGACATGACAAAGCGCTGAACTCAAGCAGTCAAACTGCCTCAGAACTTGGTGTAACGTGCAGGGCACATACCAGCGCCCAGGTTTGTGCCCAGGTGCTGATGGCAGCCTGGGACTGTCGGACAGGCACTGCAGGGTACAATCCCATGAAAACAGTTACGGGACCTGGGCTACACTTTTGAGGTTTACAGTGTCTACACGGGACACATGCAGAATGTTTAATCCCAACTTTTCCGCTTTGTCCTGTTATCTGAGGCAGACAGTAACCCAATACTTTTTGTCTGGACTCCTGCACCCTCGGGAATAAGCATCTGTTTCTTGTACCAAGATTCCTTTAATATATTGCACGGCACGGGACACCAAATGGTTTCAACACGTTCAGGCCCGAGGGATTTTCTGGCAGGTGAGTGGGCCTCTCTCACAACAGAGGTGACTTCCAGTGGGAGCTGGAACTTGAAAAATGTGGCCCTTACAGATATTTTTTGTTAGTTTGTTTTTACGTATAGATCTCTACTATGCTGCAAATGTTAATTAGAAAAAATCCATGCCTGGTCCATCCTTGGTTATCCCAGATGCATCTTAAAGGTGCCGTGATGCAAAACAAAATGCGTGCCTCATTGGCAGCCGGCATCCTATGGAAATGATGTGTGAGTTGTCCATACCCATTTGTCCATCACCACTTCCACAGAAACCCCTGGACCTCTTAAACACCCCCAGGCAAGCCTGGCAGCAGGACTGACAGTGGAGAGAGACTTGGGTTAGCATTGCCGAGAGGAGCAACCCTCGGAGCTGGTACTAACCCTGGCTCTGGCAGGACGTCACAGGATGGGGAGAGGAGTGGAACCTAGCAGCATTTTAGAAAGCAGAGGGACTGGATCCAGGCCACATGTGTGAAGACACCTGGCTCCATTAGTTTTATTGCTGGAACAGATAAGGAAACCTTGTGTAATAAAAATGCTTCCCAGGTGTCAAAGCAAAACACAGTCACTGCATTCTGTTAACATTTGCACATGTAAAGACTTTGAGGAAGAATGGCATCATGTGAACTAAATAAAAGCCTTTCTTGTGCAATATGCCTGATTTTCAGATTTAAATACAGAATATATCCATAAATATATCCAATGCACCAGGATATACTTCCTTAGCAGCATGAAGTTTTATGCAAGCTGAACAAATGATCTCCTAAAGCACTTAACAGGGCACCAGTGACCACTGTGGTCTCTTTCTGCATGCATGAGAGTTAGCTTTTCCCATATTTTTCCTGCTACAGCAGACAAGGGAAAACTAAGAAGTTTTGGAAATCGCCACAAGGCTCTTGTTTCACTTGCAGAGAGACAAGTGCAGGTGAGTGGGGATGTGTGTGCATTGTTTGGTGTGGAAACAGAGCCAGGCAGAGAACTCAGCAAACATTTCCTTTTCATCCTTGTCATTAAAGGTTTACAGGCAAAGTCCTAACATCTGGTATTTAACTGAAAAGAGCAAGATGTGGAAGTACTGGGATGTCTACCTGGCCTGCTGCTGCCTCCCTTTCCTTTCCAAAAGCAGCTGCTGGGAACCACCCAACCATGATCAACTTCCAGGGCTGGCTGGATAAATTGTCCTCCCAAGAAAAGCCAAGATAAGATCTCAAGATATGCTTGTTCCTTCTCTCCCTGCTATCTTTTCCCCCAAACACACCATTTGTTGTTGCAGTTTCTAGTTTCAGTGTTTCCAAACATACAAAATTCATTTAAAATGTGATCCAAAAGGACTTGTGCCACATGTTTGAAACCTTCATTTAACTCAGAGCTGAGAGCTTAAAATAAAAACAGTTTTCTGCTAAACTGTTCTCAGGCCCTTCCTTGCGTTGGCACATTGCAGCGCCGCCGTTACATACTACCAGAATGCTGACATTAATTGTTGTTCAGTCATTTTCTAGGGTGGAAATAGGATAAAAACCGTACTTAAAACACTTGCCCTCTTCTGTGTGGACACAGGGGTGCCTCTGAGCTGGGAGGATGTGACCTTGCCTCATTAGCACAGAGACATGACCGCAACCAAACTCACAGTTGGGCTTTTGTGAATAACACAAGTGGGTCAGTTATCACCTGGGCAAATCCCGATGCTGTCATGTACAGGAAGAGACTCTTTGGCTGTGTGTGCAACCTTGTAAAAGCTTGTTTTTCCCTTGCTTCAGGGAGAGTGATTCCCCTCCCTGCCTCCAGCCCTGCAAGGGTCTTCTTAGATATTCCTTGGCTGTGGTGGGGCTGCTGTGAGACTGTGGCAATGAGAGAGCCCAATGGTGTTGGCAAGCCTGGTCCCTGCGTTGGGAAGGCAGTACTGAGAGCATCCTTTCACCTGGCTGGGGTTCAAGAGACATCCCAAGCCACTGGCAGGACCCCATGATCCAAAAGTCAAGCTCTCAGCATGAGCTGAGCCATAGCATTCCCTGCCCTTGGTGAGAGCCGTGCAGATGCTCAGCCCTCTGCTACAAATCCCCATCTCCTATTGCTGTCTCAAACAACACCCTGCACTGTAACTGGCACTTTGAGGGGAAAAGAGATGTGCCCTGATTGCAACTGGGTCACGGATTCAACCTCCAACACTGTGTTCTCACCAAGGTGCCAAACAGCTCCTGCCATGAAAAGGCCAGGGGCTTGCTCTGCGGGCTGGGGGCACCTTGGGAGATCAGATTGCAAAACAGGAGCTTAAATTTCACAGGTGCCCAACAGGAGAAGGTGAAGGAAATGAAAGTTACAACTGTAATAAAGGTATCATGGGTATAGGAGGGTTGATAAGATAACAGGTGTTCTCTTATGGCTTATTTCCTGGCCTTGATCACTTGATACAGATCAAGATTACACTGGAGTTAAGGGCTCTGTCACTTGGTGAGGCTGGTTTCAGGCAATTTTTGTTGCTACTTCTCACCCCTCTCTTTTGTAATCTGTTGCAAACACAGTGCTATGAAAACATAACAGATAGCCCAATTAGGAAAATTTAATTAAAAGCAAGGCATATTGAAGTGCTTTCATAAAATATTTTTGCAACAGAACTTGCACCATTTTAGTCGAGATCAAACAGGTGCTTAGAAAAGACAGTTTCACCTCTTTAAGCATTTCAGATTATAGATCATAGACAGATCTGCCTGCTAAATTAATTATTAAAGCATTTTACATTATCTACATTGGCAAGTTCATTAGGGCCACTTGAAAGCTTCCCAGAGGCCCAAAATGCCCAGGCAACGAGCATCAAACATTTTGGCTTAACCGGAAAGCTCATTCCACTTTCTCTTATTTAACTTATTAGTCATGTATTATTCAAATGAAATAAATAGTGCTGTCTCCTGTACTCATCCAGGCAAAGCCTTTAGCAGCAGTGCTCTGCCGGCTTGTTCAACCTGGGCATCCACCAGTCTCTACATGGGCCATGTCTCATCACCAGTCCCCCATGTGCTCCAGGGCCCCCCCAGGGCTCACAGAATCACAGAGTGGTTGGGGTTGGAAGGGACCTCAAAGATCATCTAGATCCACACCCCAGCTATGGGCAGGGACACTCTCACTAGCCAAGGTTGCCCAAAGTCCCATCTAACCTGGCCTTGAACACTGCCAGGGAGGGGGCAGCCACAGCTTCTCTGGGCAACCTGAGCCAGTGCCTCACCACCCTCATGAAGAATTTCTTCCTTATATCTAATCTAAATCCACCCTCTTCAATCTGAAGGCCTTGTCCTATGACTACACTCCCTGATGAACAGCCCCTCTCCAGATAGCCTGCAGCCCCCTTCAGGTATTGGGAGGTTGCTATAAGGTTTCCTCAGAGCCTTCTCTTCTCCAGGTTGAAAAGCCCAACTCTCTCAGCATGTCTTCATAGGAGAGTTGCTCCTCCTCTGATCATCTTCTAGGACTTATCTGGACTTGCTCCAACAGTTTCTTGTACTGGGGGCCCCAGAGCTGGATGCAGTACTCTGTGCCACGTCTCATGAGGGTTGGGGAAGACAATCACCTCCCTTGATCTGCTGGTCATGCTTCTCTTGATGCATCCCAGGGTGTGGTTTGCTTTTTGGGCTGCAAGTACACATTTTCAGGTTGTGTTGAGCTTCTCATCAACCAACACCCCCACAGGTGTTAAGCCATCCATGGGTTTAACACTGGTCCTGCTGCATCAGGGCACTGGTGGTACTGTGATGCCCACAGTGTTTAGACCTAGGTCTCTGCAGACGGGCAGAACACCAACCGACATGACACCATCATGCCTCCACTTGTAAGGTGGCTGTTTATTGCAGACATCTTGTCACAAGCATAATTAGGAGATGTCTGTAAAATGTTTTCTGGCCTCAATACATCTTTGTTTAGAAGACCATTCCTCTTCTGGAATGAGGTTCAAGTACGGATAACTCATCACTTTGTCATTAATTCTATCAAGAAGGGAAGGAAATTAGTCTAAATTTTAGTGCTCAATGAGGCAAAACCAATTAGAAGTCACCTCTGGGTACAGAAGCTTTCACAACATGGCTTTGAAATACCCGGCTGCTTAATAGCAACTAAAAAGCTGTTGCAGGCACCAGTATTTTCCCTTTGATTTTCTTCTTCTTTTAGTACATTTTTGGGAGAACGGAATACAGACTTTTTTTTAACATTTTTTAAAGCAAGGTCTTGATCAGGAAGACAGAATCAGGCCACACTTTGGTCACCAATCAGTGCAGTAAAGTGTTTTCAACAGTTGCTTTATTTCATTTTAAATTACAGAGACATCAATATCACATTGATAGTCTGTCCGCAGTGGCGCTTGTTATTTCTGCCCTTAGCTGGGACCAAAGTAGAGAAAGCAAATCCAATTCAAGCCTCCTGCTTTGCTCCCCTCTTGCTCCAGGGCTGTAGGGTAGCTAGAGGAGGCAGGACAGATCTGTGCTCACACTGTACCTGCTCTCCTTGAACTGGCTTCTGCCAGGCAGGATGGCATCTCCAGACCCAGAGGAATTACAGAGGGAAGTTCAGTGGGGATGCTGAGCTTTCCCCTGCCCTGTCTTTACCCTGGTACGCTGCGCTCTGTGAGCAGCCTGGTTATTTCACGCTGTGGACACTCCCCAAGTCATGCTCCCACATAGGAGATATATTTTCTTTCCTCCCTGTATTTGATTGCAGCTGCTCCCACGGTCCGTTAGCTAACCCAAACAGATTTAATAATGATTCACAAGCAAAAAAAAAATCCAACAATTTAACTGGCACAGGCATTAAGACTACCTTGTGTTTAAACCACTGTCCTAAATTCAGCCAAACCCAAAGCTCTGCACAGCAGGAAGGGAAGAAGCCGGACACCCACACTCTGCCCCTGGGACGCCAGTGTGGAGCACATGGATAAGGCCAAGGGGGAGTTAGTCTCATCTTCCCTTGGGTACAATGTGCACAGGGTAAGAAGCACACAGAGGGGAAAGGCATCCCTGCAGTGCCGCACTGCTTGGGGAGCTGGAAAGGACGTGACAAACATCTGAAACGGTTTGGGCTCATCATCCCTGGGCCGGCACAGAGCTCCAGCAGGTGCAGCTCTCCACCACAACCCTCCATTAAGAGCCACAGCCAAATGCAAAATCTAACCCCCAATTATTATTATGAGTCAGAGGAGGCTGAAAGGACCATTTCACAACCCTGATTGGATTCAGCTGCAGAGTTCGCCATCGGCAAATGATCTCCCTGATCGTCGTGCCAATGTTGCAGCGCTTTTGAAATGTCCTGACATGTGCTTTAGCGTGAGCATCACTGGACACTGGCTGCTTTCCAAGAAATGAATCTTCTCAGCAAGTATTCTGCAGGGTGAGCATAATGTGGTCTGTAACACAAATGCAAAACATGGCTTTAGTTTGCACCCTGAGGGCAACACTGATGTGATGATCTAAATGGGCCTTTCCAGTCAGACTGCCAGGATTGTATCGGTCCCTTGTGGGACAGGGCTGGAAGGTGGGGTGGCAATGATGGGGAAACAGCAATTAGCTTCACCCAAGGAGATTAACAAGGAAAGAAAACTCCTCTTGCTATCACAGTTGTGGAGGGCTTTCCCCTCTTTCCCATGCCTCCCTCCTCAGGGACAGCCTGCAGCCCTAGCTCCACCCAACAACCCTTCTCAATGCAGGGATGCTGGCTGCAGGACAACCTTTTTATCCTCTTCTGTCAGATTACATATTTTGCTGTACTGCTTTATAACCTAGATTTTACCCTAGAATTGTTTAAGACAGGGCTCAACAATGTGGAGAGAGCTGCAGAGGGCAGCGGTTGCTGGTCAGGGCTGGAGGGAAGCTGGAATTGCTCAGCCTTGTGAATGCTCAGAGAGAAGAGGGAGCCAGACCCTTTCCAGATGTGCACAGCAAAAGGGCAAGGGGCAAGCTGCAATGAGGAAATTCTTGGATACCAAGAATAGACCTTTTTGCTCCAGGGTGGCCAGCACTAGCACAAGCTGCCCACGGAGGCTGTGCTGCTCCTTTCTTGGAGATACTCAAAGCCCAGCAGGACAGACCCTAAGCAACCCACTCTAGTTTTGAAGCTGGTCCCACTTTTAGCTGGGGTTTGGACTAGAGAACTCCAAATTATTCTACATTTCTCTCATCCTGTTTTTGCTTCAGGTTTCCCTTGAAAATACAGGAATGGTCAGGGAGACCCAGGTGGTTTAGTAACAGCCTGGCTTGTGTTTGCCTGCTAGATGCAGCAGCACATTGCAGGTAAAGCTCTGTGGGCTACAGCATTGGTGTGGACTGAGGATGGAGGAAGGGCAAAGTAGCTGCTGCCTGGACTTTTTTTTCTCTGGAAAAACGCATAGAGGGATCAGTTTCATGAGCTAGCTATGTACTGATGCAGGATGTTTTATCAGTGGGGCACCCCATGTAGCACCCAGCTTGTGGATCTTTAAAGGCTCAGTCCTGAACACCATGCAGCCAGTCAAGCATCTCCTTTCCTACTGTGTCCCCAGGATGTGTGGGAGGCCCTGAACTAACATGAATCCTGCTGAGCACCATTTTCCTCCTCTTTTTCCCCCTCTCTAGAGTCACGACTGCAGCCGATGCAGCCACAAACCCCATAGAAGACTGGTGGCTGCAGGGTTGTCACAGAATGGGGATAAGAGGGTTCCCAGAGTACCAACTGCTACAAGCAAACCCCTCCAGCCTGGAAGCAGCTACAAAACAGCTCTTTTGCTTTTGTTATAGCCTCTCTTGATGGTGACCTTATTTCTGCATTTCTGTAACAGCCTCCTGTTTTGGTCAATAGGGTTAACTCAGACCCCACCTGTAAAAACCTGCCAGGGCAGAGGAGAGTGGCAGGAGGTATTCTCGTTAGGGACCATGCATGGCAAATGACATTTTACAGCAGTTGCACTCCCGGTTGTGACAAAGACAATCCTCTTTCCCTTCCAAGCAGAAAACTGACAGTAATTTATCCTATAAAGTAGAAGGTACCTTCTTCTGACGAGGCTTTAGCCAAGTAACCCGATGCTGGCGTTTTCCTAGAGCTGTGCTCAGCACCAGAAATAAAGCTATGGGGTACCCAAACCCCGGCACTTTGATGGTGGGGGGAGCAGGTGCGACCCTCCCCTTCTCCCCCCGGCACCTCTCTGGTTGCTTCTGCCCCCGCCTCAGGCAGTTCTGGAGCAGCACCGACTCCCAGCCCGGCCGAGCTGCGTGGGGCGAGAGGGAGAGCAGCCAGGCACGTCCCCCGAAACATCGTTCTGATAAGTTTAAGAGCGGAGCGGACCGAAGAGGCGAGCGCAGGGCGAGGTTTTGGAGACAGGGCCCTCAGGCGGTGCCAGGCGGTTCGTTCCGCTCCGGCTTTTCCCCGGGGGAGGCACCGGCGGCCGCCAAACGCCGACGCTTCCCGTCGATTGCAACACGCTCGGCCTGCCCTGCGTTTCACACCGGCTTTCTGGCCAACCTTCCCCGGAAGGCGGAGCCCCCCCGTCCGGGCTGCCCCCCGGGGGGGCGGACCGCGCCGAGCACAGGGCTAGGGGCTGCCGGGGACGGAGGACGGCCCGGGGAACGGACACCCCCCCATCCACCACAGGGCTCAAACGGGCGTTCAGGCCGGGCGGCGCAGCCGCCACAGAGTGCCGCGCCCGGCGCCGGCCCGGCAGGAGCGGGGGGAGTGACTGGTCCCAGCCCTCATCCCGCTCCGCGCATCTCCCTCTTCAACCGCCGGCTTCCCCGTGACGTCTTGCCGTGACGTCAGCGCGAATGGCCACGCCGGCCCACGTGGACGCTGACGTCGCGGCGGCCAGCAGGCGGGACGGCGGCAGGTGAGGAGCGGCGGGGGCGGAGGCAGGCAGGCCCGGGTGGGTGTCCCGGAGTTAATGGCAGAGAACGTTACATGTGCCTGTGGCCGCAGGGGCTCAGTACGGGCGGGGGGAGCTCGGACTCCGTCGTTAGCCCTGCCAGCTGGGCCCTGCCTGGGTGTCCGGGCCCTGCCGGCTGGGCTAGGCCCGGCCCGGCCCGGCTCGGCTCGGCTCGGCTCTGCTCTGCCCAGCCCAGCCCAGCCCAGCCCAGCCCAGCCCAGCCCAGCCTTGGTGTCTAGGCTTGGCCCAGCACAGGCCGAGTGTCCAGGCCCTGTGTGGGGCTGCAGGAGGCCTTTGGCTCAGAGGGGCCAGCCGGGCCGTAGGCTTTGGCGAGTTTTGGGTACAGGCAGGCACTGGGGGGCAAGCAGTGGGATTTGTGCGTCAGTGCGTGGCTGTGAGCACTTGGGCTGCCCTGCTTGTGGCCAGCCCAGGCTGGAGAGGTCTAGGTTTGAGACAGTGTGGCTAGTTCCTGACAGTGCAAGCTTGCACGCTTATTTTGAGCAAGTTTTCATAAAAGAGGAAAAGAAGAGGAAATTATCAGAAGGGTGAGTGTGTCTGAATCAAACAGGATGCAAACGTTCCGAGTGGTCTAATACAGCAGCCGCAGGCAGACCCAGATGCGGCCTGGCCTCCCCGCCTATCCCACCATGGCACTGATGCGCACCCAACACAGCAGGCCTGATGTCCTCGACTCTGACCACTGCTGGCTCCTGGGATTGCAGCACCCCATCACTCTGTGTGCATGTGGGAAGCAGCAGGAGGAGGTGTTTGCTTCCTCTGGCTGTGTTTTCATGTCTGCTCTTTGCTGTGTGGGTCTGATGGAGATACTGTCCAGGGAGATGGCTCTTGGAGAGCTGAATCTTGTGGTCTGAGTGGGATGTAGATAATGCCTCTCTAGATAGTCACAGATCTTGGGATCCAATCCTGCCTGCCATCGTGTTGCAGTGATACTTTGCATGTTAATTCTGCTTTGCCTTAGTTTCCCCATCTGTAAAATCAGGAGTGGACTCTTGCAGAATGATTGTAAAAACTAAATTGGTATAAAACAGCACACGTTGGCAGGATTTAATCATAAGTCTTGACAAGCACATGCCTGGCCCTTGATATTCCTCTATTCCACCATGGTTCACCCTCAGTGCATCTCTAATCTTGCCAGTGGAACATAGTGTTATTGCATTTTCAGCTCTTTGCTGGGGGATGTGAATGTTTTATGGGGGGCAAAGTTTATTAGCTGTTTCAATTTTGCCCTTTGCTTTCTCAGGCACAGTGGAGCTTATGAAGGCCAAGCAAAGAGCTGGATGGTATTTCTTGTGAGCAGAGTCAAGAGGCATCGAAACGTGGGGAACTGCAGAGGCAGGTAACACAGCAGTCTGATACCTTTGAAAAAGCTAGGGCAGGAATATGGAATAGCGTTTCTTGCACTGCTAAATTCACTACCTTCGTTTCAGCTGTCTTTGGTTTTAATCACTGCTGTGATTAAATAATAGAGAAGCTGCTTTAACTTTACACAGGCTTATAATTACAGCCAAGAAAGGAAAGATAACCTGTTAAAAATTTTAGGGGGACCAGAGTACGTTGCTATGGAAGATCTGGGAGGAAATAGGTTCTCTGTCTGGAAACTGAAGGTGATTTCATTGGAAAGTTTGTGGAAGATCTTTTAGAAGTGGTTTCTTACACTGTAGGGGTTATCTAAAATAAATGTCTGCTTTAATATGAATTTTGTTGCTAATGTAGCTTATTTGTGTTTTTAGTATTGCAAGCAAATCTTTCAACAACAGTGAGTGTACTTTTAATTTTTATTTTTTTTTTTTTGTCCTTGAGAGAATCTCATGCTTGCTAAGGAAACTATGGCTTGTCAGCAAGGAGCTTTATTAAAAGGCAAAGCCTTGTCATTCCTTGCCTACTTAAATGAGACTTTCGGGCTCCTGGAGACAAAGTGCAGGTCAAGAAAGGAAGCTGTCTCCTTAGGAGTTTGTAGAAAGAGATTCTTTTCTGCTGGCTAGTCACTGTTGTTCTCTCTCTCCTTTGTGTTCTTCCTTTGTCTGAACATAAATCAGCAGTGATGTTATAGCATGTTACAGCAGCTCATTACAGAGGATGACAGAAACAGTCACAGTGTAATAAAGTTCAGTGTAGCTTGCAAACGCTGTATACAGCTATGAAATTTGTCCTAGAAGAAAATTTGAGGTGTAATCTAAAGGCATTGGAGTCAAGATACCTATTTGAGAATTTAGTATATGGTGCCTTTTGAGTTTGATTTGCTTCGTGTAGTCTGGGTTAAACACAGCGCAGGCGGAGAGTCACACAGAAGTCTGCTGTGCTCTAAACTTCCTGTAATGAGAGCTGTGAATGGGGGTCCTGAGTTGAGATTTTTACACCTGAATGCATCAGATCTTGGTTCAGCTCCTGACTTGGTCATGGCACTGCTGTGTAACATCTCTTCCTTTGGCTCTGTGAAATGGAGGCAGCTTTTACGCCTTCCCACTTCGATGGTAAACATCACAGGGCAGGCACTGCTCCTCATTGTGTTTTGGCATAAGACCGTAATGTTGCTTGGGTTCCTGGTAGTTACTGAGGTGTAAATAGAGTAAGTGCCTGGATAAGCAAAAAATGTTTGAGAGTTACGTGCTCCTTGCTTCTCCCATCAATGATCTGTTTGTGGGCATGGCTGTGAAGTGAGCTGCGAAATGAAGTGGTCAGAATAAATCCTGCATTGTGTGGTAGTCAAGCAGCGCAGAGCTGCGACCACTGTGTCCTGGAGAGGGACAGCTTTAAAGTCTGAAGATCCCAGCGTGTTCTTAAAAATGGGAAAGGAGTGGGTAGAGAACCAGGAAAAGGGTTATCCCACTTTGGGTATGCTTTGGAGGTGTGAGTGAAGAAAAGATGGCGAGAATCTCTGAAGAGGTTCAGGTTACTTGATTTTCATAGGCTTTCAGACCAGGCCTCCCCCCACAGCTTGAACATTCTCTGCGCTCAGCTGGTGCCTTCCACTGCAGCTTTCACTCATGCCAGCACAGCAGCAAGGCCTGATGTGTCCTTGTGCATGGTGCTTGCAGCTTGCCATGGCTATTGATGGTTTCTGAGTAGCAAGTCAAGAGTCTGATGTCCACTGCAATGCCAAAGATACATCCATTGCAAAGCCAGAGCAGGGGAGGGTGATTGGCCTGTGTTCTTGTTTTCCCCTCTAATCGGCTGTCTTCCATCCAGCCTGTGCCCTACCCCTGCCTGCCTGACACTAGCTGAGGTCTGCAGAGCCAAAGGTCTTTGTGGAAGATTCCTTTAAGCCTTCCTAGTTGTCCCCCGTCCCCTCTCATTTGTGAGAGCTCAACAGACTGTTCCTCCTGTTAGAGTTGTGTTCTTGCTTGGTGAACTAACATGCAACTCAGAGGTAAATAAACCCAGTGCATGCATCCCTGTATATGTCCTTGGGATTTGTCTGAGTTAGTCTGGTCACCAATCCACTACAAAATCCTGGACTGTAGTGAAAATTGTAAAAATTGAATTCCCAAGTGGTCTGTTCCTGAGTTCTTGATGTGCATGACTTGGTCTCCCAGCAGCCTGTGCTCGTGTGACATATGAGGCACAGTATCTCTGCCTCCAGAGTGAAAAGACTGACAGTTTCTCTTTGGGCAGAAAGAGTGGGGTTACTTCTGATCTGAAGCTACTTGGGACCTTCACCATGACATGCCAAGGGCTTTTTGGGCTGTCATAGGGAGTGTCTGAGGTGCTCTGGTTCCTGGTGCTGTCCACATGCAAGAAAGGTGGACAAGTGTGTTACGCTCATGTGTATTACCACTGGCTATCCAGTTTTTCACCAGGTGGGAAAGGTCCTTTACAGGACAGAGCAGCACTGACTTTCTTGTCTCAGCCTGATCATTCTCAAAGAACACAAGTGAAGGAGAGAGTCTAGGCTGAGTGCAGTGATGTTGGCACAGTTGTCCTCCGGGGGAGTTTCCAGTGGTCACAGCCTCCAGCCTGTGCATGTGAATGGCTGGACAAACTCTGAAGTTTTGTGCTTTGTTTTCATTGCAGGTAGGAAGATGAGTCCAAAAATTACAACAGAGCTGCTGAGGCAACTGCGTCAGGTGATGAAGAATCCCAAATATGTCCAGGAGCCTGTCCAAGCTTACATAGTGCCCTCCGGAGATGCCCACCAGGTATGCATGGGTGGATTATGGAAATGATTGCAGTTTCCTTACCTGCAAAAAATAACTAAAATCATCCTGTGTTCACTGTCATGGTTCCAGCATAAAGGCCTGGGCAACCTGAGAAACATCATGTTGGAAAAAGTTTCTGGAGTCTCTTCAGGAGCTGGAGGTTTTTATGCTCTTGTAATACATAACTGTAGATGTTCCACTAGCAGCTTCTCATAAGATTGTCTCCAGGGAGCTTGTGCTGCAAAAAAAGGAGCTTATCAGAGCACTTGCTGTCTCCATCCTGGCAATTGGGAAGAATGGATTTACCAGGGGAGGAAGAGGCATTTTCTGGGCTTTAGTTTCTCCATTAGCACCTCCTGATCAACAAGTACTCTTAAGGGAGATGGTGAAGGATTAGTTGCAGAGTTTTCCCTTTGCTAGATCCAGTTCTTGCTGGAATTTGCTGCCTTATGCTAAAGCCCTTCAGATCCCACACAGAGGGATCTTTGGAGAGGCAGGTAAGGAACAGGCTACAAGGACACCCTGTCCAATCCTGCTCTGCATCAGCTTGTTCTGTGCCCTAAAGACTGGAGGGAAGGCTGAGACCAGAGTGGTAACTATGCTGCGTGCTGCTTCTACTGTTAGGATTTTTGTCGTCCATTGTGTGAATTTTAAATTGCTGAACTGCCTTTTTATCTCCCCTACCTGCACAAATGCTAGATTTTACTTTTCTGTCTGCTGTGTTAAGACACTCAAGAACTGCCTAGGGTTTTTCCTCCTCAGCCTTTTTCAGGAAACAAAGGATCTGAAGCTTTCCTGGCTCACACCCAAAGCTCTCTTTTACCGCAGGGTGCATAAGAGCAAAATGCAACTGAATCCGAACCTTTGCCCCTGACTTGGCACTGGGGTGAGCTGGGTCCAGGCTTGCCTGTGCCCTGGGACCCTATGTGCAGCATCATGTTTCCTCCTAGGGAGATCCAAACTTGGGCAGGTAGAGGGAAGGCGTTTTCTGCAGCTGCTATTGTCTGCTGCATTCCTGCTTCAAGCTGCCTCTGTCCATATATAACTCCGGTTTCATTTCACTAGACGTTAAATGCTGTCATGTGAGTTGAAGAATGTGACCCTCAGGACTTCTGGGTTTTTCTGTTGCTCTCTTTTCCTTGACAGAGTGCAGTTAAGCAGAGAACCCCATGTTGCTATTTCCTGCCGGGCGAGTTGGTCAGGTTTCTCTGGAGAAGGAATCTATCTGAATGGAAACGATTACTACAAGCTGCTGATTCTGGCGCCTCCTGACCAGCTCGTGCAGGATTTTGTCTGTGAGGTTTGGGAATTGGTGCAGTTTTAGATATTGGCAGAAACCTGTTCATCCCAGCACAGGCTTACTGATTCCAGGTAAATTGTTATTAGCTGAGATTTGCAATTTCCATGCGTTCCAAGCAAGGGTTTGTTTCCTGTGTGCAATTAAGAACTGTATAGCCCCACAGCCATGTTTTGCTCTTAGACAACTCTCTCCATGACTCAGAAGACTGTGGTTTAATGATACCCAGGCTTTTCGTGGCTTGAGCCATTTCCTCCCCACAGTCCAAGCTACTTACTGCTGTCTTTGCCTCTCTCAGCTGTTCATGAGGTTGTCCTGGGATCCACATCAGAGCACTTGTCTGCAAAGAGGGCTTTTGCTCCTGTGGTGTTGACACAGGGTTTAGATTGGGGGAAACTTTATTTCTAGGTTGCAAAGGAGCCCCTGGATTGGACTGTTGCTGATACACCCAAATGCTGTAATTTGCTGACTAATTTCTGTTTGTAGCACTGGCAGTATTTGAGCTCTGAGCCCTGTGATGCTTTTAATATTGGTTTTCCTGCCAACACTGGAAGGCCTTGGTTATAATACTGCCAGCAGGCTTGCCACTGGTTTTATCCTTTGCTTTCCATGTTTACTTGCATAAGGAGCTGAAAGACTTGTTGAGTTTCTCAAACACTGGCTCTGGCTCACCCAAGGCTGCTCATACTGTCGATTTGTGGCTCTTGCAGCCAGACCTGAGCATTGGCTGCTTGATTTTTGAAACTTTTGATGATGGAGATACAGAAGTCGGGTTAAAAAACGGTCTACTTCCTTGCTACCCTGGGTGTTCAAAGCCTGGTGAGAAAGGAGGGCATTTCTAGCTAAAACTGGGCTGAAGTCCATACGAAGAGCACCAATTCCTGAGTGCCAAGTGGGTTTTGTGACTTGGAGGTGCCAAAGGATCATGAAGGGATGAAATTTCATTCTTTTGGGAATGGGGCACCTGAGTCCTTTCTGGTTCAGTTAAAAATGCTTGTCTGAGCTTTTGGGGTGTTGCAGTGGTAAATCCAGGATCTGTTTTTATGTTGAGTCACCCAGTTTACATTGAATGAGGAGTTTCTCCATGTGAGAATATTCAGAGATTGAAGGAGCTTTTTCTTTATGGGAGGGAATGATGATTGGGTTAGAGCTTGGGTTTGGAGCCTGTCACAGTTTAATTGGGGCTGGTTTTCACCCCCAGGCCTTGACTCAGTGAAAACAAATTTGGTCAGATCTGGCTGGTCTTCCACACCAAGGAAGCACCTGCCCAACTCAGGGCCCTGTGTTTGGGTTGGCAGAGATGCTGTCTTCTGCTTAGGGCTGGCTTTGACATATGCTTGTTCTGAGCTGAGGAATCAGCAGTTACAAAGCTAGAGGCAGCTTGTGCACAGGTTGCACTGACCTGTTCCAGATCTTACCCATGCAGTTAGGGTTTTGGCAGCGAATACCAACCTCCCTCCAAGTACACAGCAGTGCTTTTTTTCTTTAATGGCATCATAGCTCTAAGGGCAGCAAGCTGCACTTTTCATTGCTGATCTTGGTTGATACTAGAATAGAATAAACTTTACAGTGGTAATGGCCCTATCATGCAGACACTGTTGATAAAAAACACTGATTTTTTTTTTTTTTGTGGTTCTTCCTGAGTTAGCTGAGGGTTTCTGTGATACAGCCCCCAGTTTTGTCTGTGTGTCAGGGACTGACAGGTGTGGTGGAAAGCAGACGTTAAAGGCCTGAGGAGGGCCAGGTTGAAGGCCATCTGAGCTGCAAGACAAGCCCCAGGGAAATACCTTGTTCTGGCTGTGCTGTGGCCTGTACTTTGTGTGGCGTACGCAGGTGTTCCCCTTGTAATTTTAGCTCCTGCAAAATATGGGCTCATCTTTGCACAGTGGGGGTTGCTGCATGGAACAGAACAGGTGGGTGTGCAAGAGTTCAGACTGACAGATGAATAAACCGTCTTCCCTTCCAGATCCCTCAGAGTCCCTTTTAAAGCTCATCTGCCTCATTGTAAACTCTTAAAACTTTCCTTGAATCTGTCTGTGAATGGGACAGCATGAGATTTCCTACTCAATCAAGGTCTTTGTTAGTTTAGGTCATCTTTTACCAGATCTAAAACAATAGACTTTTTCCCTTGTAAATGATTTTTAAAAAGTTATTTCAATCCATTTCACTGTTGTGTGCTGTTAATGCAGGTAGCTCAGTGTTAACCCTTCGTATGAATATGACATTGGTTGCCTGCACAAGTAAACCAGCCTGTAATCCCCACTGTATTGGTTAAGAGAAAGGGAGGAGAAATCATTGGTCTAATTTGAGATGCACTTAGTGGTAGCATCCACAATAGGAAATGTGCAGCATCCCCTTTAGGTGTTGGACCCTTTGAGATGGTGTCCCAGCTTTGAGCTGAGAAATGTAGTAAAGGCAGAATTGTAACAGTCAACAGGCTGAGTAGTCATTAGGAAATGTTGAAATGGGGAATCATCCTCAGGTCCAGCATCATTCTGCCTTCGTGCTATGTCCAGCTGCTGTGAGATGAGCAGTGGGGAAACAGGCACTTGATTTTGTTCCCAGAACAACATTCTCCTCTCTTACCTGCTGATGTCTCTGTTATTTTAAAGAGGGTTAGTGGTGATGATGTTACTGTGGTGAGCTGAGGTGAATCCAGTCTGTCATCTAGAGGTGTGTAGGGGGCAGTCATCCCTTCACAGGGTGAGTATCCAGTTTGCACTCCTTCCATCCCACAGCTGCCGAGTGTATGTCGTGGGTCTGTGGGGCTGGATGGGAAGAGGCATGGGGAACTGGCTGATGCAGAGATGAGGGCACACATGTCTCAGTACCCACCCTGTTTCTGCCAACTCTCATTAGTGGTTGGGTAAAATACAGGATTCCTTCAGAGTGTATCCCAGGGATCTTCCCTGGCAACCAGAAGCAAAAGCTACTCAGCCAGATTCTCTTTTGGGCCATGGCTTTTGCTGTTCTGGTGTTCAGTTACAAAACTTAGTGGTGAATGCTTGGTTTCTGCTTCCTGCGGCACCTCCTGGGAGAGAAGAGACATAGCTGTTCTGGAGGAGTCTGGACCATGGTTTGCTTGGGAGCAGAAATAGTGTTGGTCCCAGGTACTGTAATTTCTGCTTCTTACTCCTGTGCTTTGAACCCTCTGCCTTTGTCACAGCAGTGAACAGTAACAAGTTTGAAGGGAGTATTTTCCAGCAGTCAGGTGATTTAAAAATAGCCCTGGCCAGAGGTGGGGAATGCAGTATCCCTCACAGTAGGAACTAAAACCACCTGAGAATTGGGCTGTGATGTCTCAGCTCAGTCCCCAAAGTGTTTCTTTTGCCACAGCATAGCTGGGGGCAGAGAAACTTTATGGGCAGAGAAACAGACTTTGGTTTTAGACCATTTGTAAGGTACAAATCCAGGGGTTTTGCAGCTCCAACATTGTCCCTGTCAGCCTGGATTAAGCTGATTTGCTGAGTTGTGTTAGTTAATTAACAGGCCAACTCAGCAGTTCTGACCTCTCAACTTGCCAGAATGGGGTCCCATAAAAATGGTGTGTGGGCCACTTCAAGGTATAGTTGTGCTTTTAATTTTGGCAGCTCCTGTGGATGTAAAGTGACTGTGCATTCTTAGGCTTTTCTGTAATGCTGGCAGCAAAGGGGTCCGCAAACAGGTTGTGATGGGTTTGGGATGAGGATGGATTAGTAGTCTTGATTCCCTCTCGCCCACCAAAGTGTAGTCTGGTGGTTTCTGGTGTACTTGGTTTTTGAGTAGGCAAGGAAGAAGTGAGAGGATCAGCATCTTAAGTTTAAAAGGTCTTAAAGGTTAAAGTTTTTACACTTTTATCACCTTGATGATTTTCTTTCAATGTCATTGTTGTCTTAAGATCAATGTTAAGTCCTAAAGGAATTCTTATAAATCCCAGTGAGGGGACTTTGCTGGGGATAGTGAATTTTAGATTTTATGCACTGATTACTTTGGTCTCCAAGATCAAGGGGTGTTTCTGGTTTCTTTTCCTTTCACATTGCAGCTTCAAAGGCAGCATTTGTTTGTTGCCCAAAGGGGAGGCTGAGTGTGAAATAAACATCTGTAAAATTCGAAGCACTTCAGTGTTTACAGACATTTGTGGGAGAAAAGTGCTGCAGCTTTAGAAAAAAAACCAGTTGGACATAAATACAGTATAATCACAGATGATTAAATGTTCCAGTGTAGTGGAGCTCAGGATTTTTTAACTCATTTCTTTCTCTCTGTGGTGTCCTTTAGGAGAAAAAGATTATCAAACTATTTGTCATCAGCTGATTTCCCTCCTCCCTCCCTGCTGCTATAAATAATTGCTGCCTCTTTTGTTTTCTAGAGTGAGTACATTGCACCCTGTGATTGCAGACGGGCGTTCATCTCTGGATTCGATGGCTCTGCAGGTACCTTTCCAGAGCTTGGGTTCTTGCTAATGTACAGAATTTCCCTGTAAAGAAACTGTTTCATTCATGGCATGGAGGCTGGATGGAAAAGGAAACCTATGCAGCTTATTTGGAGTATTTTCTTCCCATTCCAGCATCTGCAGAATTATGTTTTGGCTACCCACTAGAATTATGTAATATCAGTGCAATAACAAGTTTTCAGAAAATGTTTGACCCCTGAATGAACCTCTCATAAAGTAAAATCCTGTTAACTCTTTAATGTGGTGCTTGTAACCTATGGTTATTTATTTTGATGTGCAGCCAGTACGAACCGATTTTTACATTGCCTGTTTGGGTTGGGTGAATAGTAGATGGACTTTAGCTAGGCCTTCTTTTTACACAGAGCCAGGATCAGAAACACTGCATTTGGAAACACAATGCTGAGGAAAAGTTTGCTTATCTTGTGGAGACAGGATGTTTTCTTGGCTGTAGGGTAGGTCTGTTTCAAAAGACCTGGTTCCTAGCCTAGCTGTACCCTAAGCTCTGAAACTTAATCTGCTGGGTGATTGTTGGAAAGTCATTTTAGTCTTTTTGTTGAGGTCTTTCCTCCTACCCCAGTTGTAGATTGGTTTAATAAATACTGATACTTTTGTGTTTGGAGGGCCCATTGATCAGTCCCTATAAACTACTCTGGGACTTCGTCTGGAAGGTGATAAATCTAGGGCTGCAGGCTGCTGTTAATGGATAACATGAGTCCTGTATTAATGTCACGCCTTCTGCCTGGCCTCTTCATAACCTTGCTCTCTGTTTTGGGCCCTTGTTAAGTATTTGGAAGGTCTGCCTTCCCAGCCTAACGCTCCACAGATCAGGGAGTCGTCACTCAGGGACTCACCTCATGTCTCTTGCTTCATCTTTTCAGGCTGAAGCAGCTTAACACAGGGTTTGTGTTGGGGAGGAGACAATAAATTCATAATTGGAAACTGCTGATCTGGGCTTTGGTTTCTGGTGACAGAATTACTGTCAAGGTGCTCAGACTTGAAAGACTTGGATTCAGTTCCTGTGTGTGTCTTGGTTGGTCTTTTTGAATCACCAAGGGGAAGGCAGCTGGAGTGTCTTGCTGAGATGTCACTGCCCCTCAGCTGCCTCCTTCATCCCTCCATCAGGAGCCAGTGGAATGGGACAGACTCTGAAACCAGCAGAAGTTTATGTTCATGTTTCCTGTTCAGCCATCTCTGCTAGATCTGTAACATTTGGGAAAGGGGTGCAGTAGACAGCTGGGAGTGATACCCATGTCTGCTAGTCCAGTAACAGCTGTTCCTTGGGGATGGCCAGAGCCCAGGCTTCCTCCCTGTAAGAAGATGGGATGGAGTCCGGGAATGTACAATATCTGTTTACTGTAACAACAGACATGTGGAGACCACAGTCTCTGTTACAGAAGGTTTGGAAAGCCCCATTTACCCAGTTCCACTGTCTGGGTGAGATGCCTAATTTGACTTCATCTGATGCAATCCATTAAGCTGCATCCTTGAGCATACTTTGGAATGTGATTTGGAAGGTCTTAATGCAGGGGAAACAGTGAATATCTCTGCTGAAACTGGACTAACTTTTGAACAGTGAGCAGAGCTGCCTCTTGGGGAATTGGGGTGTGTTTCAAACATTGTCTGTGTTCCCACCTCTAAATTGCTGCATCTTCCTGCCTCCCTGCCTAGGTACTGCCATAGTAACTGAACAGCATGCAGCCATGTGGACAGATGGGCGCTACTTCCTGCAAGCTGCACAGCAAATGGATAACAACTGGACGCTCATGAAAATGGGTATGCAGGAGGCTGGGGTATGGCTCCACTGTTAAGCAGAGAACAATCACAGGATGTTTGGTCACTTCCACATGTTGCAGCTTGGGTTGTAGGGATGCCCGATCATGACTTGGGAACATCTTGGATACTCTGATGCTCCTGCTTTAGTATCCTGTGCCTGTTGATCTAGACATTCATAGCTTGGACTTCTTGGGTAGTATGGGAATACTTCAGTATGACTTCTTTGAACCTCTTTTTCTTTCTTTTTTTTTTTAAATCCATGGAGGTCTGAAAGATACACCAACTCAGGAGGACTGGCTAGTGAGTGTCCTCCCAGAAGGCTCGAAGGTGGGAGTGGATCCTTTCATTATTCCAGCTGGTTGGTTTTTCTTTATTTTATTTTATAACTCTGGGTTGGTCAACTTGATTTTGCTTCTTTCTTTGGTTAAGCTTTTGGGTGATGGTATGTGGCTAACCAAATTTCAGCCTGGATGGGGTGGTGGGTTAAACTGTTAGGCAAAACAGGTTGGATTTGGGTTTTAGGCACATATCACGAGAGCTCTATAGCAGTGCACTGAACCCAAAACACAAAGGATGAGAACTCTGGGCTTGCATTGACCTTACCTGAAAAGCAGGATCCAGATCCACCTCCTTTTGTCTGTGCTGCAGCTTGTCACAGGCACTTCAGTACAAAGTCGCTGAATGCCTTGGCTGGCATGTGAGCCAGAACACCCAGGCAAAACTCACATTGCTACTCCTGCTTGGTGGTCTTGACATCTCTGCAGCTCTCCCTATAGGAAGATAATCTCTGGAGAGGTACCTTTATATCAGATAACCAAGTATCCAGTCCACTCACGCTTCAGACATAGGACCCAATTGAAATGTCACTGGAGGCAAAGGAAGACATTTCATTGACTAGGCTGTGTAGAAGCCCATCTCATCGCTCATCTAGTTTAGATCTAGCATGGTTCTGCACTGGGGTAGAGGACACCCTTATGGCAGCCTCAGGGATGGCTTCTTCCAGTGACTTCTGTCTCCTAGCTGGAGCAGATGTTCAGCTCAAGCATGAGGCTCCAGGGCTCTGAGGTTCTATACCTGCTGCTGGCTGCAGCAGCTACATTTGTGCAATTGTAATTGCAATAGCTTTTGCTTTGGTTTTTAAGGAATTGGGCAGGAGAAGCTGGAAGGAAAGAAGGAGAATCAGATTCTTGAGTTTGCCCCTTCGTTTGAACAAGGCTCCTGTTCAACTAGTGTGTGTTCCTTAAAGCCATCACTCTTAGCTCTTTTCCCTTTGCAGACCAGTGGAAGAGGATGTCCAAAGCCTTGAGAAGTGCTGGCCACGACCTTGTGCCTGTCAAAGAAAACCTCATTGATACAATCTGGACAGACTGTCCTCAGCGCCCCTGCAAGCCTCTCATCACACTTGACCTGAGTTACACAGGTGAGAAGCTTAACTTCCAGTAGGCAGGGACTGTTTCTACCCTATCCCCCTTTGCTTTCCTCTTACAAAGTCATAAGTAAAACAGTGCTGCAGCCCAGTATGATCCACTATGAATAGGTCAAGAAGGTGATCACTTGTCAGCTAATGATCCCTTTGTCCTCAAAACTTCAAAGAACCTTTTGCTAGAGGCTAGACAGCTTCAAAACGAATCCATGGATGTCTGGAGGGCAGCTTGTTTGGGAGAGTTCACGTCAGTTATTAGAAAGGAGTGAGGCATGTAAGCCAAACAGTTTGTTTTGGGTCCATCCAAAATCCAGTGCTTCGGTCTGTGTTTTATATCATCATCCCCAGTAAAGTTGGTGACTGTAGCTTTTCATATTGTGTTTTGCAGGGGTCAGCTGGAGAGAGAAAATTGTAAGCCTTCGTTCCAAAATGGCTGAGAGGAAAGTCCTGTGGTTTGTGCTAACAGCCTTGGATGAAGTAGCATGTAAGTCTTTGCATCTCCCTTCTCAGTTCTTCCTACAAAATAAATGCCCTTCCTGCCTTGGAAAGGAAGCATCCAGCCAGGGTGCTAGGTGCTCATGACAGCCCATGTGTTTGTTACAGTGGTGCAGTGCAGTGGTGGTAACAGGTCACAAACAGCTAGCTTGTATTTTCTATACTGCTTTATACACCAGTACAGCTCCTGAGTACATTTTTGTCCCAGGAAATGCAACAAATCACCACAGCCCAGGCAAAGGGAAAGGAAGATTATATATAAAGCCTGAGGGAGTTTGAAGGGGGGGAAGGGAAAAACCCTGTGAGATTTGCTGGCTTTAAAATATCTTGATGCTGCCTCACCCTATGGGAAGATGGAGACTGTTTTCTGCTGGGCTGTAAACAAAGCAATGCAACATGTGGCTTTGTATACATAAGGCAAGGGTGGGGTACACAGCATTCAAAGTAATCTTCCTAATTGCCACGACTTTTAAAGTCAGTCTCTACCTCTCCAGTGTTTCGCAAATGCTTTGGTTAAAACAAGTCAGTCAGGGTTCAGCTTGTATTTCCAGATCATTTCAAGCCAGGGTCCAGTAGAGGGTCCCCTCTGTGTTTGGGGCCCCAGGATGGCTAGGTCTTCACACCCTGGCTCCCAGCCCAGTGCGTAGGAAGGGAGAATGGCCAGAAACAGCAGTGGTTCCTCCAGAACTTTGTTACTAGTGCTGTGTATCCTTTGTGCAGAAATCACCAGTGGGCAGACTGCTGCAGTGGGAGCATAGTGCTAGCAGGGTGTGAGTGCTGCTAATGCCTCTGCCCTGTGTGTGATCTGAAAAGGTAGGAATGAAAGCACAGTGTTCCTAGCTCCAGCACTGCCAGTGCAACATCTCTGGTGCTGGAGAAGCCAGCTTGCTGAGGTCTGAGGGCTCTCCTGGATCTGGGACACTGAGCTTGTTTCATGAAAGAAGTACTTCTGAGAGTGGTGATACGACTCCTCCCTGGGGAGGCCTATGTGAGCAAAGATTGTGTGGCTCACCTTTTCAGGCGCATCTCCAATTAAATTAATGATAAATTGCTGCCCTGAGGTGGTTTCAGATTAAATGTCTCCAGCAAAGCCAAGCTTGGTTATGAATCAAGGATTTTAAGATGGACCAGAGGAGGTTGTGGGAGAAGCTTATTGCACAGTGCCGGCTTGATTTCCTATCCTAAAGGGGGAAGGGGGAGAAGTTGTCTTTAATTTTATCTAATTCAGTTCACTTTATTAAACTCCAGACAAGTTTCTGGGTGCAGAAAGAGAGCCACAGAAGAGGCTGTTGCCTCCTTGCTGCATTGGGAGTTGGCCAAGTGAGGAAGTTTGTACCCATGCAGTAATGGATTTCTTTGTGGCTCTTTCCTGCTTTCAAGTGACCTACTCCTTCCCTGGGGAGAATCAAACTCTATTTTTACTTCCGTGGCAGAATTTGCACAGTTCGATGAATGCAGTGCTGGGCTGTGATTTAGGACATGTTGGTTCTTTTCCCAGCTGTCCTGCTGGCTGGCCTTATTGCCTTGCATAACTCATTTCAGCTAATTGGATACCCTGGGGTTTTTATTTGACCCTAAAATCAGAACTTTGGAGATGCTGAACATCTATTTCCCCTCTTGAATTTGCCTGGAGTTGTAAGGGGTAAAATTGTTGTGAAAAAACCCTGGAGTCTGAATCTGAGATGTTGTAGGCACCCAAATGACAGGCCTTTTTGGAGTATTTTAGGTCTTGCCTATTCTGTCTCCTTCTTCCCTTAAGCATGAAAAGAAGGATTGGAAAGAAATGATTGCTTGTAACTTTGAAGTCTTCTGGCTATTGAGAAGTGAGCTTTTATTGTGTTACACAGATCAGAAAAAGCAAAGACTACATTTTTTACACGTGTTCTTACTTTTTTTTTACCCGTACTTGCTTTCTTCCAAGCCACCCCTCTTTTAGAAGTTAAACCCCAATTTCCTTGCCCGATGGGAGTGCTTAAACTGCAGTTCTGGTGCCATCTCCTGGCAAAAGGTTAGGATTGCCGAAAAGCTGCAGGACGTGGGACAGCTGGGTGGGAGGCTGCACCCACGGCCTGCACCCGTGACAACTCATTGCTTGACTGTTTTGCTGAGATTATTTTTGGCTTTGTCTAATGTTGCATCAGATGAACCAGGACTGTGATTCTTGGCGTTCTTATTTTCCAGGGCTTTTCAACCTCCGAGGCTCTGATGTTGAGTACAATCCTGTGTTTTTTGCATACGCCGTCATAGGAATGAACACAATCAGGTGCTTGTTTTCCCCTCTTCTGTCCTCCAAGATGCCTTTTTCTGTGGGAGAACTGTTCTAGCAAAGCATTTGTCTTTTTCTTTAAGAAACGCCTACGCTCAGGCTCTTTAATGTCCCTTCTAAGTACTTCTGTCTTCAACGTTAATTACTCTCTTCTTTGCCTGATCAGAACTGGAGAGGCAGCCAAGAGCTCTGCTGCTCTCCTCAGCACCACGACTGACTTGATGGGTGACCTTGGGCAGGATGGCTGACCCCTCTGTCTGTCACTCTGAGATAGCATGAAGGGCCTTTGGAACCCTGGGTGACATGTGGGTAAGAGCCAAAGCTGGCCTGGACATTGGAAAACTTTAATGTCATTGATGAGTCACTTCAAAACTGCAGGGACTGTACAGAAAAGTTTCAGGGCTGGTTTATGACAGAAGGCTTTTGTCCTACGACTGCCCCGTGTAATGAGCCTCAGCAGCACAAGACTTTTAGAGGTATCTCTAAGCTGCTAGCTAGATGTATCTGAGGTAAAGCTTGGCTGGGTGAGTACAGGTTGTGTGTGAAGGTTGAGCTCAACTTTCCAATGCAGTGAAAGCAATATCAGTGTGGTAGTTAGAACAGCAGTAGCTTTTCAATTTCCAGATGCTGCCCTTAAAAACTAGAAAGTAGCCTCTGTTACTCTCTCCTGTTTGAAATGCAGTGATGGGATGCAGGCATTTTGAATGTATCGTACAGACAGAAATGCTTATCAGCTCCTTTCCTGTCAGCAAGGTGGTACATTTCAAAGGAGGATTTAAGCTGTGTGAAGGCCAGTGGTTAAAAAAATATGAAGCAAAGTATAGCACATAATGAATGAACTCCTTTCTCCAAGAAATGTCACCAGAACGGTTTCTCCTTCCCTCCTTTAGTCCAGCCACTGTCAGGTGGTCCCACCTATCTGCTCTGTCTGATTTGTTTCTCAGGCTCTTCATCGATGGTGACCGGATGATGGACCCAGATGTGAGGGAGCACTTACAGCTTGACTCCACCCTGGAGCCTGAGTTTAAAATCCAGGTGATGCCCTATGGATCTATCCTGTCGGAGCTGCAGGCTGTTGGTGCAAGCCTCTCACCCAAGGAGAAAGTGTGGCTCAGCGACAAAGCCAGCTATGCTCTGACTGAGGCTATTCCCAAGGTTAGTGGCCCTTGCAAGGGAAAATACTTTTCTCCTCTCTGCTAAGTGTGGTCAGGAACAGTGTTAATGAGGGCAGCTGGCCTCAGCTTTGCCTTTGTAGAGGATGAGGCAGGCTGGGGTTTGTGCGGAAGGGATCCAGCCGCGTTGGGGCATCGAAGGGTTGTTAATCCTGGGGTTGCTCTTGCTGGAACTGCCCTTCCAACTCACTAAGCCGATTTGCCCAAAGAATTGTCAGCTTAAGATAAGACAAGTACAGTGAGAGAGGGGAGGGAGAAAGGGGCAGGGTGAGCTCGGGTCGCTATGACCAGGGCTAGAACTTATGTCTTATGGGAAGCAGCAGTAAGAGCTGGAGATTGAAGCAGGGGAGTTGTGCAGGACTTCTGGGAGGGGACATTGGGCTTGATCAGAGTGTCTGAAGATGGTTCCCCTTATCTATTTCAGTAGCTTGGGAACATCAGGCAGTATGTGTTGTCTTGTATTGAAGACAGGAGGGACAGAGTGACAGAGAAGTTGCAGCAGGGAACCTTGTGAGGACATGAATTACCTGCAGGCTCTGATTGTCCATGCAGTGAGTGCATCTGCTGAGGGACTCTTGTAGCATCAGATTAATTTCTGTACAGCTGTACTTGCTGTATCTTGCCCTTGTACTTGGACCTGGCTGTCTTGTAGTCCTGCAGTCCACCTGATATTCCAGTGGTCATGAAAGGAGATACCTGGGGAAGGACACGGCAGCAACTGTGGACAAATAAGCCAGTTTCCAGGGCTGAGATGAAGGGCTGAGATGAAGGGATTGCTGAAGGAAGAACTAAATTGTAAAAAAGGTAGTTTGGCTGCAAGTCTGTGTTCACCCACCACCAGGTTTCTGGTGTCTCCTGTCTATTTCATGTACTGCATGGTTGTGCATGATACAGCCCTACCTGTAAGAGCTAACCCATGGGGCCTGAAGGCTTATTCTATTTCCACAAATTTTAACAGGGGTGTCAGCTTTATGTCTCTCAAAAGACAAAAGCCCAAGAGACTGACTGTATCCCCAGGCTGCCACAGTTGGATACCAGCACAAATTTCTGCTTAAACACTGCAGTTCTCATGGCCAAAATAGCTCTGTTGCCCATGCAGTTTAAACAACAGCATGATGTATAAATGAGCAAGATAGGGGCTTTTTGCCCCTGCCTAGGGTTAAACCTTCTGACACCATCAGTCCATTTCTAGATGCAAATGATCCCTTAATACAGAATACTAATACTTTGCCCACTCTCATTCAGGGTAGCAGAAAGCATATTGTCTATGGAGCACTCAGGATAAATTGTTGTTGCTCTTTTGACTTCAGAGGAGAATGCCCCTTGTAGTTGGAGTCAACCCCACTTTGGTTAAGTTGCTGTAGGTGACTACAGAACATCCATAGGGAGAACTACAACAGGTCTGGCCTAGATTAAGGAGTGTAGTGAGTTGTAGTGATGTTATTTACCCCTTTAGCACTGAAGGTTTTGGCTGATACTGAGCCATTGCAGTGCTGCATGCTGTCTGTATGTAATGGGAGAGGCCCTGCCTCAAGGAGCTATGTGCAATAGAAAGCAGAAGAGGAAGGACTGAAGTGTCTTGATTAAAAAAGCACTTAGAGAGGCAGTGAAAGAGCCAAAAGTTTCTCAGTTTGTCATGCTGGGTGTTTTTCTCTAGCTCAACACCACTTTAAAGTGAGCAACTGGCCTGGGGTGCTTTGAAGAACCCCGGTGCTGGTAGTCTGTGTACTACGTGTCTCCATCAAAGCCAAATATTGACATTGGCAAAAATCCAGTCTGTTATTAAACATGGATCTGCAGACCCTTTATAGTTTTGCCTTACAGCTGCATGTAAATATGCTTTTCACAGAAGATTAGTAGAAGCTACCAGTATCTGTAAAAGGCAAACCAATCCAAGAATCTGACCGTTGAGAAGTTTTTTTCCTGACTGATAAAAGGACTTTCCTGACTTAACCCCAGCCAGCATCTAAGTGCCACACAGCTACTCACTCACTCCCCCCCTGGCAGGTTGAGGAAGAGAATTGGAAGAGTAGAAGTGAGAAAACTTGTGTGTTGAGATAAAGACAGTTCAACAGATAAAGCAAAGGCCACAGCACGGAAGCAAAGCAGCACCAGGAATTCATTCCCCACTTAGCATGGGCAGGCAGGTGTTCAGCCATCTCCAGGGAAGCAGGGCTCCATTGTGTGTGTTACAGTTACCTGGAAAGACAATAGCCATAACTCTGAACTCTTTCCTTCTTATTGCCCTAACTTTATATGCTGAGCATGATGTCATACAGTATAAGATATCCCTTTGGTCAGTTGGGGTCAGCTGTCCTGGCTGTGTCCCCTCCTGGCTCCTTAAGCACCCCCAGCCCACTTCCTGCAGCAAAGGCCTTGGCTCTGTGTAAGCACTGCTCAGTAGTTACAAAAACACCCCTGTGTTATCAGCACAGTTTTAGTTCAAATTGAAAACAGAGCCCCATACTAGCTGCTGTGCAGGAAATTAACTCTATCCCAGCCAAACCCAGCACAGTGACTTTCTTGTAGCTTCTTCAGTAATTCAATTTATGCATAATATGGTGTAATTGTCTTGCTATTTTAAAGAATTAGCAAACTGTAAGCCTGTAGAACTCGTGTGAAATTGGTCTTTGCTAAGCATCTACCAGGCCTTTCCCATTAATTTGAGTGGAGTTTATTTGTATGCTAGTGCATTGAGACTAGGAGAAAAATGTGTTGCTTGGGCTGTGTTTCCGTAGGTGCTCATCCCATCTTCTGATATATAATGGGTAGAGCAGAGAACTGTGGGGCAAAAGACTTCATTTTTGTTCCTTCTGATGCTGAATTTGACAAGGCTTGAGCAAGTCACCTTAAGCAAGTTGGTGAATTTCTGAAGACATGCTCAGAACCAGCCAAGCATTCCTGCTAATCTGAGGACAGCTGATGGGGAAGTGCACAGTAGTAAGGGATCAGTTATGAGTTCTTAATGCAGAGCCACCCCAGCCAGACACAGGAAAGCTTTGTCTCAAACTGCTAATGTAAGCTCCTTTCAGAAGTGGACAGCATGTAACACTCAGCTTTTCAAAGACCTTTCATGTTTCTTGGGCCCTTGATGTGTTGGTTAGAGCTGTTGATTATTAGAAGTAGTGAATGATCAGTGCTGGATGAGCCAGAGCCAGGGAGGGGGGGCTCCAGTATTCAACTCCAGTGCCTGGTATCTGGGCTGGTTACCCTTCACTCCCTGCTATTTGAGGATGACAGTGAGGTAACAAGTCAAGGTGACTTCTTAGGTCTGTTTGCACAGCCTGAGTGCCACCAGAGTCCCTGGGATTGGTGTTTCTTATTGTTTCTGGGACTTTAGTATACATCATCAACAGGAAACCCATGTCTCAGATATTGATATATAGGGCATTTAGGATATCCAAACCTTCACATTGCTTTATGACAAGCTGTTGACCCTTCAGTTCCTTGGATTTCCCTGTGGCTGTTCTTCTTCTGATCAGGGACTGTTTCTCCTCTTTATTCCCAGTATCTCACAGTGCTGAAGGTTGAGAGAGACTGAGTTGTGGCCAGAGTGAGTTATTAAACCTGTAGGATTATGTAGTCTGAGTAATCCACAAGTAATCCCTGTCCTTCTGCTGCAGGCTTACCGATACCTCACCCCGTATACCCCCATCTGCATTGCAAAAGCTGTGAAGAACGCATCAGAAACAGAAGGCATGAGAAGAGCACATGTAAGTGAAGCCTTGAGAGCCTCTTTGCACAGGGCAAGAGGCTTGCTTTATGTTTAGGGAAAGAAATGGTATTTTCCTTTCAGTTTCAGTGTTTTGGATTAAAAAGCAAATTGGAATTTGGATGGCAGGATAAAAGTGGCTTTCTCTCAGGCATTTATGGCTGTTGAAGCAATCTTTTTCCCCTTGTTTAGCATTCCCTTTGAGTGAAGAATGACATTTGCAATAGTGTGAGGAACCAGCCTTGCTCTGTTGGAAGACTGCACGGACTTGAGAAGTATTGTTTAGAGTATGGGCCCTCAAAGGGATATTCTTTCCCCTTTGCTGGTTCTGTTGTCTTTCTCTGCAGAGTCTTCAGATTGTTATCACTTGAATAAACACAGCCTAAAGAACACAAATTCTATGACACATGGTGCAAAACACAGGCCAAGATGTTCAGAAAAAGCCAGTGTCCTCAAAGCACTCCCTTCTTGTGTCATCCTTGTGATGCTCTGGAAATGAGGCAGATATCCCAGGAAGATTGGTATTTTCAAGTGAAGAAGCTGCCTGTGACAGAGGCTCATGGTGGTGCTGAAGTATTTTCTTGTTTATTTCCTATTCATTTGCAAGCAGCATTTTTTACAACAGGAGAAATGTGCTCATTAAAGCAGGGCTGGCAATTCTGGCCTTGCTAGTTTCTTGGGAACTGCTAGTTTCTATTTCAGTACTTTTTATTTTCCCCTTTAAGGGCAAGTAAAAATACTAGCACTGAGCAGAGACGCTGTCACCTGCCACCTGAGGACAAGATTATGCCTTGCTCTTGTATGCTTGTCGCCTGCTTCTTGTCCTTGGATGCTGCAAGCTTGTAGAAAAAAGGACGAAAACTGGGAGTCATCAGGCAAGAGAGAAGCCAGAAGCTGTGTGACAGAGACTGTGTGGTGCACGTGTGCCAGAGGGGCATGTTCCTCTGTCACATACCCAGATGTGTCTTGTGGTTACCTTCCACGATCTGAAATGAAACATCTCGTGTGTTGAAGCAAAATAGATTTGAAAGGCACATGTGGGGCAAAGTCAGTGTTTGCTGAATTCTTGGTAATTCTTCACAGTAAGATACTTCTCAGCAGCAAACCATTATTAATGATTATTTAATTGTCCAGATACATTTCTAGTGCTTGGATTAATTACAGGATGCAGAACCTGGGAAGACCTCTTAAATATAAATCTTTTAGTTTGTTTTTCTGAAACTTGCAGGTTGAATTCTTTCATATCATAAACTGCTTATACTGAAGCTTGATGAATCTTGTTTTCTTCTTAATTCCCTTTTCTTGTCTCTATTTTAACATAGATTAAAGATGCTGTTGCCCTGTGTGAGCTCTTTAACTGGCTGGAGAAAGAGGTAGTTTTGGTTTTTTTTTAACTTAGAGATTGTGTTGCTATGTAAATTTCTTCATTAGCATGAACTTTTTTATAATCTTTATGGTGCCTTAGCTAAAAACAGGAAACATGAGAGGTTTTACCTGTCTTTTGGGGGGGAATTCAGTCATGCTTCCATCCAAGGCTGAATTAATTTTTTTTAAAACATACTGCTCCAATAATTTCACTCAGGCCAAAGCCAGAGCAGCTGAGAAGTTCCTTGAACTGTGTTAATACTGTCTTGCTGTTTTGCTAGTGTAAATTATTAAATAGTATCCAGTTTTGTATACCTCTGTGGAATTCTTATGGTAGTCAGTGTTGTCTGGCAGTATGGACAAACGTGGTGTTTACAAATGGACAGGTGGAGTCATGCCCATGTGCAATGAAAATGGGATAAGGAAAAAACTACTTGTGTTTGCTCAGTGTTGAAAGCTCAGAGTGCCAGGTATTACATGGCAACTTAACTAAGCTGTGTTCCTTCTGTGCTACTGCACGTCTGATACTTTACCTATGGAAATGACCTGCTGACTTCCAAAGGTGCCTTTTTACATGTCTGAGTACCTCAGGAAAGCTGCCTCTGGGGTTATGAGACTCTTGCTTCCCTTTGCCTGTTGTCCAGTCCTGGAGAAGTGGTGTCACATATTTTAATTTATCAAATGCCTATACTAAAATTGTGACATCCTTTGTTTTTCCTGCAGCTACTTTCATTTCTGATTTAAAAGCATAAAAATTCTGCAAATACCATGGGTGGTTGGAGAGAACTATTCAAATGTAGTGTAACCTGCCTGTGAAGAGATGTTGCCTTGTGAGATGTTACCTGTGCACATACCTCAGTGAAGTTAATACTGCACTAACTGCTTCCTAGTCCAGGTTCAGCAATCGTGCTGTAGCAATCTCTGCTTCCTGCTTCTCACATGCCCTGCACAATATTGCCATGTTATATAAACACCCTGTTGTGTCTGTCATTACTGGAAAGTAAGGAGAGAAAAGCTGGAAAGATGCCACTTTAAAGCCTGACATTCATAATGCACCAGGGAGACACGGTGCTTAAGCATATAGCAGTTTCTTTGCTTGTTGGTGTCATAATTCAACCTTTGTCTCTGTCCACTAGGTTCCAAAGGGAACAGTGACAGAAATAATTGCTGCAGACAAAGCAGAGCAGTTTCGCAGGTAAAAAGTAAATTCCCTGTCAGGATGTTTTATGTGTGGTGTTTTAGCCTTTGTTTTTATTTATCCTCTAGAAATCCGTCTCGCTTGCAAGTATATCTTACCTGAGGACAAAACACTACTACAGGATTTCTTTGAAAGAGTTAGGGAAGATTTGTGTTATCTTGGGAGATACAAGTCCCAGCCCACTGAATCCTATTTCCTCTTGAGATAGCAGTGAGGAGTGCTGCAGGTTAGGACACTTAACTACAAGACAGTCATTTTCTTACCACAGAGGAGGTGATGTAAGAGTTAGATTTCCTCCTCTTCTGGTGGAGAATGAACACCATCTGTATTTAGAGATATTCCCATGTGTACATCAACAGAACCTCTAAAAATTCCTTCAAATAAGTATGTAAGAAAGAAGAAATTTTTCAGGACATCTCTACGAGTTCTGGGTGGTGAATTTTCTGCTTGTAAGGCAAGGGTAGAGATAGAAAGTAGTTTTCCACATGGTTGGGAGGATAGGACTTAGATCTGTATGATTCTCCTACCCAAGTGGGCTTGTCCAGATGGCTTTCAAAGCTAAGGGGAAAGACTGAGGTGACGTGAAATTGAGGAAGAACTCTCCAGGTGCTTCGTGTGCTTCTCTCACTTATGCTCTAGTGATCACAATCTTTTCTTTCAGCCAACAGAAAGACTTTGTTGAATTGAGTTTTGCTACCATCTCAAGCACAGGTCCAAATGGAGCCATCATTCATTACAAGTAAGAGAAACACAGCTTCTCCTTCCCTTCTACAGCAAACACAATTGGAATGGGCTGTCTGGCTTCTTTGTGGAGTCAAAACGGGAGTACTCCAGGGAGATGCAGTCACTGTTGGTTCCTGTCTTGCTTTATTCTGCCAGAGCTTCCACACTTAGTAAATAAAGGTCCCTCCCTCCTGGCAGTATGCATGTATTATGATGCTTATCTGCTCAGGGGCCACAGAAAAGGGCTGTTTTGGGGGCAGGATTCTGGGAAGGACGAGTGTGAAGTGCAGGCTGTTCTGAAATGTGTCCGGGAACAGATGTTGAGGGTTTTGCTGAAAGCAACAAAGCTATTCTCTCTACTGTAGTGCTGTTTACTGTAGACAGACACACTCCTCAGTATGCTCTCTGTCTCAGCCTGCGTGGGATTTCCATCACCGCTACAAGGAATAGAGCCGGCACATCTGAGCTGGCACTTAATGTGGCTTCTGTGCTGCAGACATCGGCTGGAAACCTTTAAACTGTGGAACAAAACACTTTGTGTTTAATTGAACAGGCCTGTTCCTGAGACCAACAGAACGCTGTCTGTGAGCGAGATCTACCTCCTGGACTCGGGAGCACAGTACAAGTGAGTGGGATGAATGGTGCTGAACTGCTCTCAGGAAGCACCTGCAGAGTCGGCGTGCAGTTGCTGTAGCAAGCATGTTGAAGTGTAGTGTTGAGGGTAGTTCCCTTTCACAGAGAGCCTGCTCGTGGTATCCTCTTCAGAGGGGCTCTGTGGGATTCTGAATGTAGTCAGCTGTATCAGGCAGTAGGTGTCTGGTCCGTGACAGGAGACCCTGGGTTAGGCTCAGGACAGCAGACAAGGGCTGCAGACAAGCTTTGTCTGGAGCAGGGGAAGAGATCTAAAAGTGCAGTTCCCATCAGAGTCCATTACCAATGTGACAGTAGCTGCGCTCTAGCTGGCGGTGCCTGTTTGTGTCTGTCACAGCTCTGCTCACCTGGTGTGTTGGTGTTAGAGCTGCAGGGAGCAGGCTTGACTGCCCTGTTTAGCCTGGGGCTGCTCAGCCAGTGAGGCACCTGCCCAGCCAGGATGAGGGCAGGTTTGACTGGTGTTGAGGTCAGAACAAGGTGGGGAAAGGAGCAGGGCACTACAGCCCTGTGGTATTCTCTGCCTTTCCAGAGAGAAACTCAGAGGCAGGGTTTCACATCCCAGTGGCCTTGGGTCTTAGATGTGTTTTCGGGAAGGCGTCATGTCTGGTGACTTGGTGCTGTATTGACAGTGCCATTCAGTAGCCTCAGTCTCTGCAGCTGCTTACTGTGGAACCCTGACTCCATGGAAAATGAAAGAAGTGATGTTTTTAACCAGTGTAAATAGATGAGAAGTGGCTTGTTCAGAAAGATAGAACAGACCTGGCTGTGCTCCTTTGAGATGAGCTTTGTCTTTAGAGCTGCACCCTTTTTGTTGTGTCAGTCAGGAAGAGCTTTGAAAAGGAACCATACAGACATCCTTTGATAAGACTTTTACAAGGAAATCTTTTTTCCCTCCCCTCTGATGGCCTAATTAACGATTTCCTTAGTGCCACTATGAAAAGCAGCCCTTTGAATACAATGTAAGCTGGACATCAATGGCACTTACCGCAGCATTGTGATAGGGATGCCTCACTTGTCCCTGCTGAGAAGTTAAATCGTGAATTCCTTTTGACCATGGCCTGTGCCTGCTGGGGAAAAGTGTAGGAACAGGAGTGAGTGTTTCAAAGGGAACTCATTATTTTAAAAGTCTCTGTGTTTCTGTTAGCAGGCTCAAAATTATATTTATACAAGGAACTTAGAGCCAGTGTCTGATATCTCAGGCTGACCCCTACTCAAATGCTGGATAACTTCTAGAAATCTTAAAACAGGACACCTTGAGGGTGAAAGGGATGCTATAGCCCCTTCCACTTCCTACCCCTGTGCTGGTAGCTGTCATTTGTGCATAAGTATATATTTTTAAGCTGCTAATGAGTAGCTATGTAATCTTCCATACAAACAGTCTAATTTTGGCCTTCTGTGTTCTGTTCTCAATAGGCAGGTACCAGTTGCTAAACCTCAAATTAGCAGCATCTTCATGAGCAGTTTAGATTCCATTTTGTGAGGAGCTTTGGGATGCTTGCGGGTGAAAGAGAACATTTTGAATTGTAAATCATTATTGTCACATCTGGAACATGTGTGTTCAGAAATTTTTGAGATTAGGAGCTGTACATCATCAGTCTTGCGTAGCACAGAGTAGGTGACTTTGCCCAATTCTGAGTTTGGTTGGTTTACTGCAGTGTGACTGGCTTTTCTGTGCACTCTCACTTTGATCTTCCTGTTTCCTCCATCCCTTTGCTTCCTGCATCTTTCTTTGCCCCGGGAAGAGATGGTACAACAGATGTGACCAGGACAATGCATTTTGGCACACCATCAGCTTATGAAAAGGTAAGTTGACATCTCAGTGTCATTTGTGATCTAACCCTTATTATCAGAGATACTTAAACAAATTAGTAATGTGCCCTATCGCTATAGAGTCCAAGTGCTCTGTCAGGTATCATTTGTGTGATAATATGAGGCAGCATTTTGATAAAGACTGAAAAGGAGGCTGTCAGACTTGAGGTTCCAAAATATAAATTAAGTGACTTAGAGAATGACACCTTTCTATCTTAAAATGCACACCTCTTATCAGTAAAGTAACAGGTTGCCTGCAAGAAATAATAAAATCACTGGGCTGAGAAGAAACATCACTAGCTTGTCCAGCATGGGAATTAGGGGGAATTAGTGTCTCATGCAAGACTGCAGTAGTGGTTTGTGTCTAGTGTACCATATAAAAAACCAGTTTCAGAGTCATCTGAGACAGTCTGTGTTGGACATTCAGCAATATAATTCTGTTTATTTTAAATGGCTTCTTTAATTAAAACTAATTTCATCATTATAGCTTACTTGGTGATGAAAATATGCTGTAGGGTATGCTCAGGAAGTCAAACTACAGCCACAAAGAAGATCAGTCATGTAGGTCAGGTGAATCCTGCTGCTAAACCTGCAGTCTGAGTTCATAAAACCCTCTCCTTAACTAGCAAAGAAAGATCTTCGCAGTAATTTAAACCCTTTCTGCTCATGGTTTGCTTTGGTATTGCCAGCCATAGGAGAGCATGGGCAAGTCTTTCCAGATCCTCCACAGTTTGCTATAAGATGCTACGTTTTGCCTCTCCCTGTTGACTTATGGCACACATTTCTCTGACAGGAATGCTTCACCTATGTCCTGAAGGGACATATAGCTGTGAGTGCTGCCGTCTTCCCAAATGGAACCAAAGGTATGTTGGGGAGTTGGAGTGTTTTGACCACAGAGGTGACCTCTGAAGAACTGTTAAGCGTTGACAGGTCCCATTGGGCAGGTGCTGACGTACCTGTCTGTGTCTGTTTCCATCACAACATCTTGGTTTCTTTATTACTGATTATTCTCTCAGCATCAACCAGTGCTGAAAAAGGGGGAAGTCTGAAGGATGTTCAAAGTGCTCTGCTTCTAGGGGGGTAGTGACTTTCATCAGTCAGTTGCCTTCTAACACATCTCTGGCCTTTCTGTGCTTGGAGGTTGTTTTCATGCTTTGCTCACGGCCCCTATCAAAGCAAGACGTCACTTTCCAGATTCAAAAGGACTGGCTAATTCTCTTCCAGTTGATGTGGGTTCTCTTTTATCAGTGAGCAGCATGGGAAAATGACACACAACAGACCTGTTTTGGTTTTGTGGAGGAGGAGCTGTGACATCCATTCACCCCTGGTGAATTTGTTGCAGAGCTGTTTTCTCCCTGTTCAGACACCTTACACAAAGACCCCTCTTTTTAGAGTTTTGTCTAGTTTTACATTCTTGAGTAGGTTGAGGAAGAAGTTTATCCTACTGCCACACAGTTCCAACTGAAATTGGAGGGTGTCTGAACTTGAACATATGGGCTTGGTTTTCACACGCAGGTAACAGAAATTCTCTGCATTCTGGTCTGAAATGACTGACTATCCAGCCTAGAAATCTGGCTGATTAGTTCACCAGATAAAAATGGTAGGTCTTCTACTTTCAATTTACTTGGTGCAGCTATCTTTAAGAAAGGTACTGAATTCTTTGTGGGACATTGAACCACTAGATGATTTCCTGAAAACTGCAGTGGAGCAAGCAGCAGTGCCATGTTTCTGTTACAGACCATCTTCTGATAAGCTGTGTAAGGCAAGAGGGAGAGAGGGGCTCTTCAGTCTAGAAAGAGCTTGAATGTCAGACTTCTAACAGTTCAGCAGCTTGTTTTCCATGGTGGTTGGTAGAGTTTTTTTGAGGGGTTGGTGTTTGGGTTGTTTGGTGGGGTTTTTTTTTTTTGCATGTTTTCCAGGTTTGAGCCTTCGGTGTGATTTTCAGCATCTCTAAGGAGCCTGACTTGATGGTTCTTTCTCCATGTCTGTCTCCTCCCCTTGGCCTCCAGGTCACCTTCTGGATTCCTTTGCCCGCTCTGCCTTGTGGGACTCTGGTTTGGATTACCTGCACGGGACAGGACATGGGGTTGGCTCTTTCCTCAATGTCCACGAGGGTCCTTGCGGCATTAGCTACAAAACCTTTGCAGATGAGCCCTTGGAGGCTGGCATGATCGTCTCTGATGGTATTCAGCATGATTCTCTCTGGTTACTGGGGGAGGTTACTGGTGTTTAAGATGCAGAGGGAATAAATCTGATGATGGTGTCAAGGAAAGGTGGGATCATAAGCTCTGACCCTGCCTCCTCTGTTATTTTAATTGTCATTTAGGCTCTCCTGGTAAAGACTCTCTGATTTTAGCTCTTTCACCTTCCATAAAGCATTTTTGCAGCTGGGAGCTGCAGCCCTGCTTCCTGCTCTCTGCTGTGCTAACCTCAGCAGAGCTGTGCTGCTGGACCAGCTCTGGCATGCTGCCTTCTGTCCTACAGTGGAAGAGACAGCTACACTGCAAGATGGACACCAAGCTTACAGGAGCTAATCCTGTCTTTGCTATGAGCTATTTGAGGCAGCTGTTAAATCTTAACATCCCTTGTTTTTCCAGCAGTAAATTAGCAGCCTACTGGGGTTTGCTGAGAGACTTGCATTCCTTCAGGGCTACAAAGTCCTCTCAGGTTGTCAGGGGAGCACTCTCTAAAATAAGTGTTTTGGGGAAGGGCTTTCCCACCTACCTTTCTTAAAGACATTAACATTTTCAGAGTTTGTGGTATTTGGAACACATTTACTCTGCGCTCCCTTGTCTTGGAAGGAGACTCTCTGAGCTGGAGGGCTGTCTGTCTTGTTTCTCCTGTCTTGAGAACTTTTGCTGTCATCTTGCTTGGGGTTTCTGTAGTATATTAAGTAGAATAAGAAATTTTTTTGCCTCTGTGGATGTCTGATGTCAAGTTTGCTTAGTGACTTCAGTGGACTGACACCGTGGAGGGGAAGGCTGTCTGTAGGGGATAAGTATTTGCACAGTACAGCTGTGTGGCTTAGTTAATTACTGTCTATTTCTGCAGAGCCTGGGTATTATGAAGATGGGTCCTTTGGAATCCGAATAGAAAATGTTGTCCTCGTGGTCCCTGCTGAAACCAAGGTGAATGACCCTCTCAAGATGCACCTTTCTCTGTGACTCGTTATGAAACTTGAAGTACTGGAATCTGAGGTGGGACTGTACTGGAAACAGTCAAGTCTTACTCAAGACTCCTGGTCTCCAAAACCCCACTTTGGTGAAGACTGACTCTAAGTCTCCCTTGCTAATGAGGGCACAGAAGACAGTTCTACTGCAGAGTTTCCATAGGTTGAAATGTGCATGTGAGAGTTGTTTTTAAATGTTTTCTCTCTGGCTGTCAAGAACCAGAAGCATCTTTATTCGGGCCCTTGGAGTCCTTGCTGTAGAATTGGTTAATCTTTTCAAGTTGGGATTTTCCTCTTTGCTAGAGAGTCCTCAGTGACAGCAGAAACAAAACTACAGGCAGGTTTTGATATTATCATTGCCAGTCTGTCTGGGTTATGCCTTTAGACCATGTAGTCATCAAGCTGAGTCCTGTACAATTATGACTTGGGACATGACCTTTAAAAAGTGACCATTGAAAGGAATAACTAAGGTTTGTATTGAGGTTTTTTTGCTTGAGCTATAAGAAAACCATTGTGGTAAGATTCTACCATCCTATCTGAATGTTACCTGGATTGTTCTGTAGTGATGACATGAACCAAGGAGTAAGTGTGATCAGGCTGGTGCTGTTTCTAAAGCTTGAAAACCCTGTTTGTCTTTCTGCTGCAGTACAATTTCAAAAACAGAGGGAGCCTGACTTTTGAACCCTTAACCCTGGTTCCAATCCAGACGAAAATGATTGATGTTAATTTGCTGACAGAAAAAGAGGTAAGTGAGACAGGAGGTTTGCATTGCTGCCTTTGTGCTAGAACCAGCTTATCCTTTTCTGTTTACAAGAACCACTGGCCTCTGTTCCATTTAATGCATCCAGAGAGTCATCCTGAGCAATCTGACTTGATTTTACCCTTGATTCAGCTTTGAGTGGGAGGGTAGACTAGAGAAATGCTCCAGAGGTCCTTCCAATCTAAATTATTCTATGATGAAGGCGGCGAGGACCCCTCTGATGATGCTTTGGTAGTTTCCTTGATACAATATTTGCCACTGTCATCTCATCTTTTCTACTTCTGCCTTAATTGCTTCTGTCAGACAATTGTGCTATCTTCCCAGACTAATGACTGTCCCATGTTGTTGTCTGTATCTGCTCATGACCAATCTCACATTCTGCAGCACACCCAGACATCATTGATCCCTGCTTGGCAGCATTTATTTCCTGAATAGCTTCATGCTATAAAGTTTCTGTTTAGGTCTCCCACTGCCTTCACTGTGGTGTGTTTCTTCCTATTGTTTCACCATACTCTTTGTTTTGCTCAACCTGTCCTCCTTTTCTGAATTATAATCTTATTTGCATTTTCTGTTTCTGAAGATGACTCTGCAGAGTACTGAGATCTGCCATAAGGTTACCTGTTCAGATCAATAGGGCAACTTGTGTCTCAGGACTGCATTGTTCAGCTACGAATTTGCAAAGCCATTTACTAGGCTGTGCCAAGGCAGCTGTCCTGACTTGCTGGAGGGAGTGATTTGCAGAGACTTTAAATACTTGTCAGCTGAACCGAACCTTGGCTCCTCTGAAAACCTGTGACGAATTGCTTCAGTTCCTGCCCTCATCAACAGTCACTTCCATAATTAGGGGTCTGTCTCTTTGGGACAGCATCCCATCCCATCCTAAAAACTCAGTCCCAGAGAGCACAAGGGCCTGCAAATGCCTTTGACTGTACACAGCCTCTAAGGGCAGTGACTCTTCTGTGTCTGTGCTGAATGTCATACCCTCCCTTTCTCTAGTGTAACTGGGTGAACGACTACCATCAGAAGTGCAGGGAAGTCATTGGAGCAGAGCTGGAGAGGCAAGGCCGGCACGAAGCTCTGCAGTGGCTCATCCGAGAGACGGAGCCTCTCACCAGGGTCCAGTAGCACCCCAGGTGTCTAGAACATCAGGACCTCTCAGTGTCACGGGAATCTGTCTTTTTGGGCCTTGATGCCACCGGGAGAATGGTCTTCAGTACATGAAACCCCTTCCTGATTTCCAGAGGTTTAGTGTTTCTCCCCCCCAACATGTGAGGGTTATGTGGGGGCAAACAGGGTTACTGTCTGGGCAGTTGTTGCTTTGGGGGAGAGGGGTTGAAAATAGAAAGCAAAATAAATTGTCATGTTGCCTTTGAAATGGGGTCTTATTGAACTAGTGGTTCTAAGAGGCAATACTGGAATATTTTATACTGTCTGTTTTTTCACTGTGAAAACTCAGTATTTTTGCATATTTGGGTTCCAGTTGCTGAGATGCTACCCACACAGCAGGACTGATGACTGAATAAAAGTTTGCAACCCACTGTTTGCTCTGTGTGCGTTCTCTTGCAGTCAGTTTTGGGTTGGGTTTGACAGCTCGAAGAAGGGCAAGAACCAGGTAATTCCACCTTTATGTGTGCAAGCAGCTCAGGCAGTGAAGAACAACACACAGGGCTGCCCTGTGCTGCCCTGAGCAGTGAATTCTGCCCGTGCTTTGAGACAGATTGTGGAAGGGATGTGGTGACACGCAGTGCAAAGCACCCAGTCCAGTACTTCTGTCTTGTTACAACTTACTAAGAACTTGTATAACCCTTGGCAGTGCAGGATGTGTGGGCAGTATCATGGAATTGCAGCTCTTCCTGGACACAGAGGAATTAAATTTAAAAAATAACATATACAATAGACCAAAGAAGGCCTCCGTGCAACTTTGGTTCAAAATCAGCCTGGCCTTGGCCACTGGAAAGGCTGCTCCGGACTGCCAGGCAGTGCACAAAGACATCTAGTGGTGGAGTGAGCTACTGCAGGTTAAACACGGGTGGGAGATCTTCCCCCCCAGCCCGGCGAAAGGAGGTCTCTGCTCTGCAGTCTTCTGAAAATCACGAAGCGCAGGGGCATCAAAGCCTTGTCTGTAGTGTTAAATGACGGGGTGAGGATGTGTTTACTGAATGAAGTCGTCATTCCTAGAATTTACACAGGAAGCATTTTGATCAAGTTCAGTGTTGGATCTAAAAACAGTCGGGTAGCAGCAACTCAAATTCCTAGTGTTTTAAAGAAGTGTTCTGGGCCAATGGAAATGATCACATACATAGTTGTCTTCTTCCCTCCCCCCCAGAAATTCTGAGAGGGAAATGTTAATCTCTGTTAAGTGGCATGAAACTATCAATTCCCTCAAGAGTTCTGGAAATTGGAAGTAGTATCACAAAACCAAACAGAAAAGAACTGAGAAGAGAAACAAAGTTGCCTGGCCTCTTAGCTGTGTTACCCAAGAACATGATAAACTGAAAATGCTTTAAAAGGTCATTTTCACATCCCAGCCTGTGCAGGTGTGTGCCTGTATTTAAATATCCAGATGGTTTCTCACCACCACCTGGTGACACTGTCACGAGAAACCCATCTTGCCCATCAGCCAGGCTGCTGTGGCTCATGAGCATGTGCTGTTGATTAAACAGGTGGGGAACAGGTTTCTACCAAAGGTGTCTGTTGCCCACATAGGTACTGCCCATGCCACAGGATCAAAGAACAAGCGAGGGATCTGAGCAGGTTGCGCTGACAAAGCGGGACTTTGATCCTGAACAACTGGGGAGTTGGCAGCTGAATGCTGGGCTGGAGGGAGGCTGGTGAGGCTGGAGGGCAGCAGCTCACCAGGGTGGTGGTGGTGGAAGCTCAAGCAGATGATGCAGGTTGGTGAAGACCCGAGGGGGTGCTGTGCAGCTGACCATGGGTGTTCCCAGGAGTGGTGTCCCAGATGTCCTGGAAAAGACCCATCCCAGGTAGGTCTCTCCTCAAACTCAAAGGCAAGCATTTCTCATGGGAAGGCAGAAGAGGAAGATTTCCACCAAACAGTGAAACGCAACAGCCACAGGAACTTTTGCTCCCTTGACCCAAAGCCACTGTGCTGGCTGAGGCACATCAGGCAGGAGGGGGGACATGACACCAAACTCAATTTGCTAGGTCTGAGTTGCCACCTTGGACCTCTTCCCCAACCCAGTTCCCTCTTTACACTCAGATGCCAACATGGGGCCATTCCCATCCAGTCACCAAAAATTCATGGGTTTTTTCCATACCAAAGGCCCCTCTGGTGCAGAGGGACAGAGGTAGGGTGATCCAGATTGTCTTTTAAGGGAACCTCAGCGGAAACCTGCATTTTGCTCCCCTGCTTCTCCTCCTGTGCCACCTCCTCCCTGTGGGCTTTCCTTGGAGAGTCTGTGGTATATCTCGGTCACTGCTCACAGATCTTTGCCTTTTTTCAGGTTTGGTGCCTCAGCAGAGAGAGATGGGTGTTTTGCGGGGCTGGCTGACACCCATTCCTAACTCTGAGGCATTTATCTCTCTCCCTTTTCATTCCTTGAAAACACAACTACTTTTCCCACCCTTTCCCATTTGAGCTTCTTGTTTCTAATGGAAACTAAACTTGGCTTGTTTTTTACCCTCCTACTTCCAGGCTTTGGTTTGTTCTGTCAGTGCCCCCCTTCCCTGGGGGGCTTCTCCCTGCCTGTCTCCTGGTGGAAGGAAAAAAATCAAAGAAAGGAAACCAAGTCAGGGTTGGTGTTTATTTTTGTATGAGTGCTGTCCACAGAAATGGCCATAAAATTGTACTGCTCAAGAGAAAAGTCATTATTTGATTTGATTTTTTAAAAAAATACTATTTTATTTCCATAGAGGGTTTTTTTCCTATCCTGAGAGAGAAGGGGTGTTTTCAATGCCGACATGCTTAGTGGTCTATCTTCTTCAAGCCATTCAGGGCTGCAGGGCTTTTAACTCAGCACTGGTTAATGCTAGCTATGCAGCCTGTCCTTGCTGGGGTCAGCCCGTCTGGTCATATTGCTTCATTCAGCTCCAGAGCTCAGTGGGTAGCTGTGCCCCACCACCACCTCATCCTGTTTCTACCCATGGGACAAGACTTCAGCAAATGCAAACTATACTCAAGGTCTGTGGTGGTCACCATGATTTATGCCACTTCTCAGCTGTTCGGTAACGTTTGTGCTGGAAATCTCCAGCTCTGCAGTTACTGTGTTTGGGGCCTCTGAAATTCTTTGTTTCCCTCAGAGTGAAAATGTGACAGTGTGAGACAGACCCTATATTTCAGTGAGGAAAATCCCCCTTGGCCTTGCCGCTCAGTCACGAATCGTGACGTGTGCATTGGCAGCGTGCCTGTTGGTGTACAAGGCTTTTGAGGCAAATGGACCATTTCTCCTTGAGCAGAGGGATTCGTATTCATTCATCACCAGCAACAAATGCTCCTTCTCTCCATAAGCCAGGTGACTGCTTGGCTTCTCCACAGTCACCCTTCCTCAATCTGTGGGTATTACCTTATTTACCTGGCAGCAGTAAAATCCAGTTGTTTTTTAACTTAAATGGCTCATAACTCACCTGTAATGGAAATCCCACTACTGTTTGCATGACTTCTAAACCCATCACTTCCCATGACAGCTATTGGAGCAAGTTTTGATTTACCCCAGCCCAGACTTAGAAAGAAAAAGAAAACTTCTGAGAACATGGTTGTTGAGGGCCTCCTCAGCAAACGCAGACCAGCCTGATGTTCAAGCTGCACACCACACAGGGCATTAGTTGCCCAGTAGTGACAAGGGATTGGGGTGTGTTGTGGGGCACAGATGCTTAGTCCTGTGGTTCCTTCAGCAAATAATGACAGAGAGGCAAGTGGTTGGAGCAGCCAAATACTAAAGCTCTCCAGGGGATCAGGAGATTGTACTTTCTTTTTTTTTTTTGGTTTGTTTGTTTTTTTTTTTCCCCTGCTACTTCTCTATCATGAGGTGCTCTGAGGGGTCTCCTCTGGGTGCTGTGTGGCTGAGGACTGTTAACACAGAGGACATCTGCATTTTGGAAGATGCTCATGAAAGGCTGAGTGGGGCTCCTCAATCAACCAGGCAACTGTCTAAAAAACACCGGCTATTGGCACCTGATGCCCTGAGAGGTCTTTTCCCAACATCATCTCCTTTTTGCACCCTGTGGGAGTGAGTTGGCTGCTGGTACTAAGGATTATTGCCACTTATTTTTGCTGACTTGTAGCAATTCACACCTCGTTCACAGAGTACTCTGTGTCTTCTTTTTTTGGGAAGAAAATGCAGGCCTGGGCATCTGGTGGAGGTGTCTGGAGATCAGGAGTTTAGTAAGTTGCCTGGTGTCACTGCCCTCCGCTTGTTTTACATGATTAGGACAAAACTCCCCATGGCTTTGGATGTAATAAGAAAAAAAAATGAAACAAGAGCCTCTGGAGAGTAGAAATATGAACTGGGTTAGTGCTTAATTAAGTTGCCTATTAACAGTTGTGTAGTGGCCTGGAAGAATTTTAATGTACCAATTAAAGCAAGGAGCTATCTCCTCGGCTTTCCACCTCCTCTGGGGACGCTGTCAAGAACAGGGAGCTTGCAGATCAAGTGCTGTTTATTTTGCTCCTTCCAGCTTGTTAAAATTGTTTTAAATTTGGGATGTGGCTGATGCCCACAGACGCACTTGCTTCCATGAGGCAGTGGAGTGATTTCTGTCTGGTGAGGATTAGCACAGGAATGAGACGGGATGTAATGGCCCTTAAAGCCCCTCCTGTTTCTTACAGTTTCTCTGCTTGGAGATGAGGGGGTGTGGTGGCTGCAGAGCAGCTCCACGCTGATGATGGGGTGCTTTGCTTTGGCACATGCAGCCCAGGCAGCTGGTGTGGGCTCACAAGGGTCAAATGTTCCTGCCCGTTTGCTGGCTGTCCCATCACCATATTGCACCAACCTTCAGGAGGGTGCCCAGCTCCATTGAAAGCCGCAGGGATGAAGCCTCCCCCATCAGGTGAGGTGGTCAGTAAGCATTGCTTCTCCAATGGCTAGGAACCTTCTGAATTACAGCCAGAAGGTACTTTAGGCCATTTTTGAGCAATGTGTTCAAATTGCTCTCTAATGTGCTGATGAGGAGCAGTTGTACCTCCTGTTTCTGACCAGTCTGAACAAGATGACCTTGTCTAATCACTGTGCCCAAGACCCTGCTCATCTTTTTTCCTCCAGGAGGAACTCATGAGAGGACTCATGCGCAAAACCTGATGAGCTTTAGCCACCACATTCCTTGAGAGCTAGCTTTTTGGAAGAAGAAATTTAACCCCAGGGTTGGTATGTCATGTTATGCTCTCACATGCAATCTCCCTTGGATTTGGACAAGCTAAGCTCAGTCACAATGCACTAAAAAGAAAAGACTGAGCAGAAAGGGTAGATGAAACCTCACTGTCTGGTGGAGAAGGGGCTTGAGAACAACAGGAACCGTCAACCTCCTCTCATCTGAACAGCACAGTCTGGACCCCTCCACAGTATCTCTTAGAGGTGGAGGTGGGAGGAAAGCTGCAGGGGGAAAGTGGCTCAGGAGTTTGACCAGGAGGAGGGTAAGGATAGCCAGATCACTTCAGCTCTCAGGAGGATGGTAGGGGGATGAGCCAGCCCTCTGTGGGCACATGTCCCTGGATGGGGAACGAATAGCTTTCCATCCACAGCCCTTTGTGATGGGCTTGGTCAGAGACACAGGGAGATCGATGGGAAGGTTTGAGGAGGATTCAGGCTGAACAAGGCTGCTGGTGGACAAGTTGGTCTGTGCGATCAACTCTCTTCTGCTCAGGCAAAGACCACAGGCAGAGGGTGGGGGAGGCAGTAGCAGGGTTTAGAAGCTGGGGTCAGAAAAATATAAAGGCAGAGGCCTGGACTCCTCTAACAAACCCTCATCCTGATGAGAGGAGACCCTGTGCTTCCCTGCTGCCAGCCCAGGGCTTTGTCCAGGGTGAATGTCAGTGCATGTAATGCGGATAGTGATCCTGACCACAAACACACAGAGCCAGCAGAGAGCAGCCTAAGGAATACAAATGGGCAGAGAGAAATGCTGTTTTTAAACTTTAAATTGCTTTTATTTTACTGGGCTGAGGGCTGCCCATTGCCACCTTTCTTGGGAACACGGGCTCCAGCACGATGCTGCCCAGCTCCCATGATGCACTCTCTGCAGGGCAATTTCCATGCTCAGATGGCATTTGAAGAAAAGAAATCCAATCCCATCCTTCATCCATTTTTCATGTACTTGCCAGTGGCGTGCTCTGGCTCCTGGTGTCACGGGAGCCTTTTGCCTGCAGAGCCTGAGGGTGGGTGCCCTCCCTGTGCATGCTCCCCTGTGCATCCTTTCTCACAGCAGTCTTGAGAGCAGTTTGGACTGGTCCTGCTTAAAAACCAGTCTGTGGCCAGCATGTTATAATTGTCTCCCAAAATAGAGCATTAGCCAATTGGAGAGGGTATACTGTGAGCTTTCGATATCCCCCCCACCGTACCCAGCATCGTGTCAGGCAGCCATGGCTAGGCATCTCCAGAGCTGGAGCAGCCCCTGCTCACTGCACCCTGTCCCTCTGTGCATCCCCTCTCCTGCGCAGATGCTGCTCTCCTGTCTGCAGTGGCAGGGGAGCGTCCTTCATTTCCATTTGCATTTGGATCACATCTTCCAATAAACACCACCACATTCCTCTTGAGGTCTGAATAGGAAATGAGCTGGGGAATTTCAGACAAAGATAGCATTAATTTGGAGAGCTGTGGCCTTCTAGGAGGGAGCTTAAGGAGCTTGAAGCAGTTGTAAGAATATGTGCTCAAATCCAAACAGGCAGCTTGGTAAGTGCAAAGTTGAGGAAAGTGTCCTCTTCTCCTTGTATGCTATTAATATTTAGGGCTGGGCTTCAATTATTCATTCCTTCGGGGGGTGCTTTTATCATCTCATTGCTACAGGATTAGGTTGTGCACCTTCTCAGGGCACTCAGGAAAGACCTTTTTGTGAGATTTGTGAATTTCATATCTGAGAGGCTTTTTGCAAGCAGAATATATGCCATGCCATTAGTGGGTAAAAGCAAATCTTGCCCATCCCCACCCACAGCTTCTTTAAGACCATGCAGAGCGGAGCTTTAGGAGATGTACAGGATCTGGCCTTGGCTGGAGATGGGATAATCCAGCATGGCTTGATGAGAGGGGTGGGCCCACTCTTTTTTTTTTTTTAATAAAAGAATGAGGAGATGTTTAATGAAACTAGATAGACCCAGACCAGGTCCGTACACATCCATGACCCATGGCACAGCCAGCTTGTTTGTCTGAGGTGTGGACAAATTGAAGTACTCTGTGATTAAATACTCCAAATTATTGACATGTGTGCTATAAATACCTGACTTGTTAATAGCCTGTCTTCCCGCTGGCTCACAAAGCCTGACAGTCAGCCTGCTAGAATGAGGGTAATCAGATTGCATGTTTCTGAGCACAGCTTGATCAGGGCAGGGGCTGGGAAGGATTCTATTTTATTTGACCAAATAGTCTTTTTATTTAATTCAGCAAAGCCAACCATGGAATTAACATTCCCTGTCGCCCTTTGGGAGCCTGAGTCTCTGTGGGAGCTCAACACCACAGCAATCACTGTGATTTCAGAGTTGGTTACAATGAGGGATAAAAAAGAAATGTGGGTTTTTTTCCTGGCTTTCAAAAATATTTTGTAGGGTTATCCTGTTCTGGGGTGAGATGATAAAGCCATGATAAGACCATGAAAAGTTTTGCTAACCAAAAGGCTGGAAACATTATTGAGCCAAAAAACTGACATCCATCAAACCATTTAGTTTTCACTGGTTTAGAAGATAATTTGTAAATACTGGCAATTCTAATTAAATGGAAAAGCTTGGATTTTTTTTTTTTTAATGCAACAACAACAAAAAAAGGAAAAGGTGGGATTTTTCAATTTAGAACTTGTTGGAACAAGGCAATCTGACGATTTTTGAAACTGTATTAATATATTTGTCAACATAAACCTGTTGAAACCTGGCACTAATCCTCTGTGTGGATTGAATTTTGAAGAACTAGAATTTTTCAGATGAGAAACACAAAAAACAACACCCTCCCCTTAAGTCAAACATTTTGCTCAAATTTACTGCTGCAGTGGTTGCACTACTCCTGAGAAGTAGCATCTAAGACCCCAGAGACGTAACATACTTGTGAGTTGAAGTGTCCTTCTGGGGTTATCACCTTCTCCACTGACTTGACAGACAGACAAGGCTTCTCTCTCAGCCGTCTCAGGCACATGGTTACACGTAGGTGGAGCAAATAAACATGTGTCCAAGTGACAAGACTCAGGATTGACATGCCAACCTCTCCTTTGCTTGGGCAATGATTCCCACTCAGGAAATTCACCACCTCTCATCTGGGTGCAATGCTGTGATATCACTCCTGAAGTGATCGCATCATTAAAAAAATTCTTAACTATTCAGAATTTAAAAATGCTTCCTGTGTGGACCTACAGCTCTGAATCCATCGGTTTTTGAACACAGCTGGGTGGGAGATGCCACAGTAAGCATGGACTGAGCCTGGTGAGCAGCTTGGCAGACCACACTCGTGGCCAGCAGCCATTGGCTCATCCTCACGGATGCTGAGACCTGCTGTGGGATCTGCAGGCAGACAGCACTGTGTGCCAGTACAGACCAGCCATCAAACTGCTTCCCACCCCTGCTACCCACAGCTGAGCTGTGCTAACACGTGTTTCCTCTAAAACCTTGTCTAGACGAGGGTGAGGCAGTTTAAAAGAGCTTGCCACCTGGGGCAAACATGTCAGGTGCTGTTACCATCACTGGGTTTCCCACAGGGGAAAGAGAACAAGGATTTCCACTTGGCAAAGCAGGAAGCCCTGGACACTGATGCTTTCACCTTTCCTTCATGGGAGGCCTTGGGTGACGGTACCCACATGCCTTGCTGTGCAGGGGTGGTGATGGAGACGTCTCGTGGAATTAAGTGCTCCTTGCTGCTAGCTAGTCAGATGGCATTGCCTGGCTTCTGCTGCAGAGCAGGCAGGTGCCTGGGCCATTGCTTAAAAAGTTTCCCCTCTCCACAAGAGCACCATTTAAAGATGCTTTTTATTACTACCACAGGAGCAAAGTTGGCTGCTTCCATAACACCGTAATGCAAACATCATGTGTTTGCCTCACAGCAACCAGGGAGTCAGCAACACAACCCCTTCCTGGGCAAGAAGCAGTAAGACTGCCTGTACTTTGGGATAACCAGCCCCTTACAAAGCCAGGCTGAAATGTAACATCTCCTGTAAAAACCTTCCCCTGAAAGCACTGTTAGTGGTGATAGTGTGAGCAGCCTGATGGAGAGATACCCAGCCCCCTCACCCTTCCTCACAGGATCTTTCCATCAAAAGCTGCAAACCCATTTTATATTAAATGCTCAGCATAGCTACAAGGAGGCTCTGTAGGACTCAATTTTTAATTGTGAAATATCGATAGAGACAGCTTTTTTGGGTGTGTTTGTGCTGCCTCTTGCTTTAGCAACAGCAGTTATAATTTCTTATCAGCTCTGGATTCTGCAAGCGACCCCAGCTGAGCACCGGGGAGATGCCAGCGTGAAAGAGAGGGCACCACAGGCCCTGAGACAGGGGTGGAGAGCAGGAACGGTAACTGGCAGTAAAAGCTGACAACCAGAAATTAATGTTGCTTTTAACTGTCAACTCTCAGTAAAAATAAACCTTGAAACTTGCCTGGCCTGGCTGTAAAATCACGTGGACCTTGCTTGCACTGGCTGAGCACACAGCACTCATCTGTCTGGCTGAAAGTTGGAGATGATGTGAATCCAACACTCTAGCAAGGTATGCTGGCACTGCCAAAGTATGGGATGTTCCCAGGGAGCAGCCTTATCCAGGAACAACCCTACTCATATCAGTGTGGTCCTACCTCCCCTGTTCTGGGATGGAAGATGGGCTCCAGGGCCCTCCTGAGTGGTGAGAGTCATCTTAAGAAGAGCTGGGACACCCATCTTTTCCTGAACCTGAAGATAGGAAGTTATCTTGCAACATGTGTGATCACAGGTTGTTGTTCATGATCTGGATAACTGGAAAAACTCCCAGGTAACTGGTAAAGCTTCCGAGAGGGCAGAAAAGTACTAATAATTGTATGGAAGAGGGTCTCTAGAAGAGGCCTTCTGCCTCCTTTTATTCAGTTCTCTGTGCATGGAGGGGCATTGCTCACTTGATCATAGGTCAGAGACTTTTTACGTTGAAGTGTCTGAGACACAGACCTACAGAGAGGAAGAGGATGGGTTCCCAAAGTAGGGTGAAGAATTATAAAATCCAGAAAAGAGATCTAACTGCTGAATCAAGAGAAGACATGCAATAGCACCAAAGAAGCACCAAAGTCACAAATAACCCTGCAGAAGAGCCGGTTCCCGTCACCTTTAAAGAACAAAGAAAATGGCCAAGCATTTATAATTGCATCTCATAGTCATGGAATTGTTAATACAAGCCATCCCACCATTAATAACAGTCTGCCTACCATTAAAAACTGTACTGCAGAAGCATGATTTTGCCAGTTTTGAAACATCAGCAAATTTAGTTTTAATCTGCTGCAGCGCTAGAACCAGTCACTGTAAGGCTGATGTTGTTTTGCATCCAGTGCATTTAGTGACATGAGGAAATCATCAGGCATTAATTCAAAGTGATTAATTCAGGAACATGCAAATGTGAAGGCTGAGTGGAAGCACGTAAACCCTGTGTTGCAGAACCAGAGCCTGGTTCCTCGGTAGGCCTAGGTTCACCGCCTCCCAGCAAGCCTTCAGTGCCCAGGGGCAGAGAGCATGGGCTGAAGCAAAGGTGCTGGTAGCAATGGAGGATCGAGGATGGCTTTGGGGCTGGCACTCAGCTACCTGGGTGGCAGAAACCCAGCAAGGAGGGAGACCTACATCTGTTGGTGGGCAGTGAGTAGGGCAGGAGATCCTGGCCAAGTGGGTCAGCATGGTCGGGAGGCTTCATACACAAGAGGCCTGAAACAAACCCTATCCAAAGAGAGTGCGGGGGAGCTCCTTGTAACAAGCAAAGCAGGATGACCTATCCCTGCTCAGTACATTGCATACTGAATAAGGCTCTCAGCTATCTGTGACATTTTCACACCGCTTGACAGTGTGAAAATGCTTATAAAAGAGGAAGCAGCACAGGGAGAAGAGCCTTTCCACAGCCTTCCTTGTTTGCTGGGTAACAGGGGACCTACGCAGGCTCTGCCCTGGTGACTCTGTCAGGATCAGATTCAAGCCCAGCACAAATTGCTCTTCAATTAGCACCTGTCCCCCAGGCTCAGGATGACTTTTGGGAAGATGACAGCCATAAGGCTCCTCCATCTCACTGGGGAGCACCCACAACCCTGCAATAAAGAACTAGCTGTAGTGATTTGCTCTCTGCTTTTGAGAACAAAATATTGGCTTGCTCTGTAACACACACCCCAGCTGGCAAAGACAAACTAGATCATTAAGACAATAGAAACAGTGAGTGTACAGAGGAACATGGAAAAATGACTCTGAGACGCGTTCACATTTTATGCATTTACTGGGATAAAACATCGAGTCTATCATATTAATTCAGAATGTCAAAGATATAGCTTATGCTAATTTAATTAAAGGCAGCATCCTGGTGCACACGGATAAGGAGCTGAATTAATACTGTGCACCACCCACTAATTTTGCCTGTCATGGGTGTGCTTAGCCTGGGCCGCTCTGATGTGCTCGTGGCTCTGTCTTTCTGGACAGGATGAATATCCTCCCACCATTCTATCAAAATTAGACAGGGTCAAATTTCATGTTTTCCAGTCCCAAAGCTGATGAACTGTGTGCAAATGCCATCTCTGGGTACAGGGGCTCCAGTTCATCCATCTGTGCTAGAGAGGTGGGACTCCTCGCCTGCCTTTACTTCCCATGAAAGGTGAGAGAGGCTTATCAAGGTAACCTGAAGTCAAATCCTATATGACACCTCCCTCCCTCTTTTCTTAAGTATGAAACAGGGTTGAACTCTTCCAGAAAGCAACGAACTTGTTCATGGAGTTTGAGGCACCATAAAGACATCGTAAGCCTTCAGCTTCACACCATATATTTATATCCTAATTTTGTTTTGAGCATATTCTCCTCCTTCACATGTCCAGGACAACCACCCTCCAACAGCTACAGCAGGGTGTGGTTTTGAAAAACTTGATGTGGATACATCAGCTTCACCAGCTGGCTGTAGGGCCAGGGGATGGTGAGATCTCTCTGCTGTTCGGGTGGAGAGATACATCCAACCACAGCTCCCCTCTCTTCCAGCCATGTCCTCCCACTCCTGGCAGTTAGAAATGATGGGGATGAATGTCCCTATTATTCATACAATGGGAACATCTTAAATCCTCAAGCAGAAACAAATATCTCACCTCATGTGCTAGACTTCAGCAAGATCTAGATGACTCTTGAGGAAATTGTCTCTGGACCCAACTTGAACCTTAGCCAACCTAATGGGAGAGTTTTGGGGATCTCAGAGGGGTATAGATCAAAAGTTTTGCTTGTTCCAGTGTTGGATGCAGAAAAGAGCTTTTAACTTCTTTGTGCCACACGTTGTGATGTGCTCAACTAGATGAATGTGTTGAAGCTCCTCAAAATTTCTTGATAGCATCAAAGCTGCCAGACAGCTTCTGAAATGCTAGGTACTTGCTGCTTCATCTTTGGCATGGCAGTGCTTGTGAAACAAATTTCAGTTCTTCTCTCCTGGCTTGGGTTGGGAAGAGGGAAAACAGGGAATTAAAACACTGTTGGGTAAAACCTGATATCAGTTCTTAATATTGATTTCACACTTGCACCTTCAAATCTTCTTGCAAAAAGCTGTCTGGATGCTTCTGCCCTCTGCAAATCAGGTAAGGAACATGGACCGGTCACCGATGGGTCACACAGTTTGGGGCTGAACCTGCAGCCTAATTTGAGCCCATCAGAATCAAAGGCAGTCTGTCTGTCTGTTTGCTTCACTGGGGCACAGGCTGGCTGCTTCAAAGCGCTTGGTGGTGAAGGGTGCCAAGAAAATGGAGAGTTTCATTACTATTGTGAGATCTGTGGAGGGAGGCGGATCTCTGAGGCTATGGGGATTGCCTTGCTGGGAATAAGACTGTCATTATAAGCACTACTGGATGCAGCCTTAATGTGAAGAAAGTAAAATAGAAGTAAATTGTAGTATAAAGTTCCTTCTTAATGCTCTTTCCAGGCAGATGAAGCACTAAGCATGAGCGCACTGAATGGACAACAAAGCTCTAAGGCAGCAGTAATATCTTCTCCTGGTGAGTGATAAGGAGAGCAAAGCACTCTCTGGATGGCACCTGTAACTCCTAGCTGTTAGGCTAAAACCGGCATATGGAGGGTGCGAGTGCCCTTGCAAAGAAAACTGCTTGTAGGCAGGGATGTCTGTGCTCTGCAGTAGGTTGAGACCCTTGGTCATGAGGCCAGCTCTGCCCATTAGCTGTGAACATACAGAAAACAGTTATCATGGAGTCCCAGTCCCACTTGAGGTGACAGAGTCCAGGTGTCAGTGAGAAAGCAGGACTGTTGCCACCATCTGGGATATCTGGACAGGCCCTTTCTAGAGTGTGTCAGTGCTGAAACACAGCCAGGTCTGTTTGTGTGGTCCGTGTGAGAGATGCTTCAACAGAGTTTGCTGAGCCCCTATCCTCACTGGTTTATAAACCACCTTGCTGCTGCCAGAAAGCTAGCACACTGCTCTCTGAAAGGGTGCAATGGGAAACATCTGTATTGTGAGAACAGGAGGGCTGAGAGGTAGACTTCTTCCATTAAAGCTGAGCTGCTCAGATGATAAACACCTACTTAGGAGAGCTGGGAAAGCTAAGATGCCAAACTAGGCGTGAAATCTGCAGTAGTTTAGGACTTGGATTTGCACTTAGTTCTGCTTCCCACTAAAGGGCATGAATGAAGCGAGTTAGTAACTTACTTCTCTGAGGAGCATGTAATGTCAGCCCCCAGAGCAGCTGGAAGGGCTGCTCTTACCCCTTGAAATCTCCTGCTGGCAACCAGGTATTCTTTTATCATCACACTGTAAAGTGAATACACTCTACATTTTTCTCTATGGCTGTATCACAGAACATGACTTGGGAATGACCTGAACTGGGAGGTCTGACAGATTGCTTTTTCTAAAGACTCTTTAGGGAAAAGAGCAGACATGACCCTCTGCTAAATTGCACCTGAGTTAAAGTAATGTATTGCCACCACTATTGACAGCATTGCACCTGGCTAAATGAGTGCGAAAGGAGGACTGGGACCAGCATCACATTATTTTCCACTTAGCAGAGCTGCTGTGGTCTCCGATGAGCCCAGGGGTCCTAGAAAAACCTCCTTGGCTCTGACCCTCTTCCTCCAGTTTTGGCAGGTCATTAAAGATGGTGGATCAGCCATGTCTTCTATCTAGTGGTTTGGGGCACTTGAAATGTAAATGCTGGCTGGATTTCAACCTCTAAAGAAGATTTTGGACTGCATCAGTGGGAACATGCTGTAGGTGATTTGTGAAAAGGCTATTTGAAGCCAATTTGTTGGGTCCAAGCTGGTGAACTGCAGTGATCGGAAAATCCCTTTCAGTCCATCCTCTACCCACTGCACTAGGATCATCCTTGTCCCTTCTGCCTTTTCTCCCCAAAATGCTGCACATGCGGAGTTGGGCCACATGAGTGTGTCCCCGCTTTCCATGTTGAGAGGAGGCACTACCAGTTCATGTCCTTAAACTCAGGGAGGAACAGTGTTACTTGTTCACAGAGGTTCTGACTCTGTTAAAGGACAGATTATCTGGCAGTGCCTCCCTTTGCCTTTGGGATTTTACTTGCTGACCCTCTCTCCCTGCTCTGAGCAGGAGGAGAGGGAAGGATGCCATGGGCTGAACTGCATCCCACACTGCTATAGGCACAGCAACCTTTTGCCCCCAGATACGAGGTATATACCGGCTTGGTGCGATGCTGCCCGAGCCACCGGGCCGCGTACCACCGCGGGACCAGGTCTGGCTCCCGGCTTGCCGGGCAGGGGATGCGCAGCGGCGCGGGGTGCTAGGAGCCGGCCAGGGCTGGGCTCTGCGGGAGACAAACCTGCCCGGGGCTCGCCGGGCAGTTAGCTCTCTTCCTAAGGGAAGAGCAGGAGCAGCCCTTGCTGCGCTCCCGGCCGCGCCGCTTCCCATCGCCAGAGGGACCCCTCGGACCGGCCATCGGGTCCCCCAGTACGACTCGGCTGGGGAACGGGTGACGGGTGGGGGGGGGCAGTCCTGCGCGGGCACCGGGGCTGCCAGCCCCGCAGCCGGGCTTGGCTGTGCTTCCTAGAAACCCCGTTGTCTCGTGCTTGAGAATGATGAAAAAGGCGCCGGCACGAGGAAACGGAGAGCAGGCTGGGCATGGAGATGTCAAACCAGCTGGATTCACCTCCTTCCTCCTGCCTTGTGTCATGTGTGTCCTTCAGGAAAACCGGCTGGTGATTACGCAGCCATGAAATGTGTCCAAGAGCTTCACAGGGAACCAGTGTAAATCAGCTGCTCTCCACTGTGTCAAATTAGTGGGGAAAAGAACTATGGCTAAAGGGAAAAAATAAGAAAAGTGGGAAAAAAAGTGGGGAAAAAGGAAGAAGAGAATAATTGAGTCTTTCTGGCCACCTGCGGTTTGCTTGGCACTCTTTTGCTGCTGACAAATATTGGAAATTATGAAAGTAGAGGAGCCTGGATAAAATGCAGGCATGTTGCTACCAAACTTGTTCTCTAATTGCTGTGGTTTAACCCCAGCCGGTAACTCAGTACAGTCAGCTGCTCACCCACAAGCCCCCCGCTTCTACACATCCCCCCACAGTGGGATGGGGAGCAGAGTGGAAAAAACCCTCATGGGTTGAGATAAAGACAGTTTATTAGGGTAGCAAAGGGAGAGAATCATCATACTAACCACAATAACACTCACAATAATAATAATTACACAAAAATGAGTGATGCACAAATGCAATTGCCACCTGTGCAGAAAAAAATCCCAAACAATCAGACTCCCAGTCTGTTTCCCAGCAGTGATCCCACCTCACAGGTAGCTTCCCCAGCTATATAAGGAGCATGACATCATATGGTATGGGATATCCCTTTGGCCATTTGGGGTCAGCAGTCCTGGCTGTGTCCCCTCCCTACTTCTTGTGCACCCCCAGTCTACTCACTGTGGGGTGAGAAGCAGCAAAGACCTTGGCTCTGTGTAAGTACTGCTCAGTAGTTACGAACAGTGTTATCAGCACTGTTTTCAGCACAAATCCAACACAGAGCCTCATGCTAGTTACTGATTAACTCTATCCCAGCCAAAAGCAGCACAGTGATAGTCTTGTTCATGATTTTGTGGATATTAAGACAAAAAAGGGGGTGATTAGGTGTGATTTTAGGTGAAAGCAAGAGTTTGGCCTCTTCTAGAAAGACTTCATGTGCTTCTACATATGCTGGTGGCTCAGCTATAGAGGCTGAGTGTCAACACCCATTCCATAAAAAAGAAATGCATCATGTATTTGTCTTGACAGAGCCAGGAGGGTAATAATTTAGCAATAGGAAAAAAGTAAAGCAACCAGAGGGCATCTGCTACATCCTAAGAAACTTCTGCTCCAGTATACTAAGAGCTACAGTTACTAATGTAACAGACAATGGGGTTGATTTGAAAGCTTAGCAAAGACAGCAGTAGCACTTTTTTCACCCTTATCAAGGCTAAAATTTAGATTAGGGAGGTGCAGAGAACAGTTTTCCTCAAAGTGAGTGCAGCACCTGGGTTTGAAGTAGGACATTAACTTCCTGGCCTCAGCTTGCTCCAAGGGAGCAGCCCTTTGGAGAGGAGCTTGCTGAATGTCTGCGTTTTGCAGTGTGGCACGATGGCCACGTGCTTGTGCTGTGCCAGGAGCTCTCTGGGTGCCCCTATGAATTCTGCAATTGAAAATGCTTCAGAAAGTCCTTGTCTTTCTGCTGTCCTTCAGAAACTGCCAGCTGGAGGGGGAAGGCTTTTTAGTGCATTGATCAAGATTTTTTCGGGATATCAAACAGGGTTTTTTTGTGTTTGCCACTCCTTTCTCTGTGCAAAGGATTTCCTTCTTCATAATTACCAAACACTGTGCTGTGAGAGCATCCAGGAGATGCCAAACACGGGTAGACAGACCTCAAGCCAGAAGTTTCATACTCGGCTGAAGTGGAAGGACAGGTCCCTGCCCTGGCTGCTTCAGTCATCTGTATTCATCTTTGCTACAATAATCCTTCCTGCAAAGCCAGCCGTGTCCCTTCAGCACAGCTGCGTGACTAATCCTTAAGTAATCGTTTATTTGGGGAATGTCACCTCTGAGTGTGCTATTTGTTGGTCCATAATGAAGGGAGCTGGTTGAAATAATCCAATCAGCATTTCCTGAGGGGGGATACGACCCCTTCCCCTCTCTCCTTGTCCCCAGCAGAGTACAAGAAGGATGTGGTGTGCGTGTGAAGAGATGGGAACGCAAGTCTCAAGGAGATGAGAATGTCTGAAGGCTGATTGCAGTGGGCAGGCTAGACTTGGGAGGAAGCACAGGATAAAATGATGTGGGAAAAGCTGCTTTGCCTGGCTGTTGAAACTGCCTGGGCAGTGGAGTCCCAGAGTGCTCTTTGGAGACATGATGAGAGCCATAAGACTGTGCTCATGGTGGGAGACTTTGTGAGTAGGTTTATGTGTCTGAGGCTACATGGCCACACTGTTCTGTATGTTACAAGTAGCACAAGCATTTCTAGTACTCCTGAAATGTCCAGGTCATGATCCCCCAGGATGCAGAGTTCTGTAGTGCTGGTCCCTCATGAGCTTTGGTGGGCTGGCAGAGTGTAGTTGAGGCTAGATGTGTCTCTCCCATTGCCAGTTGATATGTTGTAAAGGCCACAGCACAGCCAGTTATTCTTTGAGTGTTCTGGCAAGGCTGGCAGCTAGGAAGAATGTTGTGTCTGGAGCCAGATCTCAGCCATCCCAATGGAGTGGAGAACGTGCCCTCTCAATGGTCATCTCCTGAACATAGTGCTTCAACTTTCATGCACTGCTTAACTCCAGTGGAAAGAACATTTCCAGATCAAATTCCTCCTGGTTTTTCAGGACGAAAATGTCTTTATTTCCTCATGTAGGTCAACCCAGGAACTTGGCAGCTTGAAAAGGAGGGTGCCATCAGTCCCTGGGACTGGTTACTTACTCTGGCCTGCATCACAAGATGTGCTTTGAGTATTTGGCTTAACTCAGGGAAAATTCAGCCCATTGCAAGACTGGTTGCTATGACACTTTGTAGATCACCATATCGGGTGCAAGTGTAACCTACATTCTGCCTTGTGTCTGATGAAAGCCTTTTTGACAAGAACTCTGTGTTTGGCATGAATATGGATGATTCAGTCTTTGCGAACCAGAAAAATCTCTGTTCATCCAGTGGTGATACAGGATTATTCCTGTGGGACAGCTTTGGGGTCATTATGCTTTTTAAGGGATAAGTTAAAAATAAGGCTGTTTTCTATTCATCTGTTGCTTCCTTTGGCAATAGTACACATTGTTTGCATTTTGGTATAGCGATGTAGGTGACAATTTGATTTGGAAAGTCAGAGGAAATGCGTCTAAAGAAACTGATTTTCCCACACAATGAAGAGAGGGCTGGCTTTTTCCTCCAGTATAAGATAAAGAGGTCAAACCAGAGCATTTTCAGGCAAGGTTGAAGATATGTTCCTGCCCTGCTCACTAAAGACTGGAGGTGGTCAGTAGGCCATTCATTGGTCAATGGTCCCCAAGAGCATTACATGTAGGATGTCTTTGATAACTTTCTGCCAACCTCCTTAACACTGCTCCAGCGAAGGGGAAGTAAAGCTGGTTCAAATGAGGACCAGGATCTGGATGTCTGGTTCCAGGAGCATTTTTAAGGCTATGCAAACGCTTCTTAAGACCATTTTTCTGCATTCAAGTTGAAACTGCTGTCTAATCCTGTGTAGCATCTGGTGCTTCAGTGAAAAGAAAGGAAGAACGAAATGAAACCTCCCCACAGACCCAGAACATTCAAGTAAACTGTAGTTTTTCTTGTCTTAAACAAGATTAGCGATCATTAAAAAAACAACTCACAGAAGAACAGTGCTGGGTTATGGTCAATTCCATGAAGTTATCAATATGTCCTTAGGCATGAAGTCTTTGTTTTCAATGCCTTCTATTAAACACCAGCTCAACAGGGTCGTCACGGGTTCACTGCCATTACGTGAATTGGTTATTTTTCCCAGCTGATGCTACTATCTATTTTTGGGTTTGCCCTTTGGCTTGCCTTTGGCACTTGAACTGTGTTAACCACTAGCAATATGAATCAGTGTACAGGACTGACAGTCTTACAGCCACTCAGGCAAGCTGGAGATGTGCTGAATAACTAATCAAAGCTACTAATGAGGCTGCATAATGCTGGGGGCTTGCGGGGAACTTTCTTGCAATGTGGTCATGATTGTCACAATTGTTTGAGAAGAAGAGGAAAACATAATGTTTGTTACAGCAGAGAGGAAATCCAACTAGAATACTCTGAGTGAGTAGCAGCTACGGTGCTGTTGAGATTTTCTTGCCACACAGTTAAGTATGTTCATTCTTTACAATAGCGTTGTTGGAGCTGCAGTGGTATAAGGAGAAGGGCAAAATTATTTTGGTAAGAAGTAATAGCTTATGTAGGAAGTACATTTAATTGTAATGGAAGCTATTGCTGCTAAAAAAAAATCTGTTTTTCACTGTTGCCACATAGGCAGTCACATCTGGAGAATGATTGTGCAAGTTGCAAGCAGATCATATGCTTTTTTGGCTCGAGGGATTGTTCACTATAGCGTTTGCAAGCCACAGGCTTATGGCCTCCAGGAAATTCCATATGTTAAGCCATCGATTATTGGCTGGGACTTGTGTCAGCCTATTGACTACCAGGTCCACTAAGGAAACTGCTGCCTCTGTGCTTCAGGTTTGGCAGGAGAGAGGAAAGGTGGGAGATGCAGAGCTCACATGCAGCACTGGGAACAAACTGCAGCAATCCTCAGAAGCCCTCCATGCTGAACCTGAAGTCCATCTTTCCAGATGTGACAACACGCTTTTTGTAGGCAACCATTATCAATCCTTGCTATCAGAAACTACTCCTGAGCACATCTTTCCTCATCTGGACAGCCAGCTAATCTCTGCCTGTTCTCAGTTTTGTGCTGTCTTGCCCCTGGTTGTGGCCAGGGGATGAGGAAAAGTAGGAAGCTTGTCCTTTTTTGTCCAGTGGTGTAACATATTTTTAGCCTCTTGGACTCTCTCTCCCTCAGAACTTTTCCAGAGGGTGGAAAATCTGATTTGATAGAAATAACTGGAGCAGTTTGTCATGTAAAAGAGAGAACAGGAGCATTTCACCAGTCCTCTGCAGCAATTTCTCATGATATTTTGAGTATTTCTGAGAATCCTTTCCTCCTCCCCTACCTTCCTAAACGCTGAGTTTGGAATTTTTAGCACTCCCTCAAAAAAAAAAAAAAAAGAAAGAAAAAGGAAAAAAAGAACAAAAAGAAATAAAAAGAAGTGTGCAGTATTATCCCTTCTCTTGGCCTCTTCCCTTGTGCAGAATTTCCTTTCAGTCATAAGGGCCATTGTCCCTCCTCCTTGTCCATTGTCCTCCACCTTGCTGGGAGGCTGCTGCAGTGCTGTGGTTGTTCAATCTGCCTTGGTGTCTCCTCATGGTATGGGGAGGAGACGGAGGACATGGCATCTGGGACAGCATCCTTGGTTCCTCGTAATCTTGGTGGACCTGGATCCTTTTTGCCTGGCTGTCCCAGGACATGTTGCTTTCAGAAACACCTTGCATTGCCCAGCCAAGTGAGGCAGAGCTACCGATGGTATTAAAATCCTTACACATCTTATGCAGAACTCAATTCATTATGCCCCAGCCTCCAAAATCATTAGTCAGCAGTGGCCATTTTTTTTCAATTACAGGGTTTAAGGGATTATTGTGAGTCATTACCCTGAGGTATTAATATCTGCATTGCTTCCGAAATGGTTCAGGTAAGGAGGTGGTGCAGCAGCTGCACCCAGGATGGCTGGGAGCTGGAAGCATGACCCTTTCTTTTAGTCTCCCGAGCAGAACTGAAAGGAAAATGTGCCCCTGCGTTAAAAATTCAACTCATTCCACAAGCTTTTCACTTTGTCTCTCAAGGGGTCAATTAAAGCTTCACGGTCTTTCCTGCCACACTGGCAAAAAAAGGTCTTCATCTCTCCTTCCTTTGATTAACTATGTTGTTATAAACAGACGATGCAGCACAAGCAAGGGAAACTAATATGCTTTCCCCCCAGCCAAGGATCTTCTAAATGAATCGATTAATTTGATCCAGTGCACCTCTGTGCTTGAAAAGGTGCAAAGCTGGCACACAGCTAAAATCCTGCTGAACTCTCAGTGTCATGGGGGGGTGAGGGGGGCCAAGTGTCCTCCAATACAGGAAACCACCCCTGTGCACACAGACTTCACACATGCGCTTGGGCATGGGCTTGCTGAAACAATTCGCTGCGGCCGGTCCCACCCCCCAGTTGAAGAGGTTTTCTTGGCCTCTTAGTTCCAAGAAAAAGATGCTTGTAGCAGGCATTTAAATTTTTATGAAGTGCTTGCTTTATTATCTTAATAAATCCTTGTTTGGTTTGCAGAATGCATCCCCATTGAAGTTAAGAGTTTATATGAAAATTAAAACGGTACTATATCTTCTTAATTAGACAAATGTATAGATAAAAAGAAACAAATGTCAGCTGGCAGTGGAATTTAGCTTTGCTGGGAGGGCTCTTTTTTATTTCTCTCTCTAGATGCTTGCAGAGGTTAATGCTGGTGCTGCAGGCATTCAAGGGGACAGCAAAACTGTCCCTTATCAGTAGGCAAAACGCAGGCACAGCCCATTCTTCTGCGTTGTGCATCTCATCTCTGCTGAATTATTTACTTCCACAAGTAAGTTACATAATTATTATCACTTAAAAATTAAGCAGATTTTATTTTTCACAGGTGAACAGCCAAAACTGAACCCATGAAGCCTTTCCTCTGGCATAGTTTTTAAGGTACACTAACCTACAGGCTTAATTGGCGAGAGATGGTGGGAGAATATTGATCAATGAATTTTTTATTCAGATTGTTTTTGGCTTTCAGAAGCAAGACATTTCAGAAGCAGGTCATTATTATTTCTTACGTCTCCTAAAGACTGTAGCTGTAAATCAAGGGGAGTAATTCATCCAGTGTTCTCTACAAGAGAGCTTTTCTTTCGTTTTTTTTTTAAAGGACAAGAAGAAAATTTTGGCTGAATTCTGGGAATAGTTTTATTCTAGCTCAGGGCTGGCTGCAGGGTGCACCTCGGGCTGCATTTGCTCTCTTACCTACACATGACAGAAGAATTCCTGGTCCTCATCATGGGAGAAACTGCTGGGTTTTAAAGTAAACCCTTGCAGTTGCTGGTTCTGATGCCTGGGATTTTGATAAGGGGTTTTGTTCCATAACAGGCTGGGATAACTGGTGCTCTGCAGCAGGTTCAGTGTAGCAGAGGTAGTCCTGGCTACAGGGCTCCTCATCTTCCTTCTTGTCTTAAGGTTGATGGAGACTTGTCAGGAGGTATCACCCTGGAGATCTACCAAAGTGTAACAAGATGGATCCTGTATCTTTTGTAATTTCAGCAAGAAGTCCCTCTCCTCTTTTCTTAAGCAGGCCGGTGCAGATGAGAAATCACCTGCTTTGGCTTTTCAAGAACAGTGGTTTTGTAAACCTGCCCTGAAGTGTGGTGAGTGAGACCTGACAAAGCCATCACTGCAGTGGCTGGAGCAAGGGTAGAAAGCAGAGAAGGGAAAAATGCAAAACAGACTTTAAAGAGCTCTTCTTAAAGCAGATTAGACACTTTTTGTTTACTGCACAGCTTAAAACACTATTGCCAATGCACTTTGATGAAAAGGTTTTTCATCTTCTCATGTTTCTTTCAAAACTTTCTGAATGAGGGAATTTGTTCTGCTTTTAAAGGGAATGTGACGAACTTGAGGAGACTTTCACACTTACTGAACAAAACCAAGATCACCAAAACCAAAATCCTGGGCTGGGGCAATATTTTGTCTATGGGAAATTGCAGATGGGACACTTGAAGTGATGTTGACACTGGAAAAGAGAGAGGCAACTCGCGAACTTCACAGTGTCACGAGGTGCATTTATAAATCATCAGCTTCTTGGGAACTGGGACCAGCTCCCCAAGTGCTGTGGATCTGTGGGCACACCTCATTAATCTGCCAGTGTCTGGGTGCCTGTTGCTTTGCTGGTGAGCTCAGTCACTGCTGAGCGGGGCTGGTTACTGCTGTGCGTTGGCACAGGACTGCTGCAGGACATGCTGCCAGGCTTGGGTCTGCATTTGGGTGACAGCATAAATGTACTTCATGAGGGATTTGTAGGAGAAAGGCCCAGCTTGAATTTTGAAGTGCTGAGTTGTGACTGGTTGAGATTCAGGTTGGGGCTGGGCAGGAACTGAATGTATTTGCTGCCTGGGTTATCTGAGCTTCACCCCTCTGTGAAAGGTAGAATGGGACCAGCAGGCTTCCAGGGAAAACAGCATTTTGGGGGAGAACTCCTCTCCTAGCACACAGCAGCAGCAGCTGTCATTAGTTATGTTGCGAGTGTATCTTCCAAATGCAGAAATCAATTCTGAATATTTTATGGCTTTAATTACACCACCCTGCATGTGATGCAGAGAATGGGTTATTAGGCTGCCAGATGCTAATTTCCTTCCAGGATGAGGTTTGTTTTTTTTTTTTCCTTGTGTTTTTCCTGCTTTGGATAGCAAAATATTGCACGCAAGAAAGCAAAAGTTCATGGCAGCATTGAACTAGCAGTTAGGCTTGAAGCAAGAGCTGGTGGAGCGAAAAGTCTCTACTCTTTTCCGATAAGACTCAATAGCTACCAGCAGCATATGGATTTCAAAGGGCAGGGAGGAAGTATTTATCACAAAGTCATCCATATCTGCTGCCAGATAGATGCTTCTGCAGTTCGATCAAAAAGTCCTTGGAGTCACTGGGCTTTGGTCTAACAATGAAGATGAAAGATGGGTGTTCAAGAGCCGGTAATTCAGGCTAGGGGTGTTGCCTGGCCCATCCATGTCTGGTTTAAAAAAAGGGACCAAACTTACTGCTGTCACATGCCACTAGACTCACTCTTAGCACAGCCAAAGCCTGGGTGTTGGAGCTAAACGTAGGGCTGTGCTTCTACCACTGAAACAACAGCGATGATAGTACAGCTCTCACAGACAGGGTCTGGACAATCTCTTCATGTTTCCTAAGCTCACCTGCAGGCAGGTCTGTCTATGCTGGCTTTGAAAAGTCAGATGTAAGGAAGCAAGGCAATATGAGCACAAATCAGAACCATGATGAAGAGTTTGTCTATCCCATCTAAGTCATCTCTCTGCCTCTCCCCTGGTATCTTTTACCAGTATTGATCTTTCCAAGTAATTTATTTTTGACAGTACACATGATATACATGATAGAGCAGATGCTTTCTGCTCCAGCAAGTAATGAGTTCAGATATTTTGCTTTGTATATGATGCAAAAGGCCATTGCCCTCAGGTTGTAAAGCCTTGGCCTATCATCATATCAAATTTCATAAATGTAACAGGATTGACCTGATTTGATTTTATCATCTTCCAAGAGAGTGGGTCTGGTGATTGAAGGAACGGTATAATCTCTGCTGATACTGAATTCCAGATCCTGGGCACCCTGAGGGAGGCTATGGAAGCACATACATTTGTTCTGAGACTTTCAGATCTTAAAACATGTCTGTACATCTTTGGGCAATCATGGGCTAGGGAACCAACCAGATATCAGTACATATTCTTCGCCAGTGTATGAGTGCTCGAGCTGCCTCTATCCCTAAAGCAGTTTATGCTGCTGTACCACACTGTTTAAAAGATCCATGCTCTGACGTGGCAGAGGCTGCATTGCAGAGAAAGTTGCTTTCAGCCATGAGTTCCTCTTGGCTGAATTCAAAAGAACTGGTTATGGCTGGAAAATAGCTCTCCTCAGTTCCATCATTTATCCGTGACAGAAAGTACACACATTGCACTTACCTTCTTTGGGACTGGATTTATAGTCTGATAAAGTCAATGGCAGCCTCTTCATTGACTTAAGAGGATTTTGGGGTTAGTTTCTGTTACTACCCTGTACAGTGGAAGTATACTGCCTTTGCAAGCCAAGGAAAAATAATCCATGTTACACCAAATGTTGCTCTCCTAAATGGTCTGCATTCCGTTTATGGCACTATTTCCCTTAACTATGCTGTCTTAGGAAGTCTATTTTGTTACAGTGCAGAAGAGATAGTTCCCCTTTTCTCCAAATAACTTCCAAATACACCTTTCATTTGTGGTTTTTTGCTCTTCCTTCAGTGCTGCTGAAGGCTTAATGCATGTCAGCCTTTAGCAGATCTACCTTTTAAAGACCTGTCTAGCTTCCTTTGTGAGTATTCTTTGTGGGCAAGAAAATGACACTTCTCTTACATACCCTCTCATAGCAGGAATTTCTGTGAAGTGTGTGGTTCCTTTCCCTTTCCATTAAACCCATGTGTCCTCATAGCCCCCTGTGAACAGAGAAATTCTGTGTGTAAGTCAGGCATTTCTCATTCACCTCTTAAAAATAAATCTGCAGCCTTTTTCTTTTTCCAAATGGTATTTTTTTTTCAGGAGTTCTTGACACTCGTGTGAATTTGCTGTGCATTTGAAAAGTGAGTTAAAAGCTTTTAGTGAATAAATCTCTTAACAACTGAGTCTGACGACCTCATCACGGTTATGGTATTGTGGGGTGGGGGGGAGATTATGAAGAGTTTTAACGGAAATCAGAGAAGTTGTATGAGAAGGAGCTGGGACCAGTCTTTTCCTCTTCATCCTTCATCTTACCTCCGTAGGGCTTCAGTGTCCCTGGGAAAGCCCTGGTAATTGTTCTTACAAACAGGGAATCAAGACAAAAGGGTGTTTTTCCAGCATTCCCGATTCCCAGAACCACGTAATTTCTCTTGCATGTAAAAGAAAATATTGTCTCTCCCTATAACTCTTCCCCTCTGTTCATCGATCTCATGTTGTGGTACAGCCAGGGGAGAAGAACAGCTGCATTTGCATTAAAACTGATCATATTCTCATACCTTGAAGATATTCCCCTCCCAGCAGAAGGGATGATCTCCATCTATGTTTATCTTTAATCTCACTCCATTGCCTATGCTTCCTTATGTGATTTCATTAAATGTCCCTTATGCTCATCTTGGAGAAATTTAGAAAAGCACAGAAAGATCTGTGTGATGAGAAGGTGATGAGAAAGCGTGCCTTCAGAGTTACACTGCAGGTAGGAAAGAAATAATGATTGCAGGATACGTGAATGTTATTGCTATGGGGGTCAGAGTTAAGGTTAATTAAATGTCTTCGTTGTGCATTGTCTTCCCCTTAAGGTGTTTGAGAGCCTTCTAAGAGAACCATTAACTCTGAACAGCCAAGGTTTTTAATGAATATTTTTATTGATTTTGCTTGCAACAGGTTTGCTCTTAACTTACCTACATGCACTCTTCATGTTTTTTTTGTGCCTTTAAATTATTCAGTATTACTAACTGGTAAATTTTTAATCAGATATGACATGTAAATATTCCTACTTTTTAAGACAAGGCCACCAAGGTGCATATAATCCATTTTTTCAGTCTTTCTACAAACATAATATGAATAAAATAGTCTGAAAATTACATGCAGATAACTAATGCGGCTCATACCGAACTAGGCAATTAAACCATCTGAATATGAATGGCTTGGTTATATGCAAAAGTATATGTTTTAGCATTTCATACATTATACAGGATTCGAGATTAAAAAGAACATTTCTGCATCTAGATAAAGATCTCAAAATTGTTAGGTCCCTTGTTTATAACCTTCGTGTTAGTGTGAGACATTGAAATGGTTATTAAGCGTGAGCATTTGTGATTCATTCCTTCTGTATGTGTGAGCACTTGCTTTCACCATGCCTGATTCTCAGCTTTCAGGAGAACCACTGTTCGGCTGCCATGGAAATGAGAGATTGTGAAAGTTAATGGAATGATGAATCTCCATTGCTTGAGGACTTTCAATCAAGGCTGGCTGTCTTGGAGAGTTATTGTTCTCATTGCATGAGGAACTGGAGGAGGTAGTGACCTATGTCTTTTATAAAGCCCTTTTCTGGACTTAGTATTGTGTCTCTGATGCAAATTGGTATTTTAATATTCAGTCTGGCCAGGTCTTCTGGAGGCATCAGCTCCTGCTGATGGTGCTGAGAGAGTGGGGTTTGGACTGTGGGGCAGGTGATCTACAGAGAGGTGTCCAAAGTCCTCATCTCTGAGTCTCCAAACTGGGGATCTAGCCGGATCCTCCCTGCTGGTCTGTGTGTCTATTAAAAGGCATCTGGGCTGAGGGACAGGGAGAGATAAATGGTATGTGCTGTCACAGCACTGGGGCATAGGCTGGGAAGCTCTCCTGAGTGTCCCAGGCTAGGTACAGTCATGACTTAAAAACACTGGCACCCTCTTCTCCATGCAGTGATGACACCTCTTCTCCATGGGAGTCAAGGTGATGGGAACAGCCACCTCTGTGTGTCTGGTGGATCCCAAATTTGTGATGCTGAGGTGACATATGCCACATAGGTATGCCCCTTCTCCACACACAGATTTACCTGAATATAGAAGCAACTTTCTCAGGGGAGACCCTACCACTTGTAGATGGTAGGGGAGGTAGGGTCTCCTGCCCACACCCTTCCACTGGGACAGGTGGCTGTTAGCTGAGTGTTGGCAGGCTGGTGAGTGTTTACTGCAGAGTCAGCTACTCGCACTACCGTCTGTAAAAGAGTGTGCCTACTAGGCTGAAACATCTCCCGGGCTGGGACTGCCTCAGATGGACACCCACTTCAACTCTTTTAAATGAAGCAGCAGCACTCCAACAAAATCCAAGAAATTCTGTGCCCACTGAGAAAGGATTTACTCAGCCACTGCTTACAAGGAATGAGAGTTCAGTCTCAGGAATGATCACTGATCTTCTTCTGATTCTCATTCTTTCCATGAGCATATGCTGCTGGTCACTGGTAGAGAACAGCAGCTGAGGGAGACCAAACTGTGGTCCGAACTGTGGTGGTGTTTCTTATATCTGTACTGGGAGTGATTTTTTTACTGTTCACCTTTTAACACTGGTTGCACAGACAAAGATTTAAGTTCTCTGCAGGTCATGACTCTTTTCACCTATATCATGTGACATTAAAATTCCAACTCTAATATGTATAGACCAGATGATGTATAATAACAGGTGGCTTGAATTTATAGCTCAACATATTCTTGGGAGTCAGCCCCAGAACAATGACCTAACTTTCACATGTAACAAGCGTGAAGCACTGGATTGTCCACCTCATGTTAATGAACTGCAGGAGATGAAGCAGGGAAACTGGAAGATTTCAGCAAGCCACATGATTTAAAAGCTAAACTGGACATCCACACTGTTCTTATCTTTTTTGTGTCAGTTCACAGGTCGCTAGCTTACAAGAGACTTAAGCTCAGTAGAGGTCTTTTGTTCCTTACCACTGCTTGTTTTACCCATCTAACGAAATCTCTCAGGTCTCTCTGGTTTTTACAGAAAGAAATGTTCAGTTCTCCTGTTCAAATGATCTATCAGCTCTGCGTTATAAAATACAACAGTACAGATATGAGACCATTAGTTAAAGACATAAAGAATCACGCCCAAAGTTGTAAACGTAAATTCTCGTGAATTATTTTTTATTGAAGTATGTTGAGGAAATTTACATATAGATTAAACCCTAAATATACCAAATGTCAGTCTGTTTACATCCTGAAGCCTTCGCATCGCTGCTGTGTATGCATTGGGTTCAGAGCTGGAGCATCCTCCTCATTGCCTCTAATGAAAACACCACAGTGGAGAGGGTTAAACGAGATCCTTACAGGCCCCAGCCTCGCTGCGGGGGTGGGGTGCGTGTTTGAGTTGTTTGGACTTTGGTATGAACTTGTCAGAATTTTAATGTATGTTGCCTGAAAAGCTAATGAGCCTCCATCTGGAGACATATAACTGATTACAGGCTCAATTATTTCTCCTACCTGAACAGCTCTGTCCTTTGTTCATGCTCATTTCTAAAAAAATCTAAACAGCAGCAGCGACTTCTCCTTGTCGGAAGGAGGTAATCTTCGCTGAAGGCTGTTATTCCACAGACATGTACCCCATGCAGGCAAACACCTAATTTCTTCTTGTCTTTGTCTTCCCCCCCCACCCCCCCTAAATTTCATTCCTTAGGCATTTTAAATTCCTCCTCCCTCAAGGTGATCTTGTAGTGGTTAGCGGTTCATCAGGATGGATGTATAGATAATATTGATATCCTTGCCTTCGCGGATGGGACAGCATAATCTAATAGCTGAGGCACCTGAGGGGTCAGAACAGTGGGGTAATGTGGAGTGATCACTTCTAACTAAAATATGATAGCACTGAAGGAGGAAATAAAAGCTTGTGGAGCAAAAGCAGGCAGAAGCTGCATTTGAATTGTTTGGATAGTGATATAACACAGCAGGACTATGTCCACAAAACCTTACTGATAGAGCCTGGCTGCCAAGGCAAAGTATTTGAGATCTGCCCTGTAGACTCACTACTTCCTGGTGCAACCCCCTTCTTTTATCTTCCTGTCCTCATCTAGAAAAAAAGAAATCAGGTTATAATCTTTCTAAATAAAGATTAGTGCAGCACTTGGGGCTGTGTGAATTCAGCACTGTTTGGATCTCTAGGTCACGACAGCGAGGTTGAGCAGAGGTACCCTAACTATCCGGAGTGCTTTGCTGCAGGGTTTGGAAACCAGGGGGGGCAGAGGAGCTTCCTAAAGACGGAGTAACTCTTTTGTGAATGACAGCTGATGCATTTATTCCTCCGTCAGTTTGAGGGCTCAGCTTTTATGGGCACTTCTGTTTTACGGAGTTGCCACAATAACATTTTTCTTCCTCTCCTGTTTGCTTTATTCCCATGAGCTGAAGGCAGCCTGTCAGGGGTGACCAGGGTCCTGTCCAGTTCAATGGGGCAGAATTAAATCCCTTCTGTAATGATCTGGGCATGGCTTATGTCAGTCTGCTCTGCAGGATGGCACCATGTCCACTGAACCATGGGTGATAGGCTGCACTTAGCATCTGCTTTTAAGTGATGCAGTAGTGATTAGAAGGTCTGTGTCAGTGATGGACCAGGACCTAAACCCTGATGAGACAGTGGATGCAGCCACATGATTATGGGGACATTAGAATCTCAGTCCTATGTCACTTTTTGACTTGCTGCAGAAGGGAGGAAACAATTCTGTGCAAGCAAGAACAACTTTCAAAGAGATAAAAAAAAGTTTTCCTTACTTGGCTAAACCATCCATCTGAGATGGTAACTACCAATGCCAGACTCTCACAGGCAGCCAGAGAAATGTCCTCAGGTCTTCAAGGTAGCTGTGAAATGAAAACTTTCTCCTAACAGATGATACATTCCCCTTATTAGTTGCAGCCCGGTGGCCACTGTCAAACACATATTAATTATTCCTCTATTTTTTCCTTTTTAGCACCTGCAAGAAGCTTTTGCCTTCCATAAGCAGGTCTTTATTGACCAGCAGTTTGTTATTGATTTCTGTATTCAATAAAAAATGTGGTAAATGGGGCCATTAGATTACTCTAGAGCTCTCACTTTTAAAAATGCAAGGGAAAATAGGACACCACGATGTGTTTCGTACACATCGCATAAGGTAGAGGGAGAAACCTGCTGCCTGAAATTTGTCTGTTTTGGTTGCAAATAGGGAAAATCTGGTCTGTTACATGCATGGGTGAGCACATGTGCACACATGTCCACACACACATGTGAAGTGGAGCTCTCGGTCCAGAGACAACTGGGAGTGGCTTCTCATCTGAAGGCCAAACCAAATCATTCCAATTCTCAATTTCAAGGCCACATTATGACATTCATTAGGCAGAACTTTGGGAACAGTCTCTCTGGCTGTGGTTAGACCAGTCACAAAGAATGATGTGGGGAAAGACTCGGCAGTAATTTTAGTTTAGGTTTAGGTAGGTTGGTGGGGCTTGCATGGATGGATGGAAAAGCTGATCTCTCTGCCAGTGGCACCCTCAAAATTAATGCATGTGCATCCAGCTATGAGCTGAAGGCCTGTGGACTGGATCTTTATCCACCAAAAAGGTTCTGCAATGTGTGAAGCAGTGGGATATCCAGGTGTCTAATACTGAAGTCAGTGACTTTTGATGCTCCCAAGGTTAAGCATCCTTCCCTGCTAGAACTAACTATACAAAAGTTTGCTCGCACACAGCTTGCCTTGACCTACAACAAGCCTGAAGTTACAGTAGCTTTAGAACAGGCGTGTGTGGTTTTAACCTAGTTAGTGAGGGTGAAATCTGGTGCAAGAAGGTTAAGTCACTGTAAAAGTAAATATGATACCAGTCCCTTTTTTACGCTGGATGACAGGAGGTCTCTCTTTTCCTCAAGTTTCCTTTCAATATGATTCACAGTCCAAAGCTTCTCTGGGTGCATCTGGCCTGTGCTTGGTTTTCGGTATGATTTTGTTTGCTCTTCAGCAAAAAGGGAGATGAAAACTAATTCTAGGGGTTGCAAGTGAGCTAAGTAATCTGCTCAATGGGGGAAGTCAGCTCCAGGACCGGGCTGTCTCTGGAGGCTTCCTTGAATGCATGTCCCAGTAACTTTAGGGCTGGAGAGAGAGAAAAAAAAAGGCATTGCTTTGCCATCTGCTTGATTTCTTCCCTTTTATAGCTATAATAAATAGATGTGTGACTCCTGCTTCTCCTTCCATGCTTGTAGAAGTCAGGACAAATTGACTTTGAGCTGCATGGAAATACATGGAGGTGGAGTGGGGGAAATGAGGTGTTTCTTTCTCTGCCCGCTCTAGTCTTCTAATTATCCCCAGTTGCTGGATGCTTGTACGTGAGTTAGGGAACAAGCCATAGTGATCTGACTTTGCTACTGCCCTCTTGTCTGCAAAGAGAGCTTCTCTTTAGGCAGCTACATCTCCACAAACCCCAGAGGTTTCTCATGGTAGGCAGTAGAGCAGTTCCTGGTGCTGTGTGAGGAGCGGTGGGGACCGTGGTTGCAGACATCTGCCCATGTTAAGCCAGTCTCCAGTGGTGCACACTGCTCTGGTGTGACTCTGCCCTGGATCAGTCTCTGCTGTTCGCGGGGGACGTGATGCCATACAAGAAGAGCAGAACAGAGCTGAGCAGGAAGAAAATGTTTTTCCAGGCAATCTCTCTTTCTCTGGAGACACTCTGCAGTCTCAGAGGTCCCTGTCTCTAGGCTTGTGAATGACACTGTGTTTGAACAGTCACATGTTGTTGGGACTTGAGCACACAGAGGTTCAGGCTCCCAAGGGGCTTGAGGAAGAAAAACAGGTAGAGGCTCATAGCCCAGCTACTCCTTCCATAGCCAGGAGGGATGCGAAATGGCCACACGAAGGCAAAGGACTGGGGCTCCCATGGCAACATCAATGCTGTGGTGTTGGTATTGCCAACCTGGGAAATTTCTAGCTCCTAATGATGCATCTTCACAGATTCACAGATTCACAGAATTCTAGGGGTTGCAAGTGACCTCCAGAGATCATTGAGTCAAATCCCCCTGCCAAAGCAGGTTCCCTAGAGCAGGTCTGACAGGTAGGCATCCAGACAGGTCCTTACAGATAAGAAGACTCCAGAACCCTGCTGGGCAGCCTGTTCCAGCACTCTGTCACCCTTACCGTGAAAGGTAAGGGTGACAGAGGTCTTCTTCCCCTGGAGACAGTTGTGAACAGAGAGAAGTAGACCACAGTCTTGAGACTCTTAGTCTCAAGAAATGCCTGTGCTTACACCAACACCTGCACAGAAACAGGCAGGAGAAGTGGGGTTTGTGCCCTGGGAACTCCATGGGCTCTGCCGCCCCAGCACACACAAACCACCCCCTAGAGCTTGCACTGCTTCTCCGTCTTTCCTGAATGAACAGGGACCTTGAGTCTTTCGGGCCATTTGTCATTTTTTATGAACACACCAATTCACTTAAAATTCTCCCACACTATCTTCCTCCCGGCTCTCGCTCGGTCCATTTAGTTGATTGCCGCATACTCCTGTTAGTGCTCTGTTGGGCTGCTGATGTATGTTTAGTAACTCTCCATAGTAGACTAGTTCTAAAAAAATACAGTGTTAAGAATTTTTGACACAGGGAGCTGAAAAGCCAAGGATATGTATTTCAGGGCGAAGCCTCGCTCTTGGCCTCCAGCCCCCTCACTGACATTGCACAGCAGGATTGACAATAGAAATTTTTGGTCCGTGTCCCTGCATTAAAGTTAGTTAAACAGGGCTGGGGGGGTTGGGTTTTTTCTTTACAGTTAATTATAGTTTGGCAATCGTGCTTTGCAATGATTGGAGCAGCTCTGCATATAATAGATGTACTCAGGTAATTACCTCGTCTGTTTAAAAAGGCCTCATGGACAAATAAATTTCCCTTTCTCGGTTCCCCCCCCCGCCCCCCTTTGTGAAAGGAGGGGAGGAGAGGAATGCTGAACAAACAGCATGTATATTCTGAAGGGGCCCTGACATACATCACAGACAGACACACGCGCACGCAGAGGAGCGGCTCTGCCTCTCCAGCGTTCGGGCGGCATGCTCAGACCCAGGATTCCCACCCTGCAGTATCTGTGCTACAGCCATGCTCAGTAATAGCAAAATCTTTTAATGGGTTACGCTTGGTGCTTTCATGATACGAACCTGTCAGGCTCCATTTCCTTCCCACACATACCGTGCTGTTTTACAGCTTTTTCATGCCTTGGGTGAGAAAAAGCCTGCTCTCACTTTCAGCTCTGGCTGGAGAACTATTCTATCTCTCCTTCCCACCTCTCCCTGTACTGGGGGGCTTAGCTGGCAACTTCCAGGCATGGGGGTGGCCCTGTAGCATGGTAGGGGGGTATAGCAAGAAACGCTCTTTGGCCGCTGCTTCACAAGGTGCTGGCGGGGCATGAGTGTAAGGGTCTGAGTCTGCAGACTCTAAAGGGGGTCAAGCTGAAGGCTGCCCCTGCTGCAATGATTGCTCTGCTGGTGGTGGAGGGAAATTGCTCCAGATCAGATTTAAAAGCGAGCGAGGCCCTTACTGCCACAGGAAGGAGCAAGTGCCTTGTTGTCCGAGGTTTCCTTTGAAAGGGATGACCTCCACCGTCAGGGTCTCAGATCTGGTCTCATTTCTATCACTCGGGTAAAAGGCGCTGCTGAACAGCAGCAGTAGCTATTCACAGCGAATGGTTTATGACAGCATCTCATGTCTCTTACACCTACAGCACCACTGTACATGGGGATTGCTGAGGGAGTGAATCAATCACAAAAGCTTCTGCTAATTAATGTAATGTGGCATTTCCTACATACAATGTAATTGCAGATCCAAAATTTTACATCTGGGGCTAGAAGAAATTATTTGCTGGATTTTCTTTGCCTATGATTAAGTTTCTAGTCTTGAAGTCTCCTTAGGAAAAGGAATAATTATGAGAGGTCATTTGTCAAAAAGGATTCAAGCATATGATTAATTTATTGCACTTCAGCAGTTTGCTGTGAATCAGCTGGGCAATGGAGACTCTGTGTGTCCCTAGCCCTAGACGTATATATGGGGGTAGGCTAATGTGTATTTACATAACAATATATTTCTATAGGGTGAATTTTTAAAGCTAGTGAAAAGGCCACTGATTTTCATGGAATTGCTCACATTTTTGCCAAGGCTGTGCTATTACTGTATTGGTACTGTATTACAGAGCTCAAATTGTAACCTAGTGATATCTCTTAAAGGTGGTAGTAATGTTGCTTAAGTTAAACCTTCCCTGAAAGATGCTTTTCAAGCCATGCCATATTAGCAATAAGATTTTGCCCCCAGCTGCCAAATATTTCGTCCTTGGTTTCTTGAACTGCCCATCCAGAGAAATTCTTGGTCATTATACAGGAAAATTTTGTCTTTGATCCAATTAAATTTGTTCCCCTAAACGCTACCAGGTCTCAGTACTCTTCTTAAAGTCTAATACTTAAGAATTATTTCTCATTTCACCAACTTAATTTTGATTATTCTTTTTTATAATGTATCAGATGCACTGAAATGCCTTGTATGTTCTTGTGCAGGGTCATCCTGGGAGAGTTCTGCAGTAAACAAGTGGACACATTGCCAGTACAGTCTTGCTGAATTAACTCATAGGTATTTTGAATAACTTCCTTACTTTGTGCCCAACTCAGCTGATTTCAAGGAATTTGTGTTGTGGTTCTTTGATTCTGAGAGTTCATGAATTTTTTCTGAGACCTTCTGCAGAATGAGGAATTTTTGTGCATATACACACCATATATCTGTGCACACACACTCACACAAAGTTTCCACATATGTAGTGTTTCAGATTGACTGGAAAAGTGCCAGGTGAAGATGTTAATGTCAGTCATTTAGGTATCTGGCACCGATACCTAGTTGATAGCCAGTTTTACACCATGTCCTTTTAAAGCTTACATTTTTTATAGATAGGATCAATACTCCATTTATCTCCTCGTGTGCAGACAGTTCCCTAGATATGTCTTGCAACTTGTGAGAGCTTTGTGTGGAGCCTGATAAGACAACAGTGCTGTCCTCTCATTGCAGGTGCCCCACTTGAGCTTCTTGGGTCAGGGCAGCCCTTGGAGCTTCAAGGATAGCCAGAAGCTGCTGGGCAGTACCTTCTTGGACTTGGGGTCAGGGTGATGGCTGGGAATGAGAGAGATTATACATTTCTAGCAGATTTTTTTTTCTCTTTTAGAGTGTTTTATTGCTCTTATGACTAAATATCCCTTAGTACTGGGAGATGACCCAAACAATTTACATTTTAATAAGCAAAACAGAGAAAAGGAAATATGGTTATGCATCTTTTACAGACAGTGAATTTACTCATTGCAAATTTAAGTGGCCTTTCTAATATCATGCAGAAAGTGAGTAATGAGCAAGGAGTAAACTGAGCTATCCAGAGTCTTGGGCTGGAATTTTAATCACAAGATCATCCCCAGAAGTAAGAAATTTTTGCTAGTACATTTAGACAGCTCAGGGCAAATTTGTCCTTTGTTGTCACCCCATAAAGGGAAATATTTACACTCAAGAGCTTTCTTTATATAGGGAGGAGGTGGCTTGGGTGGGAAGAGGAGTCTCGGCCTAGGATTATTTGCATCATCCTCCCTGAATTTTTCATACAGGAAAAGGAAAGAAATCTTCCAACTCAGCAGAGTTTACCTCTCCATTATAAGGACTAGAAAAGTGACAGTGTTGGGTCCTTACAGACTGGTGAGGCTTCCTCTGCTGGACCTGCCTGCAGCAGGGTGGGAAGCCCTGTCCTGAGCATTACACAGCCATTGCCACCAGCACTCGTAAACTCTTGCTGCAGGTCTCCAAGCTATTATTTCTCTAGTCAACTTCCCTGTGCAGAAGTACTTGTACTTCTCAGCAGAAAAGTACTTCCCACACGCTTTAAGCCAAGATATTGTGCTGTACTGAAATGCCATCAATGAAACATGGGTCAGAAGAGACCTCTTAGGGAGGTTATCCTGTAATTGCACACTTCACCTGCTCCTGAAATGACTGTTACTGAATATGGTAGAAGCCAGGAGAAGCTCTCCTATCACGTTTGCTCCTTTTGCCATGTCCCCTTCAGCAACCAGTGGCATAAAGCGATACAGCTTCATTCACTAACAAGTGAGAGGAGGGGAATGCCTCAGGTGAAAGCTTTCTGGGACTCAAGAGTGGCTGTAGCTTTTCCAGCAGGGCTGTAAGATGTGGATCATCTTCTTTTGAGCTTCTCTGAGCTTGAATCAAGTGGGAATCAATTTGAAGGACTGTAAAGACTTTTTTACTGGCCCTCTGACAGTGCTCATGCCAGTTTTTACTACGAAATAATTTCATACCATTTCTGAGTTGACCAGAGTCACACAGAGTGACCAGAGTGGGACACACAGAGGGAGGATGCTAAGATTTGATCCTGATTGTTGAAATAAGCTTCAAAATCCCACAGTATCAGAAGTCACTTACATAAAAAGCGTTGCCCCAGGCTTTCAGCCCTTCTCTTTGGGCTGAAAGGCCAAGAAAAAGCCCACAGATGTGTGTGGGAGGCTGAACGGGCTTAATGGAGATAGGGTTGAGCCCCTTCATGGTAAAGACTCCCAAGGACTATCTTGCTAGGACAGTTACAGTTCTTGCCAGTCAAGTCAGTAAGGATTGCTCAGGTAGGACAGCTGCTGTAGGAAATGAACGCTTCCTTGTTTATTGCTTTTCCTTTTTTACAAAGCAGAAGCCAGGTCAATTAGTTGGAGAAGGCTGGCAGCCTGCTGGGAAATGTGCAAAGCTAAAAGCGGCGTTAAGAGAATACTTAGATAAATTGCTGAATCTGCACTCATTAACACGTAACAAAAATGCTTAAGCATGAGTTTAGGCATGATAAGCTTAAGGGACTTGTTAAATAACATAAACTCTAGGATTTCACAAGCGCACTCTCTCTCTCTGTCTCTGGAACAATGGTGACTGTGAAGACACCAAGTAGACAGTATTATTAAAGTTAATTTGTTGCTTAGACTAGCTTGTATCAGTCAGACTTTCTTGAAATGAAAAAGAGCAAGAATCTTCAGGACCTTTTGGTTTATATTTTTCATACTTCAGAGCCTCAACATTGATTTTCCAAAGTAAAAATTTGCCTTTTGAAGCAAAGTATGTAAACAAACCAAACCAAACCAACCAACCAAACAAAACAAAAAAAGAAAGAAAAAATAAAAAGAGAAACCCACAGTCAGGATTTGCAAAATGTCTTCTGAGGACATCATAAAGCTAATGACAGGTTTGATGATTTTCAATTTCCAGTGCAATTTTGCAGATTTAGGAAATACAAATGGTTCAGAGATGTCTGAAGTCCCTTCATTATTGCATTATTATCTCACCTGATGCAAATCTAAGACCTCTGTAAGCCTCTTCCATCCTTTTCCTCAACAAACAAGATAAACAGACAGGGATGGTTTGACGTCTCCAGTTATCAGCACCTACAGAGCAGCAGAGTTGGAAGTCAGGTAGCTCTGTTAGCTGTTAGAATAAGGTTGTATTCACTGTAATAAGCCCATTGTTTTTCCCTTTTTCCTAGGAAAGGCTACCTTCTTCCAACTATGAGTGAGTGTATCATATCATTGCCCAGGACACTTTACAGGTGAAAGCAGCCTTACCTAAAAGGGCTGCTGTGGTTTTTAGGGAATAGTCAAGCACTGTGGCTTTGCCTGGGCTGACCAGTCTCAGGAAGGGGCTGTAAGCCATACCAGCTTGTTTCCAGGACAGTAGATAGGCATTCACTGGATTAATGTTAAAGTGGGAAATGACGACTAAGGGCAGACAGCACATAGGGAATGTCTACAGGTTCAATCTACAGGACTACATAGTATTAACATCTAGCTTCCTGACAATGTTGCTTTGCAAAACCCAAGATAAACAACGCCCCCAACCCCCAAAAAAAACCCAAACAATAAACCCAACCAACCAAAAACCCCAAAGAACAAAACAAAAGCAAAATTAAATGGGAAGTGTTTCTAAAATAAGAAAAAGAGACAACAGAACTCGTTTTCCAAAGTATAGTGAAACTGCTTTGAGACATAATGAAACAGCAAATATATTTGTGCATATCTTCCAAGATTAACAATTTTTTTCTCAAATGCTCATTTCTCTCTCAGTCATGTCTCTGTAACTTAGATGATAATACAAGATATCATCAGGAAGGAGGATGACACCGCTTTCAGAAGTCACCATTAGGATCTCTTCACTGTGGTAGATTATGGTTCTGAAGGCAAAGGTATACTATAACAGGTGTGTGCCTTCATTTTTATCTTTAAAATAAATAAAACATTCATGGAGCAATATTTATAGGCTTCAATTTTATCTTATTCAGTTACCTGCAGCACTGGAACAACCCTCTGCCCTCTATGTTATACACAAGGACCAATGACATACCTGCTCATGATCAGAAGAGACATTTGTCTGATTTATTTCCCAATAAGCTCATAAAATAGCAAATATTTTGGTCTGCCTGCTATGTCTCTGTGTAAAGACATGTGTGTATATTTGTTTTAGAGCTGAATGAGTAATTGGAAACAAATAATTTATTTAACATATTTTCCTTCAGCTGAATCTACAAAGAAATGCAGTGTAATTGGGAAAGCAGCTCTGTGCCTCTTAATGCAGAGAGCTTTTGAGTAGGATTGATGCAAAAGTTGCCAGCAAGTAATTTCTTAACCAAACGCCCTTCATTAAAAATCAGGGAAAAGAAATGTGTTTCCTGATTTTCTTCCATTCAAAAAAAAGACCTTAAAATAGTTTAGTTTATTTACTGACAAAAAGATCTGGGACAGAGGGTGGGGATGTGACATCTGGCTCAGAATACCCCCCTCTCCCTGGGAAGGCATAATCCAGAGAAACACTAAAATTAATAATAGAGCCAAGGAGAAATATATTTGAAAAGAAGTCCCCTTATATCACTGGTGTCTAATGGCACGATGAAGCCAGCTATTTTTTGCAGGTCTTCTCGGTTTGAGTGGGTCATTTTATGCTGGAAATTAAAAACCTTCATCCCACACCAGCAAGTATCTGCCGTTCTTTGATAGCAGGGCCACTCTTCTGTTACACTGCCAAAAGCTGCTACAGGAACTGTTGGCTGTATGGTCTTACCAAGACATATAACATGGTGGTCCACAGGATGTGTGCGGGCTAAATGTGACTGTTAATGTGCCTTCACCTGGTCATGGTTCTTTTCACCTAAACAGTATCAGTTCTTTGCAACAGGACAAAATACATATTCATGTGTTTAGGAAGTAGCTTAGTACTGAATGTGTTTTCTGCATCTCACTGGAAGTTAATGGCCATGAACTCCTTTGTCTGAAAAATTTATTTGGAGTGATGATTATGATAATGTCTCTTGGGGTGCATTTATCATTCATGCTTCTGAAGTGAGTCCTGTGGAAAACAAAGGTTGACATATCTGTTTCCCTGTTCAATTAGCAGCCTTAGATGCTCTTAAAATATTAATCTACCAAGCTAAGTTGCAAAAGAATTTGTGGAAAGAAGACAGCCCAGGGATACGGGATGCAGGAATGCAAGATCTCTTTGCAATGGCACTCTAATCCAGAATGAGAACATTTTTAACAATAAGTATGCTGCAGTTCTTTGATACCTTTTGTCCCGGGATTACAAAGCCTCAAAACAGTGCTCATGTTCTCCTTAATGTTACAAGGCCACATAGAGACAAATGATTGATTCCAGATGGTTGGGAGGATCAGAGGAACTAGAGAGCATAGCCTGGCCTCCTCCTTCATCAGAGTCACTTTTCTTGCACTCCTTCTTCTATTTATTGCTTGAAAATATGCCTGCTTCCTTGTTTTGTCCAGACCTTCCAAGTACAGGACTTTCTACCAGCTATTCAGTTGACTTTCCAGAGGGTATTCAGGGACTGTGCCACCTCTGCATGGCTGCCTGCAGCTGGGACATCAAACAAAAAGCTTGCTACGCAGGATGTTGGGACTTCAGGATGTCCTTTGAAAATCAGGTTGCTTCTTTGTCAGACACTACTATAGATGAGTTTCATCATTTTAGGCATCGGTGAACATATCCTGTGAGCCCCAGATATGCAGGAGCTAGGGTTTACTTAGAAGTACACAGCTGGTGGGTGGCAGTGATGCCATGAGACTCAAGTCTTCTGAATCCCCAGTCGCGTCTGCTGGAGACGTGTCTCCACTCCAGGAGCTGCTGGCAGTGGTGCCCTCGGCATCTGAAGACACAGATGCAAGTGCTGAACTTTGGGTACCATTCTGGGGTTTTATTTGGTGGAAGCATGGTAATACGCGTGCTCCAGGTGTGTTGAAAGCAATGCCTCAGTGCTGACCTAGACGGTCCCTTTGTCTCTATATTCCTCCATCTTTTATCTGTGGTCTCACCAAGGAAAGTGCTGAGGGCAAGAAATGCTTTTTGATTCTGCATTTGCAAATGATCCAATAAGGGCATGGCTTATGAATGAGCCCTCAAGGCACTGCTGCAGTAACATAAGTGATAAATAACAATAATTATGATAATAACGGAGATGGCATCTATTAGCAGAGACACTATTAGAGTTCTAATAAGAATCACAACTGGGTGATGCTTTTTAATCAGAATTAATGACATGTGTTGAAATATGTTATAGCAGGATGCCGTTGATTCAGCAGCTGGGTATCTAACAGAATCTCAGTAAGTTCAGGCCAACAGTAATTAGTTAGAATATAGATAAGGAAATACTTTAAAGCTGCACTTCCCTTTTGGGGAAACATCTTTCTATTTATCTATCTGTTGGAATGGACATGTGAATGTACTTGACATTAGAGCTATTAGAAGATTCTAATATACGGCCTGCTTTTCCAAATTCCTGCACATGTATCAAGCAGAAGTTATTTAGGCATCTTACCACAGTGTCATTCTCCTCTTAAGAAACTGAAGCACAGGTTGCCCTGAAAGTGCTTCTAACAGAAGCCATGCACTAAGCAGGTAACAGTCCAGATCTTTTACAGCAAAGTGATCACTTCTAATTAGTAAAAAATAGTAGTGATACATAAAAAACTCCATTTTACCACAAGCTGACCTCCAGCTCATCACTAAGGAGATAAATGAGGCTTTTGCCTTACTCTAAAATCTCCAATATTTTGTAAATTGTACGTTCAAGCTTCCTTTGGGGAGAATGCCTCACCACCACTGTGTGGTGCCTTCCAGAGCCGGTGGCTGCTGGGGACATTAGTGATATTGGAAGGACCTCTGTCTCTCTCTCCCTCTGGATGTCCTGTTGTACATGGGTGCCCACGAGACGACACTGGTGGCTGATCTAGGTATCTTATTGCTGTGGGGCTCTGTCTAGGAGATGCTCTCTTTTCTGCTTTGTGATGCATGTCCCCGGTCCCTGTGCTGGTGGCTGCAGTCACCCCTTTGCTCAGGACCTTGCTGCTTCCTTCACTGAGAGCCTCAGTTGATGTCAGAGAATAGGAGCCAGGTCATCTCACGGGGGATGATGCCAGGATGCACAGTGCTGGATAGATGAAGAAGAGGTTCATGGTTCAAAAGTAGTCACTGCTGAAACATTGCAATCACCATGAGTTTCCTGGAAGCAGAGGATTTCAGGGGACTGAGGATAAGATGTCTTTCTCTGCTGCACAGATCTTCACAGTTCATCTGGAAAGGTCTAAGAGCAAGAGATATGTCTTGAAAAAGGAGAGAACTATCTCATGGCAGTATGAGAGTCAAGATTGTTGTGTTTTCTTCTGTATTTCACTGCACACTCTCTCTAGTAGTTTATCAGCACCACACATCACTGTTGTGCAGTAACATTAAAAAGCAGTGTCAGCATCAACAGAATATGATTGAGAAGTGACTACCCATAATTGATTCACCCTTCCATCCTCAGAGTCCAGTCTCTTGGTCTTGAATGTAGAATGAAGCAACAATTGCTCCTTGCCTCCCTTGCCAACTGGGCTATCCATGCAGTAGCCTCTGGTCTTCAGTAGGACTTCTGTCTCAGCAGAGAGACTGTGTCATTGATGGATCGCAATGCCTCTCTGCTGTGTCTCTGCTAATGAGCAATCATGAGTTTCTTGATGTAAATCTCCTTGCATCCCTCCTTAATGATACTGAGTTTGTTACGATCATTGTTCTTCTGACATCCCATCTATTATGGCACCATTTATTTAGTGAGGGTTTTTTTTTTTTAAAAGAAAATAATTATTCCTCTCTGTTCTTGTTCCAGATGGCTTCTATAATTAGTTTATTACTTTTGCAGATGTTGTATGAAAACTTCAGGATGTGAGCCAACAATGGGGAGATGAAGCTAATGAAAGTGAGTTTTCAGTTGATTATTCACAATGTGGAAATAAATACATTCTGTGTGTCAACTAAGTGCAAGGCAGAATGCAAAGCATCTATCTGCAGCATTGGCTTCCAAGCAGTGTGTGTTGCATCAAAGCCTCTGCCTTCAGGTCAAGTTCTTGTCCCCTGCTTCCATGGTAGGAGGCAGGGAAAGGACAATGTCTCTTCTGCCCAATGGACCAGAGTATCATGACCAAGCATAAGACTGCAGTGTCCCACTTCCAGTCCCTAAATGCTAACCGATTTTCATCCTTGCCTGGATCCTTTCTCTCCCTGCTCTAATCCCCAGAAAGGAGGATGTCCCTGTTTGGTTTTCTTGTCTACTTTCTTGTACTCCACTGGTTTTTACAGCAGCTGCACTGTAGAAACAGACCTCCTGCCCTCTGTTCACATGGTAATGAGTTGATCACGTATTTACTAATTTTCTGGGATGGCAGTAATTTCATTAAGGGCAATTATTCATTCCCCTTTTGGATGTAGATTGCAATTTTAAAAAAGGAAGAAGGAAAAGAAAAAAAAAAAAAAGCAAAAGTGACTTGACAGAACCTCCCTTGCATTGGGAAACAGTGTTTCCCTCCAAAGAACACCAGTACCCATTTATAAGCCCTCCTGGATAGGTTTCAATGTTAATATCCTTGGCTGAAAATGCTTGGTGATTAATAGCATTGACTGGCTAGTTAAATACATGATCAACCTGGGAGCAGTCATGCTTCTCAAGTAACAACAGTAATTGACAGAATGTTCAGCAAATAAAACGAGCTTAATGCTGTACTAATATATAATTAAAATACCTGTAACTCTTTCCCTCACTGGGGATACAAAGCCACCACAGAAATGCCAAGCATTTTGGCTAAAAAAAAAAAGATATCAGATTAAAAAAAGCCTGATTTTTCTTTTTGGAGCCTCCTTCCCCCTCCACGCCATAAATAGCCACAGTGGTAATTTTGCATTCAGAGGTGCCAGCGAACACAAGACCATTTCAGTTTGCAGTTGCTCCCACACATTGTGCCTGCAAACAGGAGGCGATGTATATTTAAAGAGCTGCTCACCAGCACCCTCCCTTTCTGCAGGAAACCTATCCCACCTACAGCTCAGGGACATGAATTATTTACTGCCAAACAAAAAGCGAGGGCGTTTAGCGATGACATCCCGGTGGTGTGAGTGGAGATAAGAGCATTCAGCCTCTCTTGTACCAATTCTCCCCCTCCGTGCTGCCCAGCCCAGGGGGTGAGCATCGGGAGGGTCCTGTGCCACCTGTCAGTGCTTTGCAGTGCAGGGATCCTCCTGCTTGTGCGCAAGATGTCAGCTTCATATTCTTCAAACTTCTTGTCCTGCCTCCAATCTGACCCCATCCCTGCTTCAGGCACGTCCTAGAAGGGATTTACAGTGATGCACATTTAAATGTGGGACACGTCTTGAGCTTCAAGTGCACTGCAGCTCCGCGGTCCAGATCTTTCAACATCCCTGGAATCTGGAGGGGAGGGGAGACATTGACCCTCTGTCTGTGCATTAGGATGAGCTGCCAGACATAACTAGGAAACAGAGCAGTGTGATAATCTCCTTTCCCCTTCATTGCCAGCACATCTTCAGATAGAACAGAATTACGATGTGTAGTTCTCCTGGCTTTGCTGGCACTGCAGCAGATATTAATCAATACGTGCTATCCATTGAACCATTTGTTTTATCCAGATATGCTATTAACCTCCTCTCCATCAATCCAGTGAGGGACAAAACTGTTTGGAAGCATGTGTGTGTTCACTGCTTTTACAGAGGGTATAGTAAAAAAATTAAAACTCCATAAAACATTGGGTCAGGTTCACAGCAGTATAACTCTTCTGGTGGAAAGGCCAGAGGAGGGCTGGAGCCCAGCCCTGCCTAGACACAAACATTAGATGCGTAGGCTCAGTTTTTTACTAATTAAATTAATAAATATATTAATTTAAATATATATATAAATTAAAATAATTTCCTTTTAAAATAAGGTATCTTATAGGACAAAAACATAACTAGATTGAAAGCAGTGAAAACACAGGACTACCAATAGAAATATTTCATATTATGGAAACAAGGAGAGCAAGCAGGAGCAAGAAACGGGAGCATCAGAAATCTAAATCCTGTGCAAAAATAAAATAAATAAACAAGAATCCTATCCTAAGGACCTTGGATGGAAAAAGAAGGATTTGTCCTACTTTTTTTTTTTTTTTCAAATTGGGAAACATGATTAGAATGAAGTTGACTTATTGCAAGTTAGACCGAGAGTCTGCTGGATGCTCATGACTTATCTCCAAGTGTCAGGAATTGTCTGTTTCTTTTTAAGGTTGGCTGCCTCTTTCTCTGGAGGGAAAGCAGGATGTAAAGAAAAAAAGCTATCAACTCCCTAACTGGAGAGTACTGGGAGGACAGGGGTAGATAAAATGAAGATAAATTGCTGGAATAATAAAAAGTGAAAAATTTGCTGGAGTTTATACAGTGATCTGTTCACTAAGAATTCAGATTACTGTTAAATCATTCTATTGCACAATAAATGAAAGGAATTTTATTAATATATCTATGTTCCCACAGCTATCAATTAAATAAATTAAAAAAAATTCAATTTTACAGCAATTCCTAGCTCAAAACAACTCCCTTCCTCTCTTTTTAATATCATCATTCTCTGGCTGCCGCTTGGATGCTTTGTGCAGCACCATCACAGAGCTGACATCTGTTGTGATGCATCTATTCTTCTAAATGGGCCTATCTGTAGTGCCAGGCTGTGCTTTTTTTCTCATCTGGTTGTTCAGTTGTTGTTTTCCAAGCATAAGGGGGGGTTGGGGAAAGACAGCAAGAAACTTTGCAGTCAATTTGCAGAGACTCACATGTTTTGAATGTGCTGGTTCAGGTGGGGAGAAGGGCAAAGGACCTGTTGCTACAGACACAGCTGTCAGACAGATGCTGAAATGCTTTTCAGGAAATTTTCCTTCGTGATCCAAATAGAAATCAGTAGGACAGAGAAGCTACAGTGGGACATCACACCTGAGGCACTGTTGCAGCAAATGCTTTTCATGAATTCAGCATGGCTTTGCTTGCTTAGTTTTTTCCACTGCGGATCTAATGCTTCCTTAGTCTCATCCCGGTCCAGAGCTGTTGCCTTTAAATAGCCCACCAGAGTTGTTTTTTTGACAGTCTTTCCAGGCTGACAAATCTTTTGTGCACTTGAACCGGGCTGACACACCGATCTGTTAATTTGTACCCACCTTCTGGTTCAGATCTAACTGCAAATTGATTCTTTAGCATTTTCATGTGCTGGCGGCGGAGACCTTTCACTTGCCACCGTCATCCAGATGAGGAATCATCCCAGAGTGATCTGCTGCAGGCATCTGTGGAACAGTTGCAAGCTTGAGAACAAATTAAAAACACGTTGGGAGGTGAAAATAGCACGGGTCATCGCTGTCATTCACTTCCAAGTCTGACAAGCTGTGGAAATTTAATCTGAAAATTCTCCTCTTGGCTCAGTATCACCTCACTGATGAAATCTGGTGTATGATACTAAAGGGTTGGTGCCAAGGAATCCTTTTCAATGTAATTCTAGGCTCAGTGTACAGCATTGTGAAACATCTGATCTGCTAGCATGAACTGTACAGTATGCCTCCTCTTTCAGACTGCCATTTCCTGCACTAAAATCCTCAGGACTCTGTACTTGAGAGTTTGTGAAACACCAGGTAAGAGTTGATTATAAGGCAGATCCACAGCATGTCATTAGCAATTTCAGTCTTGAATAATCTTAACGGTAGAATCGCTTTAAGTGGTAGAGAGGGGGCTTGGCTGACAGGTTAGGTCAAGGCTGATCCTAAACCTTGAGGAAAACTGCACTCACATCTGAATTTCATGGCTTCAATATTGACTTTATGGGCCATATGATGGCCCCTATGATGCATCATTCCCTCTTTCGCATCGGACTTGTTCTACAGTTAATGGCTTAACGCTTTTGAGTTGGCACTTTTAGTACAGGGGATTGTATTTCTCTTCACATGGCTCATGAACAGATAATCAGAGCACTGAAAAATACAGCTCATCATCTATAGGCATTACCTTTCTAAGGGAAAAGAACTGTGGCGTACTAAACAGGTTTTACATATATTCTCTTTTAATACGATACAGAGTCATTTTAAGAGTGATCTACACATCCAGTGGACTGAGGTGGTTTTGTTGTTGTTGTTGTTGTTCAATAACTAACCTGAATCAAAAGCTATCAAAATTGAGGAACAAGTGTGTCTGGATCTAAGCGTGACAAATAGCCTCCAGAACCAAATAAGTGTGAGGCCCAGGACACTCCAGATCAAACCCAGATGTCCTGCTATTGCCTTGGCTCAAACTACATCAATTCCCAGCCTCATCTGTGGTAAAAATCTCAGAACCAGGCCATCATCCAACATCTATCACTGTTGTAAAAAGATGATGCATTGTGATGCTTTTAGCATCATGAGCATGAGATCTCTGCAAGATCTTCTGCTCAGATAGCAGACAACATTGAACCTTTCTGCTAGGAAGAATTCATCAAAACAAAGTGATACAAACCCTGAAGAGAAACCAAGGATAGATATACAAAGATGATTTTCTACCTATCTGAATTCACCACATGAGATGAAGGAGCAAATGGAGGGATCCTAAGAAAAGGTGCCAGATTCTGGTATTAAGGAGTTTTACATCTTGGGGAAGGTTGTTTAAAGCCTACGAGAGGGATTTGGTTGTGGACCGATTAAAAGCTGAGGCTTGAAAATTGGTTAGTGTTATGTATAATTACTTTTCCAATGATATCAGGAAATTATTTAAATGCAAATTGTACTATGCTGCCAGAAGCTAGATGTATAGCACTGAATAGAGCTGTTTTAGAAAACAATGTAATTTTAGGAAAATTACCTCCCTATCCTGAGAAAAAAACAGTGATGACTGTGGAATTAGTGGTACCAATAAGGTTATATCACTGAGATCTATTAAACATTGTTATTCTCCAGGACTTAGGTTGCTCTAAAACTCTTCTAAAATGAGTAACAGTGGTTGCCTAAGTCAAGGAGACTTTTCAAGCAAAACAATTTCCCTAGTTTTCTTGCAAAACAAAGCATATACCACTTAACACCAGCTGGCTGGGAGGGTGGGTGGAAAGTTGAGAAGGTTTTAAAGCTTAAACTCCTGTCCTTTTGGTTCCCAGAACTGTAAGTTTTGTAGGTGCCAGCCAGATTTGTCTAACTTTGTGACAATGCTTTGTAGCTGCTTGACATTTAAATCACATTTTAATAATTTTAATCAGATGATTCATAGAAACCACCCAGGTCCAATACTGTGCCTCTCTGAGCCGCTTTGTGAAAGCCACAGGAGGTCCTTCTAGGACCTTCAAAATGAGCAAAAGAAAAAGGAAAAAAAGCCCCCCACAAACCTCAAAAAAAGAAAATAAATTAACTCAGATTAATGTAGAGGGAATACCACAGTGTACTGGAGGTGGAGAAGCAATTTGTTTAGCTTTCATGAGGGGACTGAACTCTATGGACTCTCCCTTCCCATCCATCAGGCTTTCCTGCAGGACTACTGCAGTCTATACTGCTGGCCCAGCAAGAGAGCTGTGCTTGTTTGACAAGACCAGGAATTTAAAGATTCTGTTCCATATTCTGACCTTCCTTTGCTTTCCTTTGGAAGGTTAATCAGAAAAAAAGAATGTTTTCTTGCAAAATGGCACATTTAGGGGAGCAAGAATATGCAATTCTGGTGGGCTTGTTCAGCCTGCTTTTGTATCAACTTGCACTGAGTGCGGTTGGATAACTCCTGGTGCTACAGAATGGGGCTTACTCACACAGAAAGGCTTGTGAAAGAAAGAGCAGAAATGGTACAAGCATGTGTGGAGGTCTGATGGTGTTATTCCTGCTCTGTTGGGCTTTATGTCAACCTTGCTGGGGCAGGTTTTGGTAATCGCTCAGAACCAGGTTTCCATGGGTCCAGTAGACATTACCAAGCGTAAGTTTTGGAAAGGACCTTAAATCTCTTGAGATACTGGTTTACCTCAACTAAAAAAAATAAATAATGTGGAACAAAAATAATTCATTTTTTAGAAACACTTCTCCTAAGGAATGGAAACTGGTATCCCCACAGCTCTTTTGATAACACTCCGAAAATGGGTTCACGGTAACAAAAGTCAAACAAGTCTTTCTGAAAGCTGTCCTAAAGACTCCAGAGCTCGGTGAGCTTCTGAGGTCATCAGCGACTTACCACTGCATCTAACACACTTGCACTCAATGTCTGGGAGTCAGTCACAGGTAGAGGATGTGGGCAGGGAGCCCAGGTCCCAGCTGCTCTGAATGTCTGAGAAGAGCTGAGATACAGTCCCGAGGGAAGGGGATTCACCTGATTGTAGGGATGACACAATGCAGGAAGCAGCAAGATACAGAGCAAGGGAAAATCAGAGTTACAGACCTTCTTGCTTAAGACCAGCGTTGCCACCTCCTTAATCTGTTTAAGGGAATAGTCAGGTGTGTCAGAGACAGGCAGAAAAGTGAAAGGGAGAATAATCTTGGTATGCTGACAGCACCCAGCATGCACCCCCTTGTGCCCTGTGTATGTGCATCCTTATGTAAATACATATGGCCAAATGTTTCTCTGGGGTGCATCATAGAGCACTTAATTGCAAGACATTTCCCACACCTCCCAAGGAGCCTGCTGTGACAGCTGCTGAAAGACAAATGCCAGTAGCAATCAATGCCTGGCTAGCAATAATTCAAGCAACTGGGTACCCAGGGAAAAGGTCCCCCTCTTTCCTGCAGTGCCACTACCTTCCAAAAGCAAGAGAATATCTGAGATGAGATCTGTACCTTGAAACCCGAGGTGTTAGCTTGCCTTTCATCAGCATTGGGGGCATCTGGGACCAATCTACCTTCTCTCCTCTTCTTATTTACCCCCCTTTCCACCACCCTGCACCTGTGTCCTCCTGGCAAGTGAGTACATGGAGGGTGTGGGAAAATGGCTGGCTTCATGTGTGTTTGGTAAACCTCCCAACCTTAATTTCTGTGCTTTCTGAGGGCACTTGCAGGATCATTGCATTAAGAATGTCTTTACCCAGGGAACTAAAACCTGCTGTAAAGAAACAAAACAATGACTGTTGATCAGGTTACAGCGGCCAGGTGTACACCACAAGCAAAGAGCACTTACTGGTGACAAAATCTGAACTAATGTGTTGCATATACATCAGCTTTGCGGTACACTGAGGCCTCTTTATGTCACCCTGGCAGCACAAAGAAGTTTCAAACCATTATTTTGCCCAAAGAGCCTCCTTGCTTATCTGTGGTTGAAATTAAACAGTAAGGGGTTTGCATTCCAGAGCCTGTGGGAAGCAGAGGGTGAGACAGAGCTCCTCCAAGGGAATGTGAATTTACTGCCGGGTCCTGGGTAGGCTCTTGCTGTACTGTGGGGCAGGCTCTGGGGCTGTGTTCTCACATAGGCATTGCTCTTCCCTTTTGCCTCCAAAGGATTGTGCTAAAAATGAGACCTTCTTGCCCTCTGGGAAGGGTTATGTGGGAAATAAAAAGCTATAATTTGAGGGCACAGGATCGCTCAGTAAAAATCTGTCAGCAATTTAGCCAGGGGAGCGCTGCAGCAGGAATTGAGCTCCCTGTGAAATGATGACTTCTGTTGACAAATCAGCTCCTTGTTGGAGATTTTGACAGCTTGGCCCTGGATGGCTGTGCTCACAAGATTTTTGTTGTTTTGGCTTCTGGCTCTGGCCTGAAAGAATTGGCAGAGGAAGGTCGTGTTTACCTAGCAATATATAATTTATATAACTTGAATTTGAGGAAGACTCTTTTGATATGAAATATGGAGTGTACTGCAAAGTCTGACAAGCTGTCATGGTGAAGGAAGGGACCCTGTCCTTTGTTCAGCTCTGCAAAATAATATAACAGCACTCGGGTGGGATGGTGATAAACATGAGATGCATGCTGCCTCGGGCAGAGGGTTAGATGGAGCATTTCTAAGGAATGCCCAAGAGTATTACAGCTGAGCTGAAATCTTTCTGCCTACACAACTAGGACACCTTAGTACCTCCAAGGTCCTCTTCAACCCCCATCTATAGGCTTCTTTGATTTTACGCTGGTCAAGTATATGGTTTTAGGCTCCTCATTTAACAGAAAAGCTGCCAAACCAGCCTAACCATGGAGGAATTTGTATCTAGGGAGAAGCTATGATTCAGTTTTGTTGGCAGCTTCTTTCTTCGCAAGTAACAAGAAACAGAGGACATGCAAGTTCAGGTGAGCCAGTCACAGTGAGAGCTGTTCATCTACTTACTGGTCACTAATAATGTGTGAGGTTCAGGTCCAGGGTATTATCCACACTGTATAAAACATTTGATGAAATTATTGTTACTAGTGCTTAATCAGTAAAGGTATTCTTTAATGACCTTCCTATCTGAGAGGAATAAATAAAAAAAAACAGAGCAATGAAATAAGTAGTCTTAAAAGCTTAATTAAAATATGAAACCTTTGATTTCAGGCAATTAAATGAGACATTTTCTGCTTTCAAATTAAGTGTTCTGATACTCTCTAAACAGAATATGCTTATGGTTGGAGCTGTCTTCAAGATTATAATAGTCCAGATTTGTAGTGCTTCAGATGCGCACCTCAAAGCAAAGCTGACTGCAGAATAGAGACAGACATTGCTTCCCAAACACTAATGAGAGCTGAAGATGCTCTGCTGGTGGCTGTCAGCACTGGCAGCTGCTTAGGAAGCTGAAGGACATAGCTTAAAAACTTACGGAAACTTTGGAGAAGAAAATTTAAATGATGGTGCTTCTCTGGATTTAGATGGCCAAGTACAGGTGTTCATAAACAGTCCACTCTATGTTTGAGAGTACCATGAAATGGCCACTGTATGTTCGGGACCAATCTGAAAAAGATGTCCTCTTTCTAGATGAGCCATTCATCTGTTCAGCCTAAGGCATCCCTCAGCATTTGGGTGTGGGCAGATGGACAAGATGGGCTTGGTTGTCAGCCAAATCTCAGCTTTGGAAAGTAGCTTTTACCTGCCTAAATTCACTCTAATTGCACATGGTTGGAGCTTTTGCTTTTACACCCTGCCCTAAAATATTGAACAGTGGAATGCTAGGCAATTAAGTAGCTGTCATGCCTTCTCCCAGACCTAACAGCACTTTGGGGATATATATGACACATGATTTGTACAATCAGTTAGTAAAAACTTTGTAAAGCACTTTGGGATTCATCTGAATGAAAGGTACCATCGTAAATGTAAGATCATTCTCATTATCATTAATATTCTTTTATGAGGGACCTTATCAAAAGCATTTTGAAAACCCAAGTAAATTATATCTACCAGGTCACCTTTATGTACTATTTTATTAACTTTTCAGATGAGGAATCGCTTTGAAAAAATGGTATTTCCTTATGGAGACTGAAGTGGGTTTGCTCCCTACTGTCATTTATTTGCCTCCGTTACGGTGACATTGCAGACTACAGATGAGGTCAAGGCCCTGTTGTGCTTGAGGCTGCACGAACACGAAACGAGAGACCAGTGACATTTTGTAAAACTTGTGATTTAAATAAATGTGCTGGTTTTGTCCATTCTGAGGTCTGCGCCCCCGTGTCCTGTGTAGAACCAGCTGAATGGTGATTGTTCACTGGGATGGGGACTTGTCCCCCAGCCAAGGTGCCTCTCTTGGGGTGTGAGCCAGCCCCAGAGACCCTGTGCCCTTCCCCACAGTACTGATGTTGACTGCTGCTGATGCGCTGCCTGCTGTGCTGCCTGCATGGATGGTATTTCTGCTAGAACCCCAGAGTCCTGCTCCTGCATTGGCTTGCAGAAAGTTTTCTCTTGCAGTTACTGTGCAATGGGAGCCAGTGCTGAAGCCCTTCCTTCATTTTCAAGGGGGCATTTTGCCCTGTAAGGTGAGTGGGGCACCTTGTTTGACAGGTTCACTATTGTGTAGTTTGTTTTCTCTGCAGTCTGGGCTAGGAACTAGCTAGTCTGGATGATTTACTACCCTGGTGAACTGGCAGCCACATAACTCCTTCCTCAGGTCCTGTTCACCTTCCACAGAGTTAAAGTAAATCACTGCTGAAGTCACTCTCTAATTTCCCACAGAAAGCAACACAGACAAGGAATCTCCTTAGTTACATCCGTACAAGTAACTTGGGCCAAAGGGTTTTCCCTGGCTTCAGCATCCTCTGAATTTCAGCCTCTCCCCACAAAAATATGGGGTTCTGCAGTAGAAATGCTCAATTTTGTACATCTGATAGTGAGTTACCACAAAGGGTGGTGTCTCCCAGCAGATACATATATTTGAGTTAGGTACAATAAAGCTGTCGTGTAACAACAGCGCTTTCTAAGCTTCACTTATTACATGCCTGGTTGGGGGGTTTATTTTTTTCTTCTCTACTGTATCAGAAATACCTTGGATTTAATTTTTTTTATATAGTTCTCTGTTTCTGTGTCCATTTCCTTTTCTAGACTGCTTGCATTTACTCTAGCCTCTGTTACTCTCTTTAGTCACTCTCTCATTTTAAAAGGATGTTTATTTTCAATAAATTCTGCTGACCCATGTGCATTCTATCCTTCCTGTTCCCATTTTGATCTCAAAGGTCCAACCACCATCTACTTCTCTAGCACAGGTTCTTAAACAGCCTCCAGACTGATTACATTAGCCACTCACCCTTGGTGCTACTCCTGGGGCTGCCAGAGGAGTTACTCTAGGAACAAATTTGCTATAAGTTGTTAAAGAGTTTCACTTTGCCCTTGAGCCTTCTGTTAATAATTTTTCTCATAGTTTTAAAATCTGGCCTTTTAAAGTTCACCCTCACTGCATTATCCCTAGGAGAATAACCTTCTATTATGATATCAAACCTAATTGCACAGTGATTATGATTACCCAGTGGATTTCTTACTCTCACCTCCCTTAACTCTTGTGCATAATTTATCACAGAGCTGAGATTCAATTCCTGCAACAAAGGACTCCCCTGAAAAGCAGTCTTTAAATAATGTCAATTAATTGGCTTTTCAGACCACGGGATTTTCCACTGATCAGCAGCAGAGGCATTGAAGTTACAGCTCTTCTACTACTGGCTCAGGGCTCCCCAAAGGGTCAACCTGCGCTGCCCCAGTGCTGGTCCTAAGAGACATCCAGGGCTCATCTCCAACACCCTGTGCTGTCCCCAGTGGTCCCTGCAGGTCACTCTGGTCACTTTGGCACCTGTGGGATGGTGACATGGAGACAAAGGAGTCCTCCAAACCCCAGAAAACCGAAAAAGCATAAGATTTGGAAATGACAAATCTCTCTGTGTGATGATGGGCAGGTGATAAGAGAAAGGAGAGAGGCAGCAGGGTTCAGAGCATGTTTGGGAAGGCTGTTTGGAGACTGTTGTTCTTGCAGCACACAGGCAATGTACATTAATACAGCTGCACACCCCACCAAAGACTCTTGGAGCCTGTGCTCTCCCTCCTGTTCTGCCCGTGACCCTTTACAACAAGTGTGATGGCAGACCTGATTCATTTGTTTGGTGGTTTCCATGAACTAAGAACAAATGGAGCAATCTGGAGAGAGCATGTTGCTAATTTCAGAATACAATAGCTCCCGGTGACTGCAGAGGGTCATTACAAAAATGTTTACCCTCCAAGAGCCTCCGGAAATTCAGTGGAAATATTTGGGACTGAGTATATGAGAGAGGTAAATACTCTGGACTTTTTACATTCCTGAGGATCGGGCACAGCTTTTATAAACAGGCATCAGCAGAAAATGCAACTCGTATAACAAAAAAAATTAAAACTAATTTTGTCCTTAAAAAAATCAACCACACTAGCTGTGAAGAAATGAAGGAAATGAGAACTAGCTCATAAAAATTAATTCATCACAAGAGAAATTTCCTCTATGAGAGGTAAAGTGTGGAGGGATTCTAACTGTCTGCGATGAATGCAAACGAATACTTTCTGTTTGCCCTAGTGCCTGTTAATACACATATTTATCTTAATGCATTTGGAAAAAAAAATTAAGTAAAATAAAAATAAAGCTCAATGGCTTGTTCTAAATGGATTTCCAACATTGGCAGAAAAAGAGGTACAAGGCACTAAACATGCCTCAGCTAAATGCCATATGAGCGTGTACCAATGGTGCTGAAAACAACATAATGGGCTATTGCCTTTCAGCTTGTAATTGTGGCTACACACTGTTGTTGGGAAATCTCCTGCTTTATGAGTGGGATGTGCTGAGCAGAGACTGGTGCTGATAGTGAGCCACGCGGTAGCTGTGCTTGGATTGATACCAATCCCACATTTTCCTGCCTTTCACCTGTCCCTGACACGAAGTCCTCCCCACTGATGGTTTAGCATTTCCCTAGAGATGCGAGATGGCATGACAAGCTAAAGCACTCTCAGAAACATTTAGAAGCTATGAGCTTTTATTTTTACATGGAGCTGACATGTCCTCTCTGTTGTCTCTGGCTGACAATTCAATATCGCTCTGGTCATTTTCTTCAGCTGCTGTTTGCAGCACTGTGCTTTTAGGAGGTGGTCATGTAAGACTTCTTATTTGTTCAGACAGTCAAATCAGCCACTCAGTGTTCACTCAAGCTTCCTCTGTTCTCCTTTTCCTTTCGAATCATTTCTTCACCAACATGCATCCCCTGCATTTACATAAAAACCTGAGGCACAAATCAGCTGGTATTTAATCTCTGATGTTTTGGGAAAGCACATTCTTGTCTTTAAGGACTTGTGTTGTTGAATGTTATGCAGTAAACATAGGAAAAAAAATCATGGAGATATTTAAGTCCAGAATAAAAAAAATCCCACTGATATAATGGACCAAAAGGCCTCCCCTTGCTGAAGTGGAATTTCTTATTAGCACTGAATGGAAAGAGGAATCCAGTCTGGCACCATCTGATGAAGTTTTCATTTCACCATATTCAAAGCATCTTTACCAGTGGCACCTGTGAGTACAGGATGATACGAAAGGAAACCAGTTGTGGCCAGGCACCCACAATAAGCCACACCATACCCTGCCCATGCTGCCAGGCTGCTCTGGGCTCTGTACAAGATGGGTGCTGCTCTGGGGTAGGGGGATTGCATGGGTCTGTAATGGACCAGGTGGTACTAACTGGCAAGCTATGTTCCCATTAGGTAGCTAATGGACTCCTCACAAATATTTCTTTCCTGAAGTAAGTCTAGCCAAATCTGAACAGACTTACAAAAATCAATTGGAGAGCTTTCTTAAGGACTTAAGAGTGTACCCAGCCTCTGCAGGGGAGGAATTTGAACAATCAGTGGAAGAGAGGGCAGAACTGTGTCTGAACCAGGAAGCCAAAGGCAATAATAACTAACATGTATCCATAAAAAATTCATGGGAAATTTCATCTTGGGTAAAAGAGAATGAATAACTATGTTGATTAAGTATTAAAAGTTCATTTTATTTTTAGAAGTACTAGAAAATTGAAAACATCTGGGAACATTATGCAATTCTTTTTACACAGTATCTTCCATTTACATTTCCTCAGTGACATCGGTTTAACCCTGACCTGTATGGAGGCAACCCAGAAGACCCAGTCCTATTTCTTGGTGGGCTGCAGTAAGTGGTTGAGCTCAGACACTTCTCCCTCTGTGAAAAAAACAGTGTGTGTATGAATGATGGTCTATATCAGAGCATAATGCCCAAGCCATTATGTATGTCTGACTTTCAGCAGTGTGTCTTGTTTGAGGTGTGAGTGGTAGAAAAACGTCTTGAGCTCAGTGTGTTGATTGATCTGTTAAAATGTTGAATCCCTGGATGTCCCATAGGACTAACTGTGGATCCCATTAAATCACAAGCAAGAAGCTTCCAGAGAAAAGTTAGCTCTTTAAAGATATCTTGATAGATAATGCCAGAGGTTGACATCTAAGTGTAGAAACTTACATGTCTTTGAGGGTCTCTGTCATTCCTGCAGTGACAAGCCTGGGGTCTGTTGATATTTAATTGCAGGATATTTTACTCAGGAAGTGCTGTGATTTTACTCTTTTAATTTTTCCTTAAGGAGGTGAGACACAGAGCAGTTAGGAGTATTAGCAATGCTCAGACTGGGGATAGATGTAGGGTTGTGTATCCCCTGGGGAAGTGACTCCTCCAGAGACCAGCTAAGGGCAGGCAGGCTGGGTCATGTGGAGCTCTGGCCCCTCCATACACATGAGACTCCTCCACAGGTCTTTTGCAGAGGATGGAGCAAAAGAACGGCAATGTTTTGGCTCACCTTCCACCTCCAGCAAACATTCTTGCTTTGGCCCAGTTCTCTGCTATTTCCATCAGGTACAAATACACCAGAGTAAATTTTGGTCACCTGCCATAACAAGGCTCATGCACAGGGATTGCAGTACCTTGCTACATGGGGACAAGTCCCTGTGCTAAAGGGAGCCCCATGCCACATCCCACAGAGTAACCACCTTTCAAGGACAAGGCTCGTCATTCCCTCCCATGCAGAGAAGCTGCCAGCAGGAGGGACCTGGTTTCATTCGTGTGTATTTGAGAGAGTGTGGCATGAGGTTAACTCATGTAGGATTTACCAGATGTCTCCGTGGAGTGGGCGGCTTTGGAGAGCAAAGAGTTCTTCAGTCTATGCCTAACCGGAGGAATGAGTCATACACCTGCGCACGCTCCTTTCTTTCAAGGACATGGTGCCCTGTGGAGGTGGGGGTGTTCCTTTCTTGCCAGGAGAATCTCACATCACAGAGAGAATATCAGAGGAATGGGGAAGAGACGATGCATTGACTTTGCTTTATAGCCTGCCTCCTTCGTAGTCTCTCTGGCTGGTCAGATAAGCCCTGTCTAATCTTGCATTAAAGAGTTTTACCAGTGCTTGCCTTCTTTTTTCTTTTTTTTTCTTTCCCTGTTTTAGCTTCCCTTGCCACTTGCTCAGCTAAGGCATTGCACCCTTTAAGTGCTTGCAGAAATGTGCTTCTCTGGCTGACTTCCAGGCAAAGGAAAGTAGATGGGAGGAACTGAGAACTACCTGAATGTAAGCAGAGGCTTCCTCGAAAGGCTAATTGCAGTGGAGGCAGTTTCAGCTGGCCATGTTCATGATGAGCTCTATATTGCTCAGCTCTTTGTCAACGTTGGTGGGATGACTCTGCAGAGTTGGCTGGGATGTCCCAAGTAAGCTGTACAGAGTGAGTACCTGGTGTGGGAAACTGTTTCAGGAGCTGAGGCCACCAATGAGGTCTGGGGCCCATCCCTCCCAGAAGCTGCTGATCAGTGTCCAGAGCTCATGGTGACATGTGGGTTGGATGGGTAATAGGGTCTTGTCTTTTTCACCATGTACTGTTTTTTGTTGGGTAGAGTTAATTTTCTTCACAGCAGATAGTATGGGGCTCTGCTTTGGATCTGTGCTGAAAACAGTGCTGATAACACAGGGATGTTTTTGTAACTACTGAGCAGTGCTTACACAGAGCCAAGGCCTTTGCTGCTTCTCACCCCACAAGTGAGTAGGCTAGGGGTACACAAGGAGTTGGGAGGGGACACAGCCAGGACAGCTGACCCCAACTGACCAAAGGGATTTCCCATACCATGTGATGCCATACTCCTTATATAGCTGGGGGAAAAAAAGGAAGAGGGGGAAATTTGGAGTGATAGTGTTTATCTTCCCAAGTCACTGTCACATGTGATGGAGCGCTGCTTCACTGGAGATGGCTGAACACCTTCCTGCCCATGGGAAGGGGTGAATGAATTCCTGGTTTTACTTTGCTTACATGCTGTGGTTTTTGCTTTACCTATTGAACTGTCTTTATCTCAACCCATGAGTTTTCTCACTTGTGCTCTTCTATTCTCTCCCCCATCCTATTGGGATGGAATGATCAAGTGACTGTGTTGGACTTGGTTGCTGACTGGGGTTAAACCATGACACACTGCCATCAAGGACTCTGAATGATTTGTCCTGCTTGCCATGATGAAGTCATTAATCTTGATGACACTCACTGCAGCCCAGCCTTTTTCACACCAGAGTAATTCTTTCTGTACTTGCCAACAGCCAGGTTAGCAGGATTTTCACTGTCCGTGAAAGCTATGGACCTGATTTCTAAGAAAGACCTGATAGATGGCTACTAAGAACAGATGAGAACATGACCTGCTTTTGGTATAGAATGGCAGTAAGCAACTTGTTTCTTGCAGTGAAAGGAAAGCAAAGGATGGTTCTTATTTTCAAGAGTCTGTATTGTTCCTATGACATGTCCAAGACTACCACCACTGTCCCTGCTGTCCACAATGAATCCCACCGGAAGGTACTCAGCAGGACGACAGTCTGGCTGGCACAAAGCACCAGTGCACATCCTGCTATTCAGTAAAGTTAGTAAACCTCTTCCCAGCGTGGAGGCACTGTTCCAAGTCAGAGGTGCCTTATTCAATGCAGTTCTTGTTTTGGAATAATAGCATGACATTAAATTGTAATGGCATAAGACATTTGTCAGTGACCTGACATTGCCCTTCTTGAATGTGGCATTAGATACTTTGGCTTTCTCAGGTTTAAGACAATGCCTAAGCTTGGCAGGAATGGACCTTAAAGAAGAATGGCTTTTACAATAGCAAGTAGGAATTGTTTCCTATGAGTTGTTTGTACCAATGACCCTGTGTTTCTTTGCCATTTCCTGCTATCCCCCCAATGCTGGAAAAAATGAAACGCAAGTCAATAGTTTTTAAAACTTGAGCAACAAATGCTATCAGGCAGTGACATGGAAGGGAAAGGATAAATGCATTGGATAAAGTTTAATATTAAACCTCTGTGTAAAGGTTAAATGTTTAATTTCTGTCCATTGATAATCTACCTACTATTTTTTTATCATGGCTATAACTCTGGAGGGATGAAAGTTCAAATGATTGACCATAAATCGTAGTACAGTCCTCTGCTAGCAAGGTTAGAGTTAATAGATTATCGATCAGTGTAATGGTAAGTAGTAAACTAATTTTTTCCCATTGAGTCTCTCACTGGGTAGTTGCTTTCTGGGTGCCAAAAACATGACAGAGCTTTGCACTGAATTAGCGTGGAGTGTTAGATTGTATGTACCTCTGGCAGATTCAGCCCAGGATACTACCAGAACCCTCTGGGACTCCTGTGATGATGCTATTGTTCAAACACATTTCAAAGCTAGGTTTTTCCTTTAACACTGAGACTGGTAAATACTTTGCTGAGAGCTGGAAAAGGTTTTCAAACACTGAGATAAGAGAACTGTATCTCCCTGTACCATCGCCCACCGACACTTGTTTGCACTTGACTAATTTTCCAGTTATATCTTTTCAGTACCTTGAAGGGTGTCCCTGGAAGGGAGATTGCTGGTAGTTGTGTTGCACCTGAGAAGATACCTGAATGTATGATGGAATGCAGCTTTTAAGTCGGCAACTGCTAAAAAATTTGTCCTTATAAAGATGATAGAAGTGCACAGAACAACAATTTTTTTACAGCAATATTACTAAGAACTGAGTGATTGAAAAAAACCCTATTCCATCACTACAAGAACCCCTTGGACATTACAAATATCCTTGCTTGGTTTGTAAGGCACAATATAATTTACAGCATCCATTTATTTTTTGGATAAGGAACCTTAAGCTTGTTATAGTGTGCAGGTGATGGAGACCTCAGAAGGGGGAGAGAGGGCTACCTGGTACCACACAGCATAGTTAACTAGTGACAAATCATGTAGTCCTTTTTTGAGATCTCAGAACTTAAGAAAACACTTGTCACACTCTGGTCCTTTTACACTGATTTGGGCTTCATATGAAAGGTGGAACTGGTGTCCAGCTCTGCTGACACATTGAAAGAAAGTGAGATCAAAGCTTGTAAAATACAATAATGTGTTCCCTATGCTAAGGTGTCCATATCCAATCTTGATTTGCAAGAGTTTGCTCTCTGCTGACTGGACCCATTAAGACTATACCTACACACAGAACACTAAGGTAACCTGTACTTTCAAGAGCTTGCTATGCCACCCATAGTGGTGGATGAATGCGAGATAGATGGAAAGAGTCTGTGGAATGTAGCATGGAAAATCAGCAGTGACCCTTGCTCAGCCAAAGTTCAGAAAGAAATGTTTTTTCATCCTTGGAGAATTTCTGAGATTAGAACTACTTTTTCCCTGTTCTAAGATGGAATGAAAAAAAATCAAAATCTTGATGTGCTTTTTCCCATCAAACCAATGAGCTGTAAATAAATACATAAAAAGATAATTTCAAACACTTCATTTTGAGCTCTTGGCATTTTCCAACCTTTAATTTCTCTAAAATACAATTTTCAATGCAATAAATCTTCATTTCCCCTGATTCTTCAAATTACATTTTGTTAGGGAATTTCTGCCTGGCTCTGCTAATAAGGAGATGTTAATTAGCAACCTTGGACTTAACCAAGATGGTGTTTTGCATTAGATGGGTCAAGGTGCTTTCTCCTGCCCGTAAATGTCGTGATCCTTTGCCTGAGCCATCCTGGCATGATGATATGAAATGATGGAAACCCATTTGTCATCACCATGGTGGAGACAATGGCAGGAAAAGTGGCTTTGGTTGTGGCTGCTGGTTTGTCAGCACAGTTCTCCCTCCAGAGTGATTTTCCTGGGAGCTGGCAGCAAGTCCTGGTTCATCTCCTTTCTCACACAGGGACCACCGGGACTGGACCCTCTCCTGACCACCTCTCTGGAGAAGGCAAATGATCTGAACAGAAGATACCTTTGAGAGGTGGTCCAGCAAAGCTGATTCTGGAATTCTTCAGCTCATGAGGCTCCTTCTGCCACGGTTTGTACTGCAGGTAAAAGGAATACCATTGCTCAAAGGATCAGCCATCTTCTCTTGCCCACATACAATTTTACTAGGGTAAACAGGTGTCTTGTTCACACACACATACATACACATGCACATACACACATATATGAATATAAGATTTGTGTTTATGCTTATATTTATGTTCACACACACGTGGAAGAGAAAGGTCAATGTGTGTTTTGTCACAGGGCTCTTGTTTGTTCTCGAGGAATGAAGAAGGAATCAATATGTTTGGGTAGGGGAAATGGATTATCCTTAAACATCCTGCACAAGACAAAAAAAAGTTTCTATTTGATGTTGATGTGAGTCTTTACTACACATCAGCCCAATCGCCTGTACCCAGCACAATGGAACACTTCCTTCAAACTTTCAGAAATATGTGTATATTTTTCTGCAGGTTGCTGGCTTAAAAGCAAGTTTACTGTGTGGAAGTGGAAGTGGGTAGGTGCACATGGTGTTTCTGAATAGAGTTTAATATTTTTTTGTTGCAGCTTCCATTTATAACTTTCCTTTAAAGAGTTCTTTTCTGGTTATTCCATTTTACATATTGCAGGTTCCTAGACAATAAAAACCCATGCTGTCCTCTTGCAGGATCAGTGTAAGATTTTTGGCCCTAACGTGTTTCATTAGTTTGAAGCCCATCGTATGCAATTAGCATGTGAAAACCCCCCAGTAATAATGTGGGTGGGGTTGGTGTGTGCACATGCGATTTTTTGCATGGCAATTCACTCACTGTGGAAAATTAAATCTGGGTCCAGATTGAAACCCCAATCTTTTGCTACTGCAGATATTTATTAAAATAAAACAGTGTCTACATGGGGAAACTCCACAAGCAGATGGCAGACTGTTGACTCAAATAGCAGTGAAGGGGAGCGTGATTGAGATTGCAGACAACCTGGCTTTCCAGCCCAGACTAATTTTTGAGATTGAAACAATTTCCCAGGGTAATTTCAGATAAAGAGGTAAAGTCTTGAGCATTTTAGTGAACTGATAAAATCAATTGTTTCTTCAAGGCAATTGGAAAATTTTGGGTTTTGACTTTTTTTCTTCTAGCTTTCTGCCCCCCTCCTCTCTCTCACCAAGTAATTATGTTCACATATGAACAGTGTTTAACACCTCCCAAGTGACAGAAAAAACCCAGCCACCTCACAGCAAAATTTGGGCTGTGAAATTATCACAAATATCACTGAATCTGAGGCGGGCTGCAAATGGCCTTTTCCTGGCATCCTTCACAATTTTGACAAATTCTTCAGGTGTACAGAGCTGCATGCTCATGGACCAACATATTTATTGAAATGATGGTGTTGTACCTGAAATCAGCATCTTGTACAAATCTTTTCCTGCCTTACTTGTACTTTTAAAATGCATGCAAAGGTGCTGCAGACTTTTAAGGCCCCTTGCTGCACAGCATCGCAATGTGGCCACAGCATCCCTAGCATTTGTTTCCATAAAATATATCCAGACGTTTGCTTGTGGCAAGTATGGGAGCAAGGCGAAACAGCAGTGAAATAAATTTTGTAACTAATAAAAAGCCTAATACTTTGTTCCTTTTTTTCAGTCCCAATAGTTTCATTGTTTGCTTTGCTTGACTTGAGGGTGCAAGAAGGAAACACAAAAGAGATTTTAAAAAAAATTTTTATTTGGATGAAATGTCTAAAATTAATACCACTGCCCTGACACAGCACCAGCAGCAACATAAAGAAGAAGTAATGCTTAGCTACGGAGTTTTGTTTTCAGACAGATAATCAAAAGGGAACTTGACGAGATATTCAATTACAAGGAGGCCTAGTGGTTTGAACAGCGGCCCGGTAAAATGTGCCTTTGCTACGGTTGATTGCACACGAGATTGGAAAGCACCGGTGGGGAGGAGGGACACTTCTTGGGGAATGACAGCTTCAGCAGTGACCATCAAGATCTCTGTTCCCATCTGGCCACAGCGCCTGAAAGCAGAGCGTGGCAGGGCAAGGGGGAGAGGAGGGGAGGTGGGATCTGCCACTGCTGAGTACTTGCCCTTCTCTTGTGCTCCTCAGCTTGTGCCATAGGGCTGGTGCTTCCAGAGGGATAAAGGCAGCATTTTCTGAGTTCGTCACAGAAACACTTAAAGCTGCATGAAGTGACAGAGATGCCTCCGACTGCATCACGCACCGTATCGGATGAAAGTGCACTGATATATAATTAGATGCCAGTGGTGGTGAGGTGCTCCACAGCAGCTGATGCAGATGTTTCACCTGGAAATCTCTTATCGCTGACACTCAGTGTGTTAACACATCTTTACAGAGAGGATGCATTCATTTGAGGGAAATGAGGGGACAACAGCAGTAGGAATTTTTCAGCTTTTCATCTGCTTATGTTCACACACCTGAAGCAAGGAATCTGTGGCAACTGTGACCCGCATTTCCCACCTGGTTTGGGAAGAGTAGTTGGGGTGATAGCCAAAAGAAATAGTCCTCCTGAAGTCTCTGATGGACTCCTGGGTGTTTTCTGGAAACACTGGGGAAATACTTAGTATTTCCAGGGAAGAAACTGACTCTCAGGGGAGACTTCAGCTGCCTGGAAGCAGGTGTAGAGAAGGTAAAGTCAGCCTTTCCTCAGCTGATCACAGCAATGAGATGAGAGGCTGTGGATACAAGTTGAAGAAAGGGAGATACTTAGATTTTTTTTCACCAATGAGAGTGGTTGAGTCGCCCTCCCTGGATGTGTTCAAAAATAGGGTAGATGAGGTACTTAGGGATATGGTTTAGCTTACGATGGAATTGGTTGGATTTGATGATCTTCCAAGGTATTTTCCAACTGTGTGATTCTGTGATTCTGCAGTCAAACATGGGAACAAGGGCCCAAGGAGGTTGTGAAGTCTCTATCTTCAGAGATGTTCAAACCTTGACTAGACACAGCCCTGAGCAACCAGCTCTGAGCTGGCCCTGCAGCAGTTTGAACTGGAGACCTCACAGCTCTACCACTATCATGGAGAACAACAGGAGGCTCCTAAACTGTCACAATTTGGGTAAAGTTTTGCAGCAAACAAGAATGATAACAAGATCCTTCTCACTCCTCCCAATTTCCTTTGTGAAGAAATCAGATAAAATTTTTCTGGAGGGGACAGGGTAGTCTCCATATGTAGCCTTTTGGTTTTCATTCAATAGAAGTTATAATCCTCCTTCATTGCCTGTAAAACATTGGTTTAATCTATAGCTCCTTGGTGACTCTGTTCCAGACATGACCAACTCAATCCATGATGAGTTAACCAAGTCACCAGCCACTACACAAACACCACCTGTGTCTCCCTTCTTCAGGAGTTTTTCTGGTTGTTAGCAAGGCGCTGACATTCACCCATAGTCTGCAGAATCATTATGTTATTTAGTTACATTAAAGTAATCTCCTTAGAAAGGACTTATTGATGACTTATACTCAAATGTGCAAATAATATGCTTGTAGAACATTAAAATGGCTCTAATAGGGTGGTAATAAATTTCTTTTTTCAATATGGATGATTAGAAACTTCAGTAGTTAGAAGCTATTAATGTACTCGCCATAAAGCATGAAAGTCCATCCTCATGAAACCCTAAATGACAGTACTGCCTATAAATTTTACTGGAGGTGGAAAGAGCAGTAATTATATGGCTGGCATTAGATGTAACACTTTCCACAGAGGTACTAGAGACAGATTTTTACCTCCTGTTGTTAAGCACTATTTTTGGGCATAGCCAGTAGACAGAGTATACTGTAAATAATCATGTTTTCTGTGATGGATTTCTGCACAAACAGGAAGGAAGAGATTTTTTATTAAAAGAAAAATTGGCAAACAGTCAAGTGTAGATGGCAATGCAATAAAATGCATTGAGCAGCTGGTTCGATGTTGCTTGACTGGCCTGTGTGGATGATGGGGACTGAAAAACCCATTAGCTGCTGGCAGAAAAGGGAGTCTGAGACTATCACCCAGGCTCTAGCAGAGACATACTGCAAAACCACCAACTCTGTTGGCATTCTCTCTGGCAGGAGTAGTGGAGCAGCTAGGGAGTGGGTAGTCTTGCATGGATACTAGTCTGTGCCCAAAAAATCATTTGAAACACCATATAAATTGAAAAACCTTCATGAGGTTTGGGGTTTTTTTCTGCTTGTCCAAATTGGGCAGTGAATTGAGATGCGGGTACAGCCAGGGTAGCTTCCTACCCCCCATACAGCAGTTATTTTTAGGTACCAATGATACATGCTTCCTCCTCTTTAGCCTTCCTTTGAGTCTCACATCCAAACCAAACCTATCTTGGATTCAGTGAAATACTTCACAGATATATTTCTGTACTTCTCCTGTTTTATTACTTCAGCACACTTCTTTCTGACAAAATGTACTTTTTTACTTTCAGTTCTTGAAAGAAGTTCATTGGGGCAGTGCAAACTATTATACTTCTTAGTAGGACTCTTAGAGTGTACGTAATTCTCAGGTTGGCAGCTTCCAGTGCTTGCGACACAGATTATGATGTGAAGCAGCTAGCTGGCAATGCCTTCTGATTTCTCGTCAAATAAATGGAAAATGTTCAACACAATGTCATATGTTTCTCCTAGAGCTAAAAATACCTATGAAGATACACCTATTTTATCATCTGAGCTATCTGTCTGGTAGCCTTTGATCATGTACATGGAGCAAAACAAACAGAAAACAATCTTTATCGGGAATACAAATAGTTGACTAATGTCATATTCAAAACAACTTGGTTTTGCATATCAAGCTGATAAACTGTTAAGTATGAATTACTCAATTGGAAAAAAAAAGGTTTTAGGGCAAATACGAAATGTGAAGATTGTGACAGGTTGGATCAAACCATCTCTGCACATGATATTTCTTAGGCTATATGATTATTTTTTTTAAATGCCAAGTCTTCATTCAGCACAGGAATCAGGAGAGCTGTCTTGGGAACAGAAGTGATTTTTGAGGGAAAATGGAATGGCATCTTGTAATGTTCAGAATCTCTTGAAGTCTTGCACTCCAAAACTTTTCCTGTGACATCATAATAACATCAAACCCCACTGGTGAAACATTTGAAAGGATTAAAGTCTTCTGATAAATAGAATGACACAAAGGAAACCTCAATAGTTTCCACTCAGAAGGTCTTTTGCAGAAAGTGTAGGTGTGGGCACGGCTCATTAACCCAGTATATCTTTTCCTCTGTCTTCTGCATCACTACTTCAATGGTCAAGTTATATGGTGCAGACTTCAGCAACAAATGTTTTGCTCAGAATTATTCAAGCATATAACAGAGAGAACGTGCAAAAACTCAGCTCACTTAGATTTGATTTAAGGTCTTGATTTCCTTATTCTAGAAGAAAACTCTGTAGTGAGCAGTAAGAACTGGCAGATTCAGAAGACACATGAGCAGACAGAGGTTTGGGGGATAAAACTCTTAGTCTGTTGGAGATTTGGGGATAAAACTCAAAGTCTGTTGGGACTTGATCAGAATTTAGAAACAGGAGAAGCTGTTCAGGGTGAAGGAGACAATGATGTTCATGTCAAGGGAACTGCAGGGCAGATACCTCTTTGTGACCTGTGCTTTCTATCTCTCTGGAAAAGAGGCTTGTGTGTTGCCCTAACCTTCACCAGCAAAAATGCTCACTTTGAGGTTTTGCACTACTGTAATTGATGTGATGTATAGGGGCACTATATAACCCCTTTTCTTCTTATGAGCTCTTTCCCCTTCATGGTGAAAGATCCTTCTCATGGGCTGTTTCTGACATTAAGAATAGCACTCACATTGATTTCCAAGACGAAAGTATCTTTTCTGCTTTCCTGGACCACTTTGTCCCTTAACTGATAGATTTTTGTTTTAAACTGCAATTGTATTTATCTCTACAGAGCATACTGGGAGTCAGTTTGGATGACGACACTTTAAGCTAGATGAAGTTGGATGCTGCGTGTCAAACACAGCCAAGACCATGTAAGATACCTTAAAGAACATTGTAGGATGTTTGGTGGGTAAATGGGTAGCTGCTCTCAGTGACATGAAGCCACACAGTCTCCATGACCTCAGAGCCATTGTGTCACCAAACAAAACATGATTAAATACATGCAGCAGCCAACATGCAAAAGTAAGCACCCTCTCATTTCAGTGAATTGCTGCTTTAGAATATGTTGCACAGGGTCATGTTCAAAAGATCTGATGCTTCATCAGTCTTTGCAAATACATTGATTCCAGCCTGGCTGGAATTTAATAACATGGAAAATGTCCTCTTACCACTGCACTGGGGATATCACAAGCTGTAATTAGTTAACGATCCTAATGTTTCTAGTCTCTTTGGATGAATAATTTCCTTGTTGAAAACTGAAACTTCAAGATAACCAAATTATTCCTATTTGGCTGAGGATTGCTTTTGGAAAAAATAATAAAAATATTCGTTTTATTATGCACAGAAGGCATCAGATATTCAATTTGATGGGAACAACCCTGGCTGTGCTTAACTTAAAAACAAATAAAAGTAAAGCAAATAACATGAAACAAATTATTTATTTTCTGTGTAAGCAAAATATTGCACTTCACCAGACAGCTTGTGAAGAAAACCAACATCTGGGACCAACCAAAGGAATATTCTGATTTTTAGTATGGCTATAATGAAAAAAAATGTTCACAAAGCTGTGGGAGATGTTTCTAAAAGACAGGGACTCTACCTTGTCTCCTTAGCTGTTGTGTCGGTGCTCAGGCTCCCTGAATCTGGCTCATGACGGATGTTGAATTTCTAAAACAGTGTCTCATAGTGAAGTTGAACATTTACAGCCTTGCAGGACCTTAACAAATGCAAAGATCCGTGATGGGATTCACGTCAATTTAGTTTTCTAGCCTCAGCTACTAATATAGATTTCCTTTACAGTCAATGGAGGGAGGAAGAAACATTTCCAGCGAAGATTTATCTCATCCCAAGACGGTTACCTTAAAGAGATTGGATCCTTCGTGGACATCCCTCTCTGTATCTGCTGTGTAAGGCACTGGGACACGGCTTTTGGATTAGTAGAAACGTCTGAGATGAGCCTCATCTTTATGTATTATTCCTTATGCCAGGGAAATTCTGTACCAGATATTCCTCTTCATTATTTCTACACTAAAAATGAACACCATTAGCAACCTGACATTTTCACCGAGAGGTTCTGGTTCTCTTTTTACTTACACAGAGAGAAAAGAAGGTGCATCTTCATTAGAGCCAGCTGATTTTATCTAGTGTAAAGCTGGTGGAAGACAGCAGAGATCTTTTATGTTCACTGTACACAAGGTGTGAAGAATGTCTGAGCACAGGCTTGGAAGGTGTTAAGTATAAAAGGCAATTCATTGAGATACCTTTGCAGGCTACAGCAAATAATTGTTTCCAGCCAACATGACTTAATTTTGTATATGGAAAGATCTGGAGTCAGTGGTGGGTTTTGTTCTTATCTCTTACCAAACACTGCATGGTACATACAGAGCAACTATGTCATTTTTCTGACACCTTATGGACTAGGACCTTTTTTCGCCCCAACAACAAACTGAGGTTCTTGCTTTAAATGATGGTTGAGAAAAAAACCAAGAGGACACTGAACCACTCCCTAAACTTTTACACCTGTTAACATGAGATGGAGAAAATTTATAAGATGACTTATAGAGCACCTTGCCCTCAAGAAGTGATAATGGTGAATATGTGTGGTGGTTTTGGACCTAACCAAAGGCCAAATACCCACCAAGCCGCTCGCTCACTCCCCCCTTCAGCCGAAAAGGGGGAGAAAATAGATATTAGGAGGCTTAGGACTTGAGATAAGGACAGAGGGATCACTCTCCAATTAGTGCAATGGGCAAAACAGACGCAGCACAGAATAAAGGAAAGAAAAGGTGATTTATTACTACTTACTACAACTACTACACCCAGTGAACCGGAACGAGATAAGAAACGGCCAGGTCTTCAAGCACCTTCCCCCCACCCCTCCCTTCTTCCCCCCCCAACATGACGCGGGGAGGGGCAGGGAATGGGCAGTGGGGTTCCGGTGATTCCCAACAAGCTGCTTTTCTTCCCCCGATATTATCACTTCTACTTCCTCCCCCCACCCCTCGCCTCTTCGCACTCATGACTTTAATCAGAGATTCGCTCCCTTCTTCCCTCCCGTTCGCAGTACAGGGGGGGCAGGGAATGGAGAGTGAGGGGTTTCAGTCCGTTCCTCCCAAGCTGTCTTCCATCTCAGCTGTGGGGGGGGGCATTCCACATACACACACCCTTCCCCTGCGGCACCGTGGGGTCCCACCCACGCGAGAGTCGTGTCCACGACCTTCTGCAGCGTGAGTCCTCTCTATCGGGGAGTCATCCCCTCACCACAGGCCTCTCAGCAGGACTCTCCCCTCCATAGGGTGCTGACGTCCGGGTCCAGACCCCCCGGCCTGGTCACCCGCAAAGTCACAAGTCCCTTGGCAAACCTGCTGAGGGTGGATCAATCTTCACAGGGCATAGTGGTCTCTGCTCCCCATCCTCATCCATCGGCTTCGGGGGGACACCCGTTTCACCATGGACTCCACCACGAGCTGCAGGGGAAACTTTCTCTTCACATTTTTCATCCCCCCCCTCCTCCGGGCCTGGCCTTGGAGTCTGTGCAGCTTGTTACATCTTCTCACTCCCGCTCCGGTGGCAAAGTGCGCCTGCCAGCAGTTTTTTTTTCTCCTATATGTGATTCACAGAGGCGCTATGACCAGCTCTGATAGGCTTGGTCTCAAATTTGGCTTTGACTGTACCAATGTTTTGAAAACATGGGGCTTGCAGAAAGCTGTAACTGCAGCTTACAAGAGCCACTGAAGCAGCAGTTACACCAAACTACAACAATATGTATGCCACAACAGTCATGGCACTTCAAGCACTGTTCCCTAACTGTGGAGAGTGTAGTGAAATGAATGAGTGAATCTGTTCTGCCTTTGTGAGGGAATAGGCTGTCTTCATAGCTAAAAACCCACCAATACCAAGGTGAAGGCCAGTGATCCACCAAGTCTTCTCTCATTGGTTTTCTCTCCCCTCTCATCCTTATGTTTGCTCTTGCATCTTGGGAACAGGTGCTATTCCTGGCTGTGTGTCTACATGGGGCAGTAATGGCTTATCTCTGCTGTGTCTTTTGTTACAACAGATGGACCTCAACGAACAATAACAATAATAATAATGCAGGGCAGAAAGGGAAAATAACAGCTGTTTAGCACTGCAAAACTGTCATTTTGTGAGGACCTACCTTGCAGTCCTGTCCTTCAAATGGTTAGACTCAGCTGTGCATCAAGGGTCTTTGCACAATGATTAAGAACTGAGGTGTACACCAGGCTAATTATACTGTTGGTTGTGGTCCAGTGATGACTTAAATTTGCAACTTATTAGAGTTTATTGGATTGCCAACCCAAGCATTTCTTAGAATAAACACTTTTCCCTTAATTTTGCTGAAACTTCACGTGCTTATAATATGATGGTTAAAGGCAATATAATTTCAGCATGTTAAATATCATAAGCTTTGGGTGCTCAGTAAAGCAGAACTAATCCAGTTTTTAAGCAGAAGGCTTTCTTCTAACTCATGGAGTTTGCTGAGAAAACCAGCCCTTAGTCCAACTGCAGGCAGAGAGATCATGACAGATTTGGTCATGGTGCAGCAACCCAAATGATGTTGGAGACCTTGGCACCAGGGCCGTGTCTGCAGACACCTCTTCCTGCAGTAACTCCTCTGCAATGGCATTTGGGTTTGCAAGAGGGAAGAAGCCAAGTGTTCGGAAACTTCTGCTCCTTCTATATCTGAGAATCAGTTTTAACACATATTGGGTTCAAGTTTTGTTGGAAAGGAAGAATCTGCAATTGGGTGTAAACCTGTGAAGTCTTCTGGGTATGTAATCAGATTTCTAGCTGAGCAATAGGAAATGAATTCTGATCCCATCTACATATCTGCAGCTTTCTGTGGTTCCAGAATAAAAGTTTGGCCTTATTGTCAGAGAAGACTGAGATATGGAGTTTCCCTTGAGGAATTCTGATATTTAGACACTTGTTTTCATTAAAAATTGATATGAAAAATTAAAAGATCAAAAATTTTGGAAAACAAAAGCTTCAAACGTATTGATCTGTAAATGTCAAGTTGTGTTGTTTCAACATGTTTTATTCTAAGATGTTTTGACTATCTCTGACTGATGGAATTTGCTTGAGTGTATTGACATTCTGAGATTTGGTTCTTGGTAATTTCTGTGCCTTTGCTAGCATCATAACATTTTTGGGTGTAAGTCTGTACTCCACTTATGCAGAGCTGGATCTCAGTGCCTCCTGGGGCTTGTAGTTCAATGAGAGCAAATAACCTGTAATAAATGAAGAAAAAGTAACGGAGCTCACTGATCACTCATACAGATGCAGAGTTTTAAGTTGACTTGGTCCAGTCAAACATTGTCCTTTTCTTGATATAAAATGATTTTAAAATTATTCTTCTCTGGAAAATTTAGACTGAGATGGGACTGAGTAGTCTGAGGTAAAAACTTCAACAAGTTTTTTTGTTAATGTTGAGGGTTCTTATATCTTTGCTCTCTGTTTATTCAGTTTTCAATGCAGTTACACATATCTATTTATTTTGTGTTTGTACAAGAAGTGAAATAATGTCATCCCTGTGCTGCCAAGATATTTTTCTAGTTCGGATGCAGTGAACTCATCTTTCACATTTTGAAAGAGGTGTGGGTGTATTTTTTGCTTTAAGCCCACCTTAGTCTTGTGCTTCCCTCCCTTTTATTCTACCTGTCAGGTTTACAGTGGATATTGATATCGGTATTTGGAAAAGACTTTTAGAGCTACTTTAATCATGACAAGGATTGCAAGGGCAGGTCTTAACTTTCAGTAAGCTAGCTGATATGACTGGAAAAGCAGAGAAGCTTTCAACCTTCTCACCCACGAAGGCATGTTTAGTGTTTTCCAGCTTAATCAGTGGGTATAATAAAAAGATAATTCCTTGACGTCTTTTGTCATTGATTTCTTTTGACATGTTTTTGCTTGCTTTGCTTATTTTCAAGGCTTGGTATGTAGCCCGTTCAGGAAGATATCGGATGCCATTATGACTCATTGTAAGCTGTATAGCAAACATCATTATGGAATTGGACAGTTTAGGATATCCCCCTTCTGTTTTCCCAGAATAAAAGTGTAATCAACAAAATAAAATCCTTCCCTAAATAAAATCACCTTCTGGTTCAGTTGTCTATAGCTCCTTCCCTACTTTTGCCAGGTTTCCAAAAAAAGATCTGTCCTGATTGCTTAGGTTTGTCTCACCTAGATTTCAGGAGGGAATGAGGATATGAAGCTTTCATGTTTTCCAGGGGTGCAGGTAGCTGAGCAGAGAAAGAGGGTCTGCAGAGCTCAGCCACGTTAAACGCTGAAGGGTCTGTGCAGGAGAAAGGCAACACAAGTGTTGTGAGATCTCTGTTCCCTGGCAGGCATCTCAGGTCCTCCCTGGGGTTGCCTTGGAGCAGTGGGGCTCTACCCTTGGGGATGCTTGCCTTCAACCATGTCCAAACCAGCCTCTCCCTCTCTGCTGCTCCGAGACCCTCTGCGATCAGTTGGGCTGAGATATGTAAATATTGGACAGGTAACATGAAGAGAAAGGAACCCTGCCCTTGTCAAGAAAACTCAAGTCAGGCCTGACCTTTCTCTCTGAAGCAGGAAACATTTCTCTCTGTGCCTTTCAATGGACAGGGAATTTGCCCTGATACTGGTGGTACTTGTCATCCTTCTCCAGGGTGTCCGAATTTGGGTGCTGTGTGAGTGAATCATCACTCCTGGCTCTGTTTCTATGTCTTGATGTTCTGTGCTTGCTGTCACATACTAGGGTGTCACAGAGTTAAAACTCCTGAGTTTAAGCAGTCTGTTCTTATTGATTTTAAAAGGCTGAACTTTAAATAGCTGTTGTTTAATGTCCTGGAACATTAATATTAGATTAGAAAGATGTCCCTTACTTGTTTCCCTGAACATTAGGATACAAATCTGCTCTTCCAGGATCATTTGTGACAGTATTATCCTGCAATAATAAGACTGTGGTTAGGATTCCTTTCATTGGGCTAGGCAGGACTAGAGAGGACAAACACACACTCTGTGTCTCCAGTTTAACACAGTCCAGAAAATGCTTGTCAGCATCCCATGGCAAGCTTAAGATCTTTTCGAACATTAGACTAAAACTCTCAAAACCTCATTTGTGTCATAGATGAGACCAGGAAGTGTCATAAAGTGCTGGTACAGTTTGTTGTTTTCCTCCTCTTAGCAGTTTTCATATGTAAGTCTGAACTATGTGTTTATTTTCATCACCTTTTTTTTCTGTCACAGAAAAATTTTCTGGTAATATATCTATAATATATATCCACATGTACACACTACCTTTGAGTGGATATGTATATGTGATTTATGTGCATGCACTCACATATCTTTCAGCTGCTCTCAGTTTTCAGTTAAGACAAGTTATTTTTTCAGTCAGCAAACTTTCTTATAGTAGGAGTGTGGCTTTTAGGTTTTATTGTGAAATGTTCTTAAATGTTTCCAAATCTCTATTTCCCACTACCCCCCAGTTCAGATGCTCCCTTCTGGCTCATTTGACACATAACCATTTGCAATGCAGAGCAATTTATTATACTACCTTTTAAAGCAGCAGGTAGATGGAGTCCTGGTTTGGGTTGTGTTATTTTCTCTGCATATGGCAAATGTGATCAAATTAGAGTTAGTGCACTGTGTCACTAGCTAACTTCCAGGTGCTTGAGGGGTTTGTCTTTAACTGTTGCAATGAGGTTTTATATTCACGTCTCATAGACACAACTGCTTTTGAATTTTCCTTTTTCCACAGCATATTATTCTGCTCACTGGATAGTAACTGTTCCAGCAGTCACCACATCTCACCCGAGCTCTTTCTTTCTAAATATCATCGGTGACTGTAATGATCAAATGAAAGTAAATTGTTCTACAGAAGGACTTAGCAATTAAAAAAAGCACAACAACAAACACCTCCCAGCCAAGCAGAACTGCAAACAACTCATTATAATTATTCCAGCCTGTTTGAACCTGCCTTCCGCTTGCACACTCAGGCAGAGCTGCAAGGCACTTCTTCTCCATCAGGGCTGAATCAGTCTTTTGCTGACTTCTTATAATACAGTGTAGATAAGAGCTCTTCAGTGGTAATTTGCTTGAGTTCTTAATAAGGAGAGATTTTAGAAAGCACAGACTAGTGTATGCAATAAGCTAAATGTATCTATACCTGTAAGCGAGCAGTGCAGAGTGCTGTTTCTCTCACTTTTTATTCTGTGTGCTTTAGAGACTGAAGCAATTAAAGGGTTTGGGTGCATTTATTCTCTGGGTTATTTAAGCTACATGAGCGTACATTTTACAAGATGCTGTCTTCACAGCTGTTCTCCAGGATTTGTGTTTGTGAACCAGCTGGTACTGCAGGAGCCCAAGGCTTCATGGCATGTAGCACTGTGCTGCTCTGATGGACCATAGTGGTTGACCAAGGTTGGGGCTTGGGCACTGCCCAGGCAGAGTAGCTGTTACAGGATGTTTGACATACAATTTATGTTTGGAGGGTGAAGACAGACTTTTTTCAGTGTGCTGGAATGCTATTCTCAACTTGAGCAAGGGCATTCTGGAGCTGCTCCAGTGGGGAGCTCAGGGCTGGGTTAGAGAAAGGGGTACTTTGAGATCAAAGTTGGTGGGAATACTGATACCATATTTAGTACTTCCTCTCTTGGTTCATGAAGGATTTTAGGTATCAAGTGACCTATAAAAACTGAAAGGGGCATTTTGAGGGCAACATCTTGGCTCCATTGCTCTATTCACAAAATATCAGAAATCAGTGGTGTTACATCATGACAATGGAATGGGAAGCAAGCCTAGTGTTTCTGAAGTATGGGGGGACCCGCCTGCAGTTTGATTTGTGAATGGCACAAAAGGCAGTTTGACATTGATCTGTACAAGTCATAGCCAGGAATGAAAACGTTTGGGGAAGATCTCAAATGAAGACTACCAAATTGTGGCAGTTTGGACACACTGGGCAGAAACACAGTTGTTCATGAAGTGTTCTGCATGCCCATTTTAATAGGGACAATGGGGAAGAATGCCTTAGGTTGTGCACTTTCATGGTTGGGCTGAGATGACCCAAAGAGAAAGATAGGTTGGTTTTCCAATGAACTGTGCTGTAGCTGATGTGGATCCATTATTTGGACACTGTGGATGAAATTAATGAGAAGGCCAGATAGGATCTGTGCACTGATTACATCCCACTCATACCTCTGTGCACAGGAATGAACCTCACCTTGTCTGACCCACGAAGATGTGTGAACACCTACCTCCCTTTCCTTAAGACCTTGTTTTTATAGTTCCAAATAGCTAGATTTTTCTTTTTCAGTAGTAATTTTCCTTGATCTACACCTATTTCCAGTTTAACACTTAGAAGAAACTTGACGTGAATAGCAGAGATGTCTTTTTGTCTGCAGTTTAATATGGAGGCAACTGAATCTTTTACTTTTATGAAGTGAAATCCATTTCTTCTCAAGTCTTCTGCAACCAAGGTAATGTTTGCAAAATGTTTTGAAGTTGAAAAGCACTACAGTATGTAAGTATTAAGTATTATTTTTATATCTTCATCATCTATGCTTTTTAAATTAATATGAAAAAATCCTATGAATTCCCACATGCCCAGTAAAATGCATATCCTTCTTCTAATCTTAATGCTTTATTTTCATCTATGAATCCTCTTAATCTTTGAAATTAATTACCATGATTAAAAATGGGAGATGTGTTTTCCCAGAACAATCAAATTGTTCTGTTGCAAATTTTCATACTCATTTCGCATCATTAGTTTAATTTCTTTTGATATTAAAGCTCGCACACACACACACACACACACACAGACACACACACATTAATGGCTATGACATCTTCTAGCTCTCTTGAGAGTAAGAGGGAGACTTATTTGCTGCTTGCTGGCTACAGCCAAAAGTAATCCTGCCGAGTGGTCACCTCAGGAGGAGAAGGGCTTGCCTTGTCTTCCTCAGAGTGTCCTGTGCGGGCAAAGGCCATGACTGATGGTTTGTCAGCCAGAGCTCAGCAGAGTGCATCTGTTCACCTGTCCAAAAGGACCGACTTATAAAAATAAGACCTGCAGCAGGCAGGGCATAGTCACACTGCTGAGAATGTGCCAGCAGAAGGAAATTGTTGCAGTTACAGCAAGACTTATAAAATTGACAATTTGAGTTTAGCCCAAAGTCTTCTTTCTTCTAGTCCTTGGGAACCGTCTGATTTCTACTCCAGTGTCACAGAACCAAATGTGGGGTGCTTTTATTGTCTTTGGGAAGCAAACTGATTACTGTATCCAGTTCTGGGCTCCCTGGTACAAAAAAGACAGGGATCTATTGGAAAGAGTCCAGCGGAGGGCCACAAAGATGATTAAGAGCCTGGAGCATTTCCCCATGAGGAAAGGCTGAGTGAAGTGGGGTTGTTCAGCCTTGAGAAAAGAAGACTGAGAGGGGATCTGATTAATGTTTATAAATATCTAAAGTGTGGGAGACAGAGGGAAATAGCCAGCCTCTTTTCAGTTGTCTGTGGAAACAGGACAAGGGGTGATGGATGGCCTCAAGTTGCAGCACAGGAAGTTTTGCACCAATATTCGGAAGAACATTTTCACAGTGAGGGTGGCAGAGCACTGGGACAGGCTGCCCAGGGGGGTTGTAGAGTCTCCTTCTCTGGAGATATTCAAGACCCGTCTGGATGCCTATCTGTGTGACCTGTCCTAGGGCACCTGCTTTGACTGGGGGGTTGGACTCGATCTCTGGAGGTCCCTTCCAACCCCTACAGTTCTGTGAATCTGTGAAAATGGACCAACGACTTTAGTGCCTGAGTGCTGAACTGGGCAAGAAAATTCTTGTTGTGCTTGGATTTTGATCCAGTCTTCTCCAGATATTGCTAATATTTGGATACTTGTGTCTCGGTTCTGTTCAGTGGCTATTTCACACCTGAGCCCTATTCCCTATTGGCTGTTTACAAAGAGAAGAGGGAAATATCCAGGTCCTTACATGTCCAGATTCCCTGACCAGAACCAGTGGGAGGGAAGGGGAAAGGGAACTCTTTTAAAATATTAGTGTCAGTACATTTCAAAGAGCCTCTACATGCAGCACTCACAATGCGAGGCTTTAAGGAAGTCAATTGAATGGTTCCCTAGGAAGATCTTGCTTTGATATAACACAGAGACTTCCTTTTGTTGCAAAAATGGCAAGAAGAAAGGGGAAAAAATGTGTGAGAAGAAAAGGAAGAGAGACTGAAATAGAGTCACATCACAGGTGCTGAAAATGGATCTTTTATTGTAGATCGCAACAATATAGAATTTCTAACTCAGAAAGGATTTGAGAATAGAAAAGAAGGCATCCAGTGTGCAAGGAAGACACAAGAAGATATGACTTTTATTACCTTTTAATTTTTTCTGCCCCTCTCATCAGAACAAAGAGGAAGGTCAGGCATGAGATGTGGAGATTATTTTGGCAATACAGACACTGTTGTAGTGATATGTGGCAGACAAAGCAGGAAGACCATCCATACAGAAACCTCACAGAACTAACAGTGGGTGCAGAAAATGGCCAGTTGGCTATGGAAGGAGGTGCATGTGTGTGGGGGGAAGAAAGCAAGACAGTCTAACAAAAAATGGAAGGAGAACCAGCTGTGCAAAGAAACAAGAACTGAAATGGGACAGACCTGCAAAGTGGTTAAGTTGAAGTGACACAGAATGTGTAGCTGAATAGGACTTGGATGGCTGTGTTTCTGTGAGTTGCACAGGAAAATCCTTATGCAGATTTAAATATCCGTACATTTGTACTCTGGGGGATCTGGCCCAGAGGCTCAAAATGGCTGGGAAATGGTTCATTTTTTTATTCTTGAAGAATCATTGAAGGAATGAAAATCACATTAATCTACAGCTTGCTATGATTATTTTTTTTAATGGATATTAGCAAATCTTGGATGCAGACTCTGAAAATGCACAGTTCTGAACTTAAAAAAGAAATAAAAATGGAATTTCAGTTTGAGGAAATTCTGATTTTCTTCTCAATATAGTTACCAAATGGCACAGAACAAAGACTTTCCACAAATGCCCTGGCTCTGGATTGTGACTAGACAGATCAATATGAGTTTCTTTGGCAATGGCCTTCCCTGTCCTAGCGCTATTCAAGGGCCAGGGAGGTGCAGGATGACACAGAGGATGGTAAGTGAGGGTGAGTGTGGCATTGAGAAATGCAGCTTAGTGAGATGCTGGAGTGTCCACCAGGAGCAAGGTGGAGAATGTGGGCTTGGGGAAGGGAATAGGGAGGCCTGCCATACTGGAATGTTTTTAGTGTCCCCGTATACGGATGGAGGTGTCCAACCTCAATGCGGTCAAGGGCAGCTGGGCAAAACTTGAAGGTCCATGTGGCCAAAACATGAGGAGGGATCTACCCCTCCAAGTGTCTGGCATGTAAGTGTGGTGCCAAGGGATATCAAGGCACCTTGAAGAAATGGAGTCCACAGTGCCGTGATCATTTTCTATTTAGTTATGGAGACGGAAGGAAAGAAAGAGTGGGAGTAATCTGATATTTCCACATTTTCCAAAGCAGAAAGTTCCAGGTTAACACTCAAATTAAAACAAGAGAGCAAGTGACTACAAAACTGCATCTTGACCTCCCTTCATCCCCACTCCTTGGTGCACTGACAGGATTAGCTGTAAGCTCTGATTCCATGGTCAGTGCCTGTATTCACTTTATTGCTTCGCCTGTCTCCTGCTGTGGCTGTGGAAAGTACAGAAAAGCTTTTATGTAATGAAAGTTAGCTGAGGAAAAGGATCTGCTTTGATGAGATTCCCCAGAAGACAATACTATCTGTAATTCCTCCAGTTTAACTTTCTACTTCCGGAGGATTTGCCAAGGAAGGAATTTAATTTTTTTTCCCCAGATGAATGTATTAATATTTAATAAAAAGCAAAGCCAGATGACACTTCTAGAGAAAATAATGAATTTACATAAACCTTTTGCTGTATTTGAACAGAGCAAGATAAATCAGATATTTTGAACAGAACAAGATAAATCAGATATTTTTTCTTTTCTAAAAAATAACAATAAGGTACCCAAAAGGCTTCAGCTTCAGAAAATGAGTTTTTGTGTTACTCTGTATCAAGTCATTTTGGGATTTAAGAATGTATTACATCTTTTTCTGCACTAATTTTCTTCTGATTCAGACGTACCTTTCTAGGCTGTGCTTGTCCCCTGTACCAGGCACTGAGCGATGGCTCACCAAGAAAACTGAGGTCAAAATGAGGTTTTTCCACCTCAAACTGTCTCCTCATGCTCTACCTGTGTGACCAAGGCTAAGGCCTTTTTACTTAACCATTTTTCAGCAGTTTCACTCATGAATGTTTGTTGCTCAACCCTTTTTACAAGAGAGTCCCTTGGACTTGTGTGTTGCTTTTTTGTAAGTTGTTCTAAGGTAACTCTAGAGTCTAAAAGTTTATATGGACTATTTTAAAGAAAACCAAATGTTCACTCTTGGGGAAGCAGAAATGAACTGTAAAACTTTCTGCCAGTGCGTAGGTCTGCCACATGCCAAGCTCACTTCACTTCCCTTTGATTTACCTTCAGTAGCCTGTCAAATATGATCTCTCTCTGGATACTGGGGAACACAGAGTTCATCACAACAATTGACAGGGACCACAAAAATCACATATGCTATGATACAGGGCTAGAGAACCTCTCCTGTGAAAAGGAGCTGAGATAGTTGGAGTTGTTCAGCCTGGAGAAAAGAAGGCTTCATGGAGATCTTATAGCAGCCTTCCAGTACCTAAAGGGGCCTACAGGAAAGATGGAGAAGGACTGGATATTGGGGAGATTAGTGATACAACAAGGGGCAATAATTTAAACGAAAAGATGGGAGATTTAGATTAAATATTAGGAAAAAAATTCTTCACTCTGGCGGTGGTAAGACACTGTCACAAGCTGCCCAGAGAAGCTGTGGCTGTCCCCTCCCTGGCAGTGTTCAAGGCCAGGTTGGATAGGGCTTTGGGCAACCTGGGCTAGTGGAGGGTGTCCCTGCCCATGGCAGGGGGTTGGAGCTAGATGATCTTTGCGGTCCCTTCCAACTCAAGCCATTCTGTGATTCTATGATACAACATCTTCAGCTTGGTGCACTGAAGAAAGATTTGGCTTTAGAGTGCCCTCACACTAACACATTTTTCTGGTTTTCTTGTCCTTCCGCTTGTACATACCTCATAGAAGTGAGAGCATCAGTAAAAGACTGTTCAGTTAAAGGTAATTTCCCTCCTTGCTCACCATTTTGCCTGAAAGACTGCACAGAGACGCTTGCTAACTCTATTTTAGAAGGATATATCAAGACTCCTACCAGGACCCTGCACTGTCTTTTTCAGTATCACTTCACTCACCATTGCTGAGCTTTTAAACAAAAATAAACCAAGATAATGTCAATAAATCATCTTCCTTCTTTCCAGCTCAGCACCAGTGGAAGACTGTGGTAAGTTATCATGTTTTTAACTACGAACCTGTCTGGCTCTTTGTCATTTATCTTGTGTCGCCCACTCTGGTCTGGCTCAAGGCTGAACATTAGCAAATGATGAATGTGGGGCTGTCTCTCCTGGTTTGTACTGGCATTATTAACCCATATTCTCCTGAATAATTCATACCATAATACATTATTCATGAATTGCTGGAGTTGTGGCAATTGACTCTCGAGTTAGCTGCCCTGTGTGTGAGGGCAGGACAGAAATGTTTGCTATCCACAGGTAATCCCTATTTTGCATTCTCAAGGATTTTCCTTCACCCTGTGATTTTGAGTATTGTGAAGCAGATTAGCTAGTGTAAATTGGCTATCTTACATGTATTTACACCTGTATCTGTCCTAATGATGTTTTTTCAGGTGGTTATGGTATCATATTTTGATTTATTGGGATTTTTAAGAATGCCAATAAACAATTGTGTAATGTAACAATTCTGTGGCTGTAACATAAAACCAGCTTCCTGTTGATTAAATAATGATCTACTATAATCCTCTTTTTCCCTCGTTCCCTATTATTTTCTTGGGTTTTTTCAGTTAGTTGTTTTTTTTTCTCCTTGATATATCACCTCAAAAACCAGCTGATATATACAGACAATAGCAATAGAAAAAGACAGATCTTGCATTCTCCCCCTGGACATGGCCAAGCTTGCATAAGACAAATCTCTGGAGGTCCAGAGTTCAGTACCTCGGTGAGCAGAGTTGAACTCTGAAGCTGTGATGGTTTCTTATCGTGTATGCAGGAGGTGAGGTCTTCAAATTCAGTCTGGAAGTGAGTAAAGAACCTTCTTTCTATCATACTGGTTTTTGCTCTTTGTTTTGGTGGCCCTGTCACAGACAGATAGCTTTATGCGTGATGTTTCTCCAGGAAACCCCTCGCTGAGAAGCAGTTCATAATGAGTGTGGAGACTGTGTGTACATTGACTGGGGTCTTCCTGGGAAACTCAGGATTTCTGCTGATCTCCTGACCATGAAGCAGATTGGTACACACGATTCACATGTGTGGTGATAAATGAGCATATTCTGACATAAGAGCTTGAGAAATGTTGACAGCTGTTGCTCATTTGTGGGCTTTAGGCTTTCCCATCTTCTCTTTCTAACTGTATGATTACTGGAATGGATGGTCGGCGACTGCGAGATCTCCAAGCAAAGAGCTGGCACAGATTTCAGGATGCTTATTTCAAGGACTGTACTCTGAATTTTGTTGCTTTAAAAAACTAAATGGTGAACACTTTTGACACTCTTTATACCAAGAAATTCTCCAGAAACTGTCCTGTTTTCTCCCTTGAGGTTCCATGCAATGACTGAACATGGTCCATATCACCACTGTTTTCAACCTGCAGAACTGCTCGATTTTATGCTTCTAAAGACAGCACTTAGATGCTCTGCTAGAAAGTAAGGGAAAGACCATAAATCTGTGCTGCTAACATGAGTCTAAGTAGATCAGAAAGGACAATGATGAATTGGGAAACATGAGTACTGAGAAATGGAAACATGTTCCAGTATCCCCAGTCATATACTCCTTCCTCCTGCAGCGGAAGTGGCTGCACTTCTGTCATCAAGGAAATACAACCTGAAAATGGATTATGTTGCCTGTGGCTGTTTGCTTATATACAAAATCATAACAAAGACATCATCTCCAGGAGAGCTCAGGGTCATGGCTGGAGGAGATGGATTTTACTACAGAACATCTGCAGATCCCCCTGCAGTGATGATTACCAAGCTGTGTGTCATGTAATGAGGGGCTAAATATGGCTGAGACTAGAGGCACTGTAGGTAGATGGTTAATGAGGTGCTAATTGGGTATGAAAAAAGAGAAAGAAGGAAATGAGGAGGGAGTCTAGTGTTTCTGATTCAGAAGAGCTCTGAAACGTGGAGTCATACAGGGTATTTTTGGCTCCAGATCATATTCCTTCATTCTCACCTGTGCAGGAGATGAACCTCTCCTGTGACTCAGCTGGAGACCTCATTGTCTAGCAAGACCTCTCTGCTGGTGCACAGATCCAAAGCTCATGTACCATTTCATCTTGCTGCAGCTCAGTTGCTGCCAGCTCCAATTACATGAAAGGAGGAGGCAGCTGCTGGGGTGAATGTCTATAGGAGGTTCTGAGAGCTCCTCACTGATTCTGTGCTTGAAGTTAACTGATATGATTGGCATACTTACAGATCCTCTCTCCAGGGGTCTTGGTGTCCTTCTGACTTTGGGCTTTAGTGAAGGATGAAGTCTCCCATGAAGTAAGGGTAGACCAGGAAGGATCCAGGGGCCAAGAATGTTAGGGCAGAAGCTCTTGGAGCTGCAATCATGTGCATAGAAGGCATCTGAGGTGAGCTAAAACACTCTGTCCAATCCTATTACTCAGCAGCCATGGCAGCAAAATGAGCAGTGACACTTGTTAATCACCATTTTGAGGACTACTGTCTAAGGGCTCCCAAAGGAAGTTGTTGTAGATGGTTTGAATATATGTACAGCTCTGTCCAGTGCCATCTTTTCTCTGCCATCAAAGGCTCACACTGGCAGCTCTTGCCTGAGATAATCTTATTATTTACCTATGCCTATGACAAGAGAGACCGCAGGTACTGTTTCCTGCTTCAGACCAACGAATGATCTCCCAGCCTCTAAATTGCCCAGTGACTGAGTTACTGTGCATTCCCCTAACTGTCCCATTGCTCTGTGACAAGTGTCTTCCCTCTTTCAGCTCTGAAGTGAAGTATTCTTTTTGCATCTCTGTCTTGCCAATACACTGGTGAATTATAGACATTTGAAACACACACACACATACACACACACATTTCCTCCCTTCTTCTCTCCTAATGTTGGTGTTTTGATAATGGTCTTTATGGAAATATTTCATTTGAACAACACAAATTTTTATATTAAATCATTATAAACCATATATTAGTGGCCTCAGTTTCTCAAAATGACTTAATTTTCTTTTAAATGTTTGATTACTTTTTAAAAGTGTAACTATGGACCAAGACCTAGCAATTTAGATTGCAGTCACAGCATTGATTCAGACTTTTCATATGCTATAAATCTGTTCCTGTGGATTAATTTCCCTTTCTTTGAAACAGAGACTGTGTTACACCCCTGGCTGTTGCAGGGTGGGCAGTAAGATTATGGTAATCAGTGATCATTCTTTGATTGAATGAGGATGGCCATACACATGCAAAATGCCAGTGTTCCATATATTCCTGGTGCCTATAATTTCTGCCTGCCTTTCAGGCTAAATGGCACCGAGTTGCTGTTTAAAACACATTTAGGTCCTCTGGGTAAAGCAGGATTTTCAAGGTCTACAACCATGTGCAGTGAAAGATGTGATAAATGCTCAAGTTGTTTCCTAAGTGAAATGAAGAAAACGAAAATTATACCAGTGCTGATGAAGGTGAACAGCAAGCTTAGATTTAAACAGGGAAAATGACAGCATTATCAGTCAGGTATCATGGCAACCAAGAAACCTAGAATTTGGTGTCAACTTTCCAATCATATTGTCTCTTTACCTGGCATAACAAGGTACATTTTCCTTCGGGGAATTTAATCACTTCTCCCCTGGAGGTCATTCAAATGTTTAAGGACCTGGCCATGCTCAGGAACTTGAAGAATTCAGATTACTCCTGGATACCTGCACATATATTTGTACAGGAAAAAATAACGACACANGAAAGCTAGGCAGAAAAATCACAGTTGCATAAGGCACCCTATTTGTTATAGCTACGTCTTGGTTGATACGAATTTCATGCTCAGTGTTATCCAGTGGTTGGAGTTAAAATACTGTAAATCCAGGTCTTCTCTTGAGACAGCACAGGCCATTTTTTAAGCAGTGAGCTGAACCAAGGATGCTAGCAAGGCCAGGGGTCTACCATGAAAAGTCATCTTTGAGTGACACACTTGTCTTATTGCAGACACATACACTTTCTCATGTCTGTTATACTGCCTGGGATGAGGGAACTGCAAAAAGCTTTAGAAGGGTGGATTTAGTCAGGAACAACTTCTCTTTGTGGCAGAGAAATGAGATTATGATGTAAAATAAATCTGTGGCAGAATTAGAAAGTAGAAAGTCTGATATTTGGAATGTTTAATCCTTGACCTGTTGCTCAAATGATGGCAAGAGCAATCAGGCTACACTGGAATCCTCTTACTGAGCGTGTGATGAACATCTAATATATTTCTAAATTATGAACTGGAGGGGATTTATTCAGACCTGGTTTTCTTTTCTGTCTGAGATAAGGACTAAGAACAACAGCTGCAAGATATAAATGTGGACTGTGGTTGCTGCAGATGGGGGTACAACCTCTTCACAGCAGATCCAGGAGGAAACTAATTGCCTCCTTCAAATCATGTGTATGCACAATGCATGTAGTTTCTTTTATCATATACATATCAGCAATAGACCAAGCTATGATAAAGAAGGTCCTTCAGTTTTCCTGAGTGGAGGACTGTGCTTCTCTAGTACTATATAATACAACAATGTGAAACTGTGCTGTTGCTTTTATGCAAAGCTTTTAAGCTTAACTGTATGGTCTACAGACGATCTTTACTCTTTCATTTCTTTATAAAATTTAAATCACAGATCTGAAAGCCTCTGCATTTTAGTCAGTTTCTTGCATGCTTTTAGAACTAAATAGAGGATGGATTAAATACTGCCTAAAAACAAACAAAAAGTGTTTGATGTATCATTATTCAGAAAGTCACAGAAGGGTTTAAGACTGTTTGTGCTGGATGCTTTACTAGTCCAGTGGGAATCAACCAAATTTCTCATCCTACTGCTAAATTTCACTGAATATGAGAGTTGCCAAATATTCAACCAATATCGCCCTGGGCTTATATCTTCTCCATCAAGACAGAGAACTGTGTGGAACTTTAGAGCTAATTGCATGTCACCATGGCGAGGTGTCTCACGGAAGCTCTCCAAAAGCTGAGCACTGACAAATACAGTGGTAGGACACTTCAAGCAGTAGCTCTATTAGATAGAATTGCAGTGTGGTTATCTATGCCCAGGACTTGGAGACGGTCATCACAACATCTTCTTCTGTTTCCAAATTCCTCCATGGTTGTGTCCTGTGACACAAGATTCAAGGCTCAGCTCAAGCAAAGCAGTTTTGGTTTTGCTGAATTTCAGTGTCAGGAACCTGCGTGTATAACCTGCACTCAAGTGGTCCTTTGTTTGGAAGTTACCAAACACCATCATGTTTCCCCACCATGGTGCTTCAGGTGTCTCTGAGTCTGTTTCTGGTAGGTGTAGATATACTTTAATGTGAAAAACAATGTTTTGTACTGAAATCTCTTCCCACCTAAATGTGTATCTGCACAGTATGGTCTGAGATCTTGGAGATGGTTTGTGGTATAAGAACAGGAAAACAAAAGCTGGAGGACCTTGTTTATATAAGGGATAGAAAGGGCTGTGCTGGGAAGGAATCTGGAAAGGAGGGAGACATTAGGGACATGAGTGTCTCTCCTATTAAAACATTCTAGCCAGGGATATTATAATTAATACACTATTTTAATTAATACACAGTGTCTCCCAGCCTTACATCTGTTGTGGTGTCTCTTCCTCCTTCACAGCTGCACCCTGGAGAGGGGTGTAGGTGGGGAAGAGGAAGATGGGAGCTTTACTGCTTTGTCTTCCACGTGAGGGAAATCGATACCTGCCATTATTTGACTTTTTTTTCCTCATCTTAACTCAGGATTATTTTGTTATATATTATTTTTATTGCTAGAAGTTATATAAAGGACAATATTTCCACTTTAAACATAATTACCTCAAACATAAACACAGTTACCTCGAAATCAGAAATAAGAAAAAGCATTCAGTCTCCTATAAATGCGTTGCAAGTCATGTAAATCATGTTAAAAGTTGGAATTAGGTAGGGAATCTCACACAGCAAAGTGCTATGTACAATTTGCTGCTTAACACACATATTTTCTCTCCAAAAGCTGAAGTCAAAGCATCTCTTCTTGCTGTCATCTCCTGCCTTCATCTGCCCCCCAGACTGCAGTTTCAATGCCACAACATTGCCAGAGACATTAGTTAGGTCCAGTGAAATAAACTGAGAGCAGAGGAGACTTCTTCTTGCTGGGGTGAGACATATTGGATGGAAATAATTTAACAGCAGACATTAAGGTACTAATTCTGCATCTCCCACTTTCTGACTGGTGGAAAACTGGCAGCTGCCAGAAATGGAAAATGATTTTCTAATGTGATTGCTCTGAACTATCCTGCAGTTGAGAGGAGTTATATTTTTTTTTTTCCCCAAACAGACACTTTGCTGCATTGGAAGATATGGAGTGTAGGAAAGTCTTTGCCCTGAGTCTGTCTTGAGTGATTGCCTTCTTGTGACTGATTTTAACAGCAGTTAGAGAAGGATGATGCTTATGCAGTTCAAGAAATCAGACTGAATTGGTTGGTGAGGGAGATGGAGGATGGATACTCTTCAGTTAAATAATTGACTGTACCACCCCTTTCACAGGCTTGTTACGGGGGAATAAAGGAGGGTAAGAGAAAGCCTCTGTAGTTCTCACAGGGACACTAGTAGGAAGACATTTTAGCAGAAGTTTATGCTTTCTACTGCGTTTTTCCTTTGGACTCTGCAGAAACTCATACCAGAATTGCTTGCTTGCTTGTACTGTCATTGCTGCTGCTGGTACATAATGTTTTCTAGGATATCTGCTCATGGATGACAACCTTAACATGCTACATGCTGTATAAACGCCAGTCTTTGGTGGATGAGGTTATACATACAGCAACCTTCAGCAGATGTGGTTATAATTAAATAGATTCTCAGGGATCATGAAATGTACACTGAAGGGATTTCAAATCAGCCCTTCCACCCTGAAAGACAACCCTGACTTACCCCAGCAGAAGAACTAACCTGTATAAGTGGAGCTGAAAGCAGCCTAATGCAGAGGGGGTCCTGCAGCCAAGGGAATGACTGTTAAGCTGAAGGTGCACCTGTCCCCACAGAGGTGTGTCAGACTCCTCCATTGGACTGGTGGAAATTCAGTCATGTCAGCTCAAAGATAAGGAGATTGGTGTGTCTGTTGATGGCTTTATCCAGCTTCAGTTTCCATTTTTACTTCAGTGCTTTGCTGTCTGCATTAAGAAGGCTGTAATTTATCTCCCCTGTGACTAGAAATTCAACAGCAAAGCTGTTCTCCCACTTGTTCTCCATTTCCTTTTCGTTTTCCTTCTACTACTGCAGTCTCACTCCCTTCACCCCATGAGCATCCCATGATTGCTGCTGAAGGAAGAGAAGTGAAGGGGTCCGTCTTGGGACCGGTGCTCTTTAACATCTTTATCAATGACATTGATGATGGAATTGAGTGCACCCTCAGCAAGTTTGCAGATGACACCAAGCTGAGTGGTGTGGTCAACACCCTAGAAGTAAAGGAAGCCATCCAGGCTGGAAAGATGGGCCCGGGTGAGCCTAATGAGGTTCAACACTTCCAAGTGTCAGGTGTTGCACTTGGGCCGGAAGAATCCCAGACATAGATACAGACTGGGAGAAGAGCTTCTTGAGAGTAGCCCTGCTGAGAAGGACTTGGGGATTGTGGTGGATGAGAGACTTAACATGAGCCAGCAGTGTGCTCTTGCAGCTCGGAAGGCCAATGGGATCCTGGGCTCCATTAGAAGAGGGGTGGCAGCAGGGACAGGGAGGTGATTGTCTCTCTC
>VZTU01011721.1:262139-311977 GCA_013400835.1 Zapornia atra
ATTCTATGATTCTATGATTCTATGATTCTATGATTCTATGATTCTATGATTCTATGAACAGTTAGTGAAAGTGAGTGGCACAGGCCATGGGACCTGGCAATGAAATCCTGCTGAAATCCTGGAAGTTTCTGTCCTAGAGGTCACCTCAGTGTAGTGATATCCCAGGTTCTGGGGCTGGGTAACCCTGGAGCATCTCCACCTCCAATAGCAAGTTTGCTGCACTGGGATCCCTGTGGGAAAGGTGTGGGGATTTTGGTGCTGTCATTATAATCAGGCCTTGATGGGCACCCATTGTCACTAGTACTACAGAGGCTGATGTTTTAGCTTGTGACACCACTCTGGGTCTATTAGGAGAGTGGAGGTGTTTTCTGCTGCCTCTGCAGTCTGATTTCTTCTTTCAGGATGGGATAAAGATGAGTCAGTCTCTTTGCTGAATTTCAAACATGTCTGTATATGAGTTTGGAAAGGGATCCCAAATTCAGGGAGCTCATATTAGCAGAGCAACATCCCCCTTCTGGGAGAACCTCATTAATTTATGGGCTGCTAATTTTCATGGAAGTATCTTTCATGAACAAAATCTCCCCCAAGGTCCCTGCCTCTTTGTCAGCAAGCATCAGAAGCTTGTAGCGAAGCCTTGTATTACTAAGATTTCATTACTTACACTAAATATACTCCAGAGCATTTATTAATGTACTGTAAAGCAAAAGGAATAATTAAAAATAAACTATGCTTGTCAAAGAAATAAAGTGCATCTTATGCTGCATGATCCTAGCTATTTTTTTTTTTTTTTTTTTTGGAAAATTGCCCTTGTTCATTTTGCCATTAATTTGGGGAGAGAAAGGATTGCAGTATGGTCTGCAAGATGTTAGAACAGTTTAATGATGCTTCTCTTTAAGAACGAGGAACAGCACTTTCATTTTCCATAAGTGGAGAGCCAGTGACAAAAGCCCTCAAGTCTTTTACATCAGGGTTTTCATAGCGTAAGTCAAGAAAAGTTTATGAAGGCTCAGAACCCTGTACATTGTTTAGCCATTTGAAACAGGAATAGTCCTAAAAACATTGTGACACCTTTCTAGGCTGAACAAATGTTTTCTCTGGTAGGTTAACCTTTTTGCTTCTAAAGTGGAAGCTTCCAAAATTGTCATTCATAGTCCAAATTGCAGGTGCCTTCTTGGTAATATATCTTCCACTTTGGCAAGACAGTGATCAGTAGAAAATATGGACAAGCTTAAAAACTAACAGCTGGAGATGGTTATATGTTCCTATGCTCCTGCTGTCTTTAGAGCTGAGCCTGTACAGGATCAAGAAATGCATTTTAAGTTCAGCCAAGCTATTATTGTCTCAACTCGTGGAACAGAGCTGTGCTTGCTTATCGTTCCTTCAGCGTCTCTATCCAACAGGGATATAGGAAGAGTTTCCTCCAGTCCCATTAGTGTACTCAGACCCATTCAGCTGTATTCTTTTCCCAATGGAAAATTAGTGAAATTAAAAACAAAACAAAACCAAACCAAAAAGTGCTTATGGAAATGCTGCCAATACTTGCAGATGGAATCCAAGAAAAAAAAGCATCATTCATATATAGTAGCTGTGAGAGGTTTTTTTCTTTGCTTTTGTTCAAAATAGACTTGCTTCTCATTGCTGTACTCTAGGGAAAGATACATTTGCAACTAACAATGTTTGCAACTAGAAGAATAATTAGGAATAACAAGAGCATATATCTCAGGACTAGCAGTACATTTTGAGCTTGCTGTCTATGGGTTTTTTTGTCCTGACCTAATGGGATGTGTTTCTCAGATGCAAATGATATGGAATGGGGAGTTGTTTATGGAGTGATTGCTTTCCAGAAGATGTTTGCGCGGTAAAGTACTTCTTCACCGGTTAAGTTTAAACCATTAAGAAAGAGAATAGCCCATCTTCTTTATCAAGGTAGTCCTGAATGAAAATGTGTGATTCAAACACACTGCCAGCTCTGTGTTTTTTTCTGCTTTTACCAGCTGAATTCATGTCTTGCAGGGTTTTTTCAAATTCCTAATTTGCCAGCATATAACTGTATGAGCTTCAGAAAACCCTTGTATCTCCACCTGCAGAAGTTCACCCTCCATTTATGAACCCTTTTCAATACTTTAAGAGCATATTCTCAAGAATAATGCTACCTGTGTCTTATAGAGCAATTTTCACAAGCAGTCAAAGTACCTAAACAAGTAAGGTAGGAAAAATGATGACTGGGGAAGTCATCCCTAGGTGATCCCAATGCCAGAGGCAGAAAATGAGCACATTTCCACTTACTGAAGAGAGTTTTGGTCCAGTAAGCTGCCTTGTTGAAGCACAGCTTCACATCTTTCTGACTTTAAGAAAAAACTCTCACTCATACCCTCATGTAATCCCCCAGAGGATTTGCTTGGCCTGCCTTCAGTCTCTACACAAGGGGTTGGACTACTATTCTCAGTGATCTGACCACTCATGTTTCTAGCTTCTAATTAACAAACAGAACAATGGCCAAACAGGTCTCATGGACAAGGGAAATCTACTGCAGGTTTTCTCATCCCTACCTTGTCTGCCTGACAGAAGAAGGATGGTCTCATGTTTTTGGTCATCAGGTGGTTTGTTGGGGCTCTGGGATCAAGGTGCAGCCTATTGGCTGAAGATTCCTCTTTTGACATCTAACTAGCCTTCCCCGTGACTCAGTTTCCCTCTTATTTCCTTCCTTGGAGGCTTTGCCTTTTGGAGTCTGCTTTAACATGATATTTATATGCTCCATGTTTGCACGGTGCCTTGCACAGTGAGATCTTGAGGCAACTGTAGCTAAAATCCTTTGAGAAAGGGCAGCAAATTTGTTGCCATGCTACTAAGATGCTTCGTGTTAAACCTTGAAATCTTTTCACCTACGGGTATGAATGAGATTCTGTATTTTTATTCTCAGTTCTCTTAGGATAAATATGGGCAATAGTTCTTGTAAAAGACTGGTACCTTAGCAACAGAGCAAGCCCAGTCCCTTTCCAGCCTTTTGTATTAAAAAAAAAAAAGGGTTCTGAGGAGTGAGAGAGACCTTTATTTTCCTTGTGCATTTATTCTATGATCTGACACTCCAGATGGGAACAGAGAGAATAGAAGTTTGGATTCCCATGATTGTATATTTAAGACAAAGTAACAGAATTTTAAAATATTTTCTTTTCTGGGAAATCAAATACATCCTTTTTATTTTATTTCTCTAATTGCATCTACTAGTTCAGCTAGAGGAAGAAGAAGACTGCACTAGGTTACAATAAAGACAAAATAACAGCTTTCCTACAACATGCATCCAAGTCTGATTTTCTTTTCCCTTTTCCCTGCAAGAGGGAAAGGACCCTAACCAAAAGGAGGAAATATCTGCTGGGGCCAGCACAGGAACACATTCATGCTATCAGCAGTGGGTCCTCCTCTGGCTCCTGCAGTCTTCTTGCTTGGATACTTAGAGTTGCCTCCTTGCATAGTCAGAGAAGGGCCCAGGGCATTTCAATTCTGTACATGTGGTATGGAATTGGGGTGTATGTAGTTGGAGTCCAGCCCTCTTCTCATTACATAAAGACAGTCAGACATTCTCCAGTAGACAGTGAAAGGAATTCCTTAAAAACATCTTGACTTGGGTACCAAACCAGCCTCCTAAGGTCTGTGGTTTTTCGTGCCAGGGCTGGAGCAATTGCTTTCTGGAAACCTTCTGAATATGTCAGAAAGGGTTGTGTTTGCTGGGGGCAAATACTGATATAATAAGGGAGAGATGGACTTTACCTGCAGTACTGGCTGAGAAAGGGAAAAGCTTTGAGAAATAAAGACAGAAGAAACCTGCAAGATTTAAACACTGAATCTAAGGTATGCAAGAAGATGTTCAAGTCCATGGTTGGAGTTCTGGGCAAGACAGCAGTGAGGCTCACAGTGACTTAGAAAAGGGATTACAAGGAGGGTGCAAAAGGTGAGCTCTGCTTGAACCTGTGTATCATCTTGTGCTGACAGCCAGACAGGAGAGAAGGGATGGCTGAGACACAGGCTGTGTGAGGGTTGACTGATGGTCATATCCTTTCAAGTTTCTCTTTTGAGAAATTGGTGGAGACCTGTGCAGAGAGAGCAGAGAGGCAGAAGGAAGAGAAAAAGCAGAAAATTTAGAGCTGATTAAGAAGGGACTGAATTTCCCTTGAACTGAAGCTGGGATACAGTTAAAACCAGATTCATTTTCGTAAGATCTGAAAAGTTCCCACTGCCACATGCCCAGGAATGAGATAAATTATTCAGGTTATCCAGTCTCTCATGGATTGGCCTTTTTGCTGCCTTACATATGCAAAACAGACACCTATCCAGACAGAGGGTATTTGGAAGGTTTAGAAAGCATGTTCCTAAATATGTAATGGTTCAGCTATTCACCTTTAGTGATTGGTAGCCCCAGATTGCTCATGTCTTTCTTCAGAAAGGGAAGATTATTTTTTCCCTTGTTTGAAAAGGTTTGTCCTGTTGTTTTCATTCAAGAAACATAATCCTAAATTCACCCCTCAGCTGCTGGGGAAGCCTGGCAGGACACAGCTAGGAAGGAGCGATGTGGTCTGCAGACTGCTCCAGGCGGTTCATCTCCAGCTTGCCAAGTAAATTGGTGCTGATACAACTGTCTTCATACATGAGTCACAACTGTGCTGTACACTTTTCCTGTGTTATTCAGTATGGACATGAAGTCATAGATGAATACATCTTAAGAGTTGTGTCACTCATCTCAAGACCACCTTGTGTGAGATACTTCAAGAGATATAGTAGTTCTAGTCCATTAGATCTCACAACAGGGAGTTGTACAGCAAGGGACCTTGACTTCCACAAAGCCAGTGGCTCTTTCTTACTGGGAATCCCCCAGTTCTTCAAGTATAATGTCTTTAGCTGGGGTTGATGGTGTTGGAGAAGGCTGAAGGAAGCTCTGGAATTTGCCACAGATGTAATGCCATTTGCCCTGGCTGTGGTCTGAGATTTGCAAGGAGGAGACAATCACCAACTCCTGCCTGAGGCTTGAGTCAGAATAGCTCTGTAGCTGTCTGGCTGGATAGCATGTCACACCTAACCTACACCAGTGAGAGCTGTATCCCATGGGCAACGGGTCTTCCTCTCAGTCACTGTGATAGTATTGCAAAACCCAGGAACAAGAGTGTAGAGAACAGGCTTTCAGCTGTAGGAAGTGACTTCCTGTGGTGGGACTGCCTGTCTCTATTTCACAGAATCACACAGAATCACAGAACATTAGGAGCTGGAAGGGATCTTGAAAGATCATCTAGTCCACCCCCCTTGCCAGAGCAGGATCACATAGACCAAACCACACAGGAAGGCATCCAGGTGGGGTTTGAATGTCTCCAGAGAAGGAGACTCCACAACCTCTCTGGACAGTCTGTCCCAGTGCTCCATCACCCTTACAGTGAAAAAGTTCCTTCTTATATTTATATGGAACTTTCTGTGCTCCAGCCTGCACCCGTTGCACAAGAGGAAGAAAGGCTTTGCTTACGGAATTTAACATACCATGGCCTGTATAAAATTTTGCTTCCATAAGCAAACTCTTCATATTTCAGACTCTTTTCAGTGGTGCCCAGTGACAGGACAAGGGGCAATGGGCACAAAGTGGAACACACCAAGCTCCATCTCAATATGAGGAAAAATTTTTTCCCTGTGGGGGTGACAGAGCACTGGCAAAGGCTGCCCAGAGAGGTTGTGGATTCTCTGCAGGATGTGATCCTGTGTGACCTGCTGTAGGTGATCCTGCTTTAGCAAGAGGTTGGACTAGATGATTTCCAGAGGTCTCTTCAAACCCCTGCTGTTCTGTGATTCTGTGAACCTCTCTGGAAGAGATTTATGAATTGAGAAGTAATTTTGTGGTTGGTAATTCAATAGTCTCACTTAAGTGCAATGACATTCTTGATTTTCCTGTCTTAGAGTCAGCAGATGACTTTCACAACCTAAAGCAAAGCCAAAATTGTATGTCATATTGCTTTTTTGGGGATGGGGGTTGTCGAGACACATACCTCCAAACTGATATAGTTCACATTTTTTCTTTTCAGACCAAACCCTTTCTCATCACATCCTTGCAAGCAGACTGGAATATAAGACCACTGACAGAAAGAGAAGTCTGTAACAATGCCACATTATCAAAGTACCCCATTTACATTATGTCAATAAATCAGGCAGGCTGAAGCCATTTGTCAAAAAGACATTTACTTGAATCAGATTCACTTTGTGTGCAGGGGATGGTTGGGAGGTTAGTACTTGCTAAATAATTAATCAGCTCATGATTTGTTTGAAATACAATGCAAAAACAACAAGAACAAAATGAGGCTTTCAGCAAATGTGGCTGAGCATTTGAAGAACATTTAATTATGTCATCCTTTGATCAACACATGCAGCCATAGACAGAGAAAAAGAGTTTCAATGGGGTGGTTAATAACCTTCTTGTCAACTGATACACATTATTAGAAGAGAAAAAACCTTGCTATTTTCTGTCCTATTCTTTTCAGGACAGAAAGCACTGTCAATTTTTTGTCTCCTAAATCCCTTGATGTTTCCAGGCATTATGTCTTATGGTCTTGGAAAGGCTGACAATACCAACAGTGAGTGTAGTTCTCGTCTCTGACCTCTGCTGCACAAAGCCACTAACCCCTACCATCATGCTGAGTGGCAGAAGCAGCATGTAGGAGACTTGGCGGAGCGCACTTTGCATAACTATATCTTCCCTCTGAGCAACTAGCAGTGTTTCATAGCCCCTTGGGTTGGCCAATCTGTCTGTAAGTACAACTTCCACAGAGCAAACTGGGGAACTGGTTAGCTCATTGTTATTTTGAAATTCAATGTATTATTCCCAAGGCAGTGTGACTACACTCTTCTCTCAACAGTTACTACCTAAGGAAAAAACAGGGCATCCATCTTCTCTAAAGCATCTATGAAGAAGCCATCAAATCCTATCTTTCTAGATAGACAGCAACATCTTCTGGGGAAGGCTAAGACCAATTTCAAACTCAGTCATGAGTAAGGTGATGACTGTGTTTATCCTTTTTATTAAATTTGAAGTTGATCTGTATGTTCTCCTAGACTTGGACCTGTGGGAGGAGGCAGTGTAGGAGTGCCATTTGTTACTCCCATTAATGATTCAGGGGATGAGGTGCTTGTCTGCATTCTGTTAATTCTGCATCCTATTAGTCTTGCTTCTTTATGGGATCTCTGTGCTTACCCCAATGTGCCACATACAGCACTCTGACAGGATTGGCAACATGAAGACAGAAAGATTTTAACTTCAGTCCGTAAGTTTTTGGAGAATGCAGCCTGACAATGTTAAATGGAAGATTCATGGTCTTCTGGGAAGTGCTTACCTGAGAGATGAAAATGTCTGATGGGATCTAACCTTGTTGCCAGCTGGAACAGGATGCCTGTTGCTTGTATGCTGAAGATGTCATGTATAAGACTTATCTGCTCTGATAGTATTTTCAATATTTTTTTTTCTAGTTTTAAAAGACTTTTCTGTATGAACCTACCTTGTTACAGGCTAAACTTATATAATTAGTCTTCATGGACAGTTCATGGGTAGTGCTAAGTATGGAACTATTTAAGGGCACTAAGCAGAGAGGTTCCCCCAGGAACCTGGGTGACATCTGAAGCACCCTGATATTTCAATGCTTGTCATTTGTATGGTAGCCCACCTTTCATACTAGATTCTTAGGGAACATTGTTATACCAGATTTAACCCAGGACTTAGATGAAGAAATTCATATGTTCATTTTATAGGAAGACAAAGTGAGTTGGAGAGAGATTAAGTGTTTTGTCCACAGCTTGAGAATAAATCATGGGCAGAACCTGGGACGAGACCCTGGGGTGCTGACACCTATTCCCAAAAGACAAACATGCATTAAAAAAAGGAGCTGTAAATCAGGCAGTGCTTCAGAGTTCTCTTGATTAAAGAAACGATCTGTACAAGCTGGTTTCTAGGAATTTATTGCTGCTTCCCTTAACGTGTATGGAAAAGTCACTTCCACTCTTGCTCAGCAGCAATTAAATGGCACGAAACATCAAACTGTAGAACGTAAGAGGGAATGCTTAATTTGGGAAAAATCCATGACTCGTTTTGTATAATTAAGAATGTCATGAGGTGTGTTTGCTTGTGTGGGGTGGTGTTTTTTTTTTTTAATTTTTGAAAGTGCATTTTCATGAGCCCTCTGAGCTGCTCAGCACACTGCGCTTTTTGTTAATTTCCTCTTTACCATGTTTATCAGCCTTAATTATAGCTGAAAGTGATCTTTGTCTCAAGAAGATGAAAACCCTTTGTGAAAATGCATTGATGTAGTTTGTTTCCGACCCCAGATATATTTCCTAATTAGTTCCTTGAGTAATAGGTTGCATAATTAAGGAAAACACAGTGAAATATTCAAAGTAATAATTTTCTTTGAACGAATGTATAGAAAAAAGGAGAAAACTAAACTATTACTTTAATTAACTAGCTTTGGAAAGGCATTGTCAACATGAAACCAAGTATCAGCCCTTTAGGGCCATGTGATATTTTCTCTCTTACCTGTCTGTTAATCTGTTTAGCCTAAAGATCTGACCCCTCCAGGGACAGCACTTCTTATTTCAACAAGCTAAGCAGGGTCAGGTTTAATTAATGTGCTTGCATGAGAAAACTTCATGGCAGATCCCATATTTCAGTTTGTTCTGGTACTACTGTGATGCCTGTTTCATGACTACTGGATCTGACAGAAACCTGGCATAGAACTAAACATCACAACTGGGTATGGCTGTGCCCTCACGGTGGTGACTTTGCAGTGACAGGGCTGGTCCCCTGTCATGTCACCCGTGGGTCCACCTATGCTGATCTCCAGACCACTGTCCAGGCAGGAGATAGCATCCATTGCCCCGCCCCTGAGATTGATGACCAATAGCACTGTGGCATAGAACAGGGATGTGTTTTGATGGAAAGGTGGGATAACTGATCTTTTCTTTGAGCAGCTTCAATTCAGTCCCAAGATGTCCCCTTGTCTGGGGTGTCTTTCCTGGCTGGCAGTGTTCCATTTCTCTCTGTTTTTTCAGATCTGCTGGGGCAATTTTTGTGTACTTCAAGACTTGCTGCTGTCCATGTTGTTTCAGAAGGCAGATCAATACTGTGGTTAAAGCAAATTTAGGGGTTTGCTTGGACTGAAGAGCGTCCTTCTCCCCATTTCTAAGGAAGTCCCTTTCCCAGCATGTGTTCTGAAAGCACCAGCTTGCTTCTCTGGGTTCCTTCAATGTGCCCCTATTTCTTATTGCAAAATGCCACAAGACTGGCAAAAACATTGTCCAGCAAAAAGGAGCTGTGTGACTTTCATAGCTAAAGCACAATAACTGGAGCTTTCTTCTTTTGCATCAAGGACAAACTTCTCACTACTCAAGAGGGGTCTCCCAGGAGAGGGGTGCTGTTGCCCTGGGTCGAGTGGGATCTTGCAGCTCTGTCAAGAGCCAGGAAGGATAAGCCCACAGCACCCCAGAGCCTGAAAACATGCTTGAAGTATCATGATCTTTTCTTGGATGCGGTACAGGGAATCTCCACAGAGCTTCAAAAAGACCACCTGCATCTCCCTGCTTTTGATTCTTTGACCTCTAAAGGTCAGAGTTGACATCTGATTTAATGACATGCATTTTTACTGCCTCTATTACATTTATATCGCTGAGGCAGTATTCCTGGGACAACTGCAACATACATTAGCCAAGCTCTGCTAGTGACAGATAAGTCTGTTCTGCCTTTTGGATAATGTAGCACCCTCCTGGTTTTGCACAAATGAGAAAAGGGAAAGGAATAACGCTGCATATTTCGTCCTGGCTTGTGGTATAAAGCGGGCCTGCTTTCTGCCACACAAATATGAAGGACATTTAAAACCAAATAGAAGAGAAAATCTAGCCAGCATCCCCCTTCCTTCCCCCTCTGTAAAAGCTTTCCCTTCCCCAAAAAACAGGACACAATTCATGACTGATGACAAAAAAGAGTTGAGAAGAGGTGACTTAAAGGTAGTCAACTTACTTGGAAGCTTTTGTTATTGTAAGAATTTATGAACAGTGGAAAGGAAATGAATGCATGGTTGCATTTAGATTCTGAATTCCCCATTGCTATGCTGACATTAAATTTTCAGGATGTTTTTGCGTATATAAAGCACAACAGCTGTCCTATGGGAAGTATAATTACAATTAAAAAAAAAAAAAAAGGAAAGAAAATAAGTTATGAGCATACAATCAACCCTTGAGGGAGAGAGCCAATATCTGAGAGAAATAAGAGAATCAAAGCTGCCTGAAATCTTTTAAGGCTCAGCTTAGAAAGCAGTTAGGGAGGAGAGGCTGGAGTAGAAGTTTCCAAAACTAAAATGCTAAGAAGTATATTAAGAAAAAGGAGTAGCAGAAGTGGATATAAATACCCAGAAAAGCCAGAGAGGCATCTAGTTTTCACCATCTACTTTGAAATAAGAACAAAGGGCCAAAGAGCGAGGGCCCAAGCTTCCCAGAGTAGTGGGAGCCAGATTTAAAATGAGCAAGAGATGCTGGTTCTTCATGAAATTTGCGGTAGACCGGTGTAATTCATTTCCTCAGGATATTCTGGATGCAGACTTCCATGGGTTCAAAGGAAGGCTAGAGAAATAGTTGGAAGCGAGAGCTTTTTGGACTTATTATATAGGCAGGTCACAGGAGGCTTAGGGGAAAAGTCATATAGAATTGTGCAGTTGTACTTTTCCCTAAGGGCTTGTGTGCTAGCTGGTGTCAGACAATACGGCTATTTCTATGGATTTTTTTGCAAAAGTTGGTTGACCTTTAATAGTGTAAGAATCTGGAATTCGGGTTCATTGCCATTGTAGAGAAAAGAGCAAAAGCCTGTTCAAATATCAGTCCTTCCCCATCTTCCCAAGTGTTAATAACATGGCACATACAATCTCCATTAGTGAAACTTTTTAAAATGATAGTATCGGATAAAACCCCTTTTTTCCTTCTTTCATTTTCCTCCTTCAGTAAAATTGTTAACTCCTCTAAAAGGTCACCACTTAGATGTGAATAGCACAGTGCACAACAGATAATGTGCTTTTCCTACATAGCAGAACTGAAATAAAGGCTGGGAAGGGCTGCAGGTAAGGCTGCAGGACAGGAGACAGATATCATGGCTCTCAGTTGTCCGTCACAGGCATCAAAGGGGATGAAGGACACAAACTGTGAATGAGTGTCTGAAATCCCCAAATTAAGGGTCTGGCAGTGTTTGAATCTCATTTGTGAGCCTTTCACAGTCCTAAACAGACTTATACAAGGGCACAGAAAAAATCTGTGTCTGGTGAATGGCCACAACTTCAGGGAAAAGACTTTTATGAAGCCAGGATCTAGGATTATCATACTGACAGGCATCAGAGATGCTATGAATTTCTCCCGTTTGCCTCTTCTGGCCTGTTTCTCTCACCCTAATTTGTAAACACTTTTCAGTAAATACTGTACCTTGGCTCTGTGTTTGCAGATCATCTAACTCAACAGGGTCCTCCTCTTGATGTATTTTTACAAAGCAAGAAATAATAATGGTGACTTCACTCTGGTGTTTAATAAGATGGAGCCTTCAAATCCTTATTGCAACCTCCAGCTGTTTAGAGTGTACGGCCAGAAGGGATGATTAGATTATCTAGCTTAACCACCCATAAAACACAGGATGCAGAATTTCATTCTCCATCACAGCACAAATAATAAATAGAATAGTCCAAGGCAAATTCTAATATCCAATTTTTAATATCAACTACAATATGCACGTAGAGGGAGACATTAAACAAACCCCTGTGTCTACCAATCTACAACCCCCCTGGCAGTACTTACACATTTCTTATTGCTTACTAGCTTATTTACTGTGAAGGAACAAAGTTAATGCTGAGCTCTGAAGCATTTCTAATGTGAACTAATTTCATCCTGTAGTTTCATAATAAGTCCCACTCTTCTTCATCCCCCTCTGCTCCCCTTTCTTTCTACTTTTCCTTCTTTAATTTAAAAATAAAGTGAAAATATGCTCGTTCTATGAAGCAAAATTCAGATTAATTTCCTTTAAGTGCTGCCTAGTGCCCAGGATTGTAGCTTGAAGCTAGCCCTGTGAATCACAGGTTTGATTGCTCTGATAGGGCAGGAGAGAGTGTCTTGCTTAAAAAGAAGGAATGAAAAAAGATATTAGCAGGATTGGATTTTTTTTTTTTCAAGAGGAAAGAAGAAGACAAAGCTTTATGGGGAAACTCTATTAAAGTCATCAACTTTCTTTTGCTTAAGGTCAGAAACTGTACAGTACCACTGGAATAATATGATTTTAGAAGATTTCTGTACAACGTTTTTTCTTTCCTTTTTTTTGCCCCTCTTGTCATGTTTGTGCCTGGGGTCTTTTTATCTGATCACTGGTCTATTTATGGTCTTGAATCAATGAATGAGCAACTATCTACAAAGTAAAACAAGTAAAATGTGTGGTACAGGGGAAAAAAGATGGTGTGGACATGTTACATGCAATGGGAAAGCACACTGACTTAACCCTGAACGCAGGAGAGGATGAAGCAGGTCTCTTGGTAAGGGAGATCTGGCAAAATTAAGACTCCTGGGAATAAAGGCACAAGGGGAGATGGCATGTGGAGTTGTGTGGAAAAAACAAATCTGTCCCTCCCTTCTCTCAACCTATTGCTTAGCTTCAATTTGTCATTTGCTGCCTGCAGATAATGAATACAAGCTGTTTTGAGGACAAGTTTTGCCAATCGGGATTAAAGAAACCCGCATGTGATCGAGGTCTGAAAGCAACCCGCCACAGGAACAGTGCAGTATCTGAGCTCATCAGCTGTGGAATAATGAGTGAAAAATTAAGTTAGTCATTACACTTACTGTAGTGAGTCTAAAAATTTGCCACAGTCAGTCATTCACAGTGACCCGCTAACCCTTGCATTCACGTGGCTTTTCATCAATGTCTCCTTCTGCAGCTCAAGGAAACTCTTTTCACATCCCCTTCTCAGCTTTTGGATCTGTAAAATAGGAGGCAATGCTTATCTGTTTCAGAAGCACACAGCTAAAATTAGCAAAGAGCACCTTGAAAACCCTATGGAAGATCTCTGTATGATTTATTTTCAATAAATAGGAAAACAAAAAGAATTAGGGATTGGTCTTTCAATAGTTTCAGCTTTTAAACAATTTCACATGGAATTTGTAGTATTCCACACCAGTAGGACTGGACGCTTCATATTTTACATGTGTGGTTTTATATTTGCTTAAAAATGAAATGTTTAATTTGATGGTAAATCTTGGGAGATTAAGCAGGATTAGGCCTACATTTTGCTAGGTGTTATACAAACATATGACAGGAACTTTATCTTGCTAGAGTTTATAATTTTGAACTTTGTTCCCACTCCTTGCAATTTTAGAAGTGCAGCAATAAGCATGAGTTTAAATACTTCTGATGCCATCGTATTCAGTGAAACATCCATGGGCTTGGCTTCCCACTTTTTATATAATCACAGACTAATTTTTGCTGTTATGCAAAAATACCCACCCAAACCCTGAGTTTTTTCAGGGTGTGAGAGTCTTCAAAGCTTTGCATGCCATGTGAAATTTGGAGGGACATATTCTAAACTTTCAGCTGACCTGTACTAATGCAGCTGATGACTGTTAACCTCTTCTTTCCGTTACTTGTCTGGATGCACAAATCTGTGCTTGCATGGCCCAGGGCCAGTTCCCATACCTGGGGTCCCCTCAGCCATTTTTGGGTGTTTCACCCCTCACCTTATTGTGGAGACAGCTGAAAAGTCACAGCAAAATGCTGTCCTTGTTGTCAATAGTATGGGGGAACAGGAGGAGAAAAATTTCCTGAAACTGGGGGCTGGATTGGCTACAAGTGAATTTGGTGCTTTGAGTAGCTTGCTGCTAGGTGGGAGGGAGGAGGAAAAGAAGGGTGAAAGAAATTGGTTCTTATCTTTTATAAGCTCTTTGGCTGTAAAACAAACACCTGCAGAGCCTGAGTGAGGGAAGGAAAAAGGAAGACTTGTTAATATGGAAGATTAAAACCATTTCTTTCAAACCATGGGCATGTGATTCAGTACGTTCCACTACAGTTTCAGGATTAGCATAAATTATGATGTGACCAAGGCATGACATAATGAAGTCATTTAGGAGTGTATTCTCAGGAGTACTCAAACCTTTGCAATTCAATCTTCCCCTTTCTCCCCAGGATTCTCTTTGGTTTTAAAACCAAATTGAACTCAACACAAAAGTATGAAATAGAGGAACATATTTCTCTGTGTGTTGGGGCTGCGGAACAGTGAGTGCTGCGAGCTGCCTTCAGAGGTGCTGAGTGTTAATGCCTGGAGCCCAGAATCCTGTTTCCCAGACACCAGCTTGCTTAAAGTGAACATATGAACTTGTCTAGGCTGAGGAATTCTAAGTCCCGCTCTTCCATGAGTTAATGGGAAATATACCTGAGCATAGATGAGGACAGATTATCCACTTGTCTTGGGAATAAAGTGGATGCAAGGGGCTACTCTTATCCTTTCAAAGCTCTAGTTTTCCATGGGGAAAAATGAGCAAAAATAATAAAAGTTTAATTTGAGGGAGAAGAGGAGGGGTGAAAGGATCACTTCTAGCTACAGGAGGTTTCACTGTACTGGACGGGGGACATGAAATGTTTCTGTGACTGGGTATTAGCAGAAAGGGAAGGTTATCTGTGGAACATCAGGTCTTAATTCCTAACACACTCCCTTGCTTTTCCCCTGTGCAATTTCCCCAACGGCTCATCTCAAGACACTCTTACCCTGCTTTTAGCTTTATCTCACAGTGCTAATCCCTGCCTCCCTTCAACACCCTTAATTGAATGCCATCTCAACATTTGGAAACTGAATTCCTAGAAAGAACAGAAGGGAAACCCAGGGACGACAGTCTCCTGGAGTCCCCTGTCAAGGACTGTGCAAAGTCCTTGCAACTCCTTCTTTAAATAGATGCTGGCAAATTACACCAGTGTCATTTGGTCTTCTGCTTAACAAGCTGCATTCACCCTTTCTTACTGTCAGGTCTGTTTTCCCAGGGTTTATCAGTTGTCAGATATCTGCCAAAAGGAGAAGATGAAATCTCATCCCTCAGGGAAAACGTTGCTCCCTCACCTTCCTCTAAACCCTCTCCCCCACTCTATTCTCTTGCTTGGCCACTCTTTATTTATAAATTGAATTCGGCTGAAATTGGGTTTGAGGAATTGGCCTTTTTCCTGTGTGGTGGTTATGAATAAAGCATGGTGTGGGCCTTTCTGTTTCAGATGCCTCTTGCTTTTTTTTATTCTGTTGGGTACAAAATGACTCGAAACTGGATTTAAAAGGAAAGGTTCACTGATAAATCAGTGCTGGATAAACTGCAGTGGTTATGGCTCTATTGAGAAACGGTAATATGTCAGTAGGCTGGTATATACATGGTTAAAACATATCAGCTTGCTCGAGCAACACATTATTATTTCATAAGAGGTTCTGGTTATTGAGGATGAGGTAATTAATAGGGCAAGCAGAGTCTGCAGAGCAGAGTCTGACTGATGGCACATGCAGGATGCATCTGAAAGCTTCTTTAGCCCCTAAATCCCTCTCAGGATTAGGGTAGTTCCAAGGGGTAGCTTTCGTATCTAGAATTTCCATAAATACTGACTAATAAGATCTTCTACCCCCTGAAGGAGAGATTTTGTGTCTTTAAATAAATGAAAAGAAGTATATTTAATTTCTCAAACTATTCTTAATCATCAAAATTCATAATTGCTGGGAAATGAAGTATTATTAATTCAGATTAATTTTGTCTGCTTTACATGATATTTATAGATTGTTTAAAAACTGTAGAATTTACATTATTTTCTTCAGAATCTGGCAATCTTTTGTCTCACACTAGAGTAAAATAGATTCTTGTAAATAAAATGGTTCTTGTAAATAAAAAGATAGCAAAGAATGAGGACATAGATTGTGACACAATGAGGACAAGGTTAGAGGTAACTGGAATATGGCCTAAAGTATAGTGACTATTTTGACTTAATTCTTTGCAAGATGCAAAATATGGAGGCAAGGTTAGCACTCCTGCAGAGAATGAGCATATAGGGAATGGAAATCTTTATGTCTGAGGTGGAAGTAAGAATTCAGAAGAACTCAATATGACTGAGCTTTGGGACATCTGGCACTCTCTCTCTCTCTTGGAGAAAAGACAGACTTTGGCACAGAAAATGCACTCATGGATTTTTACAGGAAGAGACTATTTCAGTGCCAAACACGCAACTACTGACACATGTGGTGTCCAAAAGGGTGTGGGCAGAGAGAGGGAAGGGAGCAGGCAGCAGGGTATTACTCTGACCTTGAAGGTATGGAGAGCATTAGGGCAAATCTGATGGAAAAAAAAGTTTAAAAATATGGAGATAAATGGGAAAATAATAACTTGGGTTTACCAGAGTTGAGTGTTGCACACTATTGAGATGTCTGTCCGACTTGAGCTTTTTTAGGCTAGAGGAATTCAGTGGAGCTAATCTTCCTGGACTGTAGCAAAGTGATGAGTTTAAGGCTGCACGGGACATGAGTAGGCAAGCCAGAGAAGAGGAGAATGAATAGGTGAATTGTAAGTGGATAAAGAAACTGATGAGACAAATTGTGTTGGAAGGGGACCTAATTGGGCTTGAAGTTTTTTCAAGGATCACTCTGGGGACTGATCATATTTGATATTTTCTGTAATGGCCTTGGCATGGTGCGGGTGAAACACAGATGAAAAGTTTGGCCGGTGTGAAGGAAGCCCGAATTGGTATTTTGGAACCACCAGGCTAGAATAATATAATGGGATGTAATTTAATTGCCCAGATTGCAAGGTCACATATTTGGAGACTAAGGAAAGGCATTCCTTCTTTCAATGGGCCCGTCAGGGAGGTCACCAGCTGGAAACGAGGGGGAAACAGAAAGTCCTGGCTGTCTTAATTGCAGGATGTCTATAAGCCAGTAATGAGATGTGCCTATAAAAATGCAAATGAAATCGTATCAGACAAGGTTTTCCCAAAACCTTTTCCAAATTCTTTTGGAGAGGATTAACAGAGAACCCTATAAGGACCCTTATCTCGAGCATCGCAGATGCTAAGGAGGAGAGAAGGGTTCAAACAGATGAGGTCTGTGCAGGTGATCACAGGAACACAGAGTATTTTACAGGAGGAAAAGGAAGATTCTGGTGTGTTTAGCCTCAGAAAGTGAAAGACGTGAAGTTCAGATTTAAAAATACCCCACTTACATGGGAATTCCAAGTTATTTCCTATAAAATAGAATCACTGCAGTGAAGAGAATCACCATATAAACAGATGCTGTTACCCAAATCAAGAGAACAATGAGGAGTGTGTGTTAGATTGAGACATAGGCTAGTGCCCAGTACACAACCATGAGAAAAGTGGCAATGAACAAGGTGGGTGCCTGCTGCCTGTCCTTCAGGTAACTCAATCATGATGACAAGAATTACCTGTTGGTTGTTTTTGTGTGAAATGCAACAGAATAAATTAGCTGTATATGTGGTTTGAGACTGTGAGGGAGATGCTTTCTGGGATTTTGGATGTCTCTTCTCCCAGAGGTCTGATTCTTGGAAAAAATTCAAAACAAGACAGTAAAAAGCTTACCAGAATCAATACATCCTTGTCCTCAAAGGGCTGCATTCAATCTCTGGTTAAATATTATAAAACAAAGTACGTCTGGTCCTATTTTAATGCACAAATCACAGCCTAACCGCAGTTCTGGAATTGCAGCTGACGCCACCACTTTGTATCTGGGAAACCACATACAATTCAAAGTCAGATTTAGAAAATCATAATTCAAACCCAGATCTAATTCTTTGCTTGTTCCCAGGCCTGTTAGTGAGGCAGACAGGTTTCCAGCTTTTCATCAGCCGCTGCCAACATGCCAGCCAATGCCGTCATGTGGGGAGGTGAATCGGAGAGAGAGACAGCTACTGTCATCTCAAGGGTACCACTGCTGGTTTTTTTTAGGCTCCACACTTTTGTCCAACAGCAGTTCCCAAAACCAGTACAAAGCAAAAAGAAAATATAGTTCCCCCAACCAAGACTGATCACTTGGGCCTGAAGAGCACCACGGGCAGCATCTTGCTGTACATATCCATATGAAAGAAGAGGTTATGGCTGCATTGTTTATAATGTGTTTTATTTGGTAGAGGTAAGAAGAGATAATTGAAATGAACTTTCTATTTAAACCAGAGGAAAATTCTTGCAGCTGTTTGGTTTCACACTTAAAGATGTATTTCTTTCGAATGTGCAAACCAAAAACAATCTTAGTGTGTTCAGAGTATTTTCCTATGAAAAGAAACACCCAATCCCCTACCCAACCCTTGCCAACTACCATAGAAACATTAAGGTATGTTTGTGTGTGCCCAAGAACAAATCCTTATCTCAATGCCCTTAAAGCCAGTCACTTACAGATTATCCTAAGTGGTTTTGTTAACCATTCAAAGTGTATGAGAGAAAATTAATGAAAAAACAGATGAGGTTGCTGCCAGTTGGAGAGCAGCTTCTGTCTCCAATTCATTCCTGCTCACAGACTTTTACACCTCCTACAGAAACATTTCAAGTCTGTCTTGTACCTCGTATCTCATGTTGGTGACCTGGAAAAAAAAAAAGAGTTGGACCCCAGGATTTGCTTTACATGTATTTTAATAACTTCAAACCGTGTGTGGGGAACAAGGACCCAAATAGGGATCCGCCAAGCCCCCATTCTCTGCCTGTGCTGTTATAAACCTGTCTTCTTTTGCTTTCCCATCAATCTTATTGAGTGGTACACTAGACAGCAAGGATTATTTTGTTGCTCACAACACATTTATTACTTTAAGTTAATTCCGATTCTCTTCCTAGTGACTTTACTGTTTGGCATTACTTTTTAAACTAAGCACCTGCCTTACTCATCCTAGATTTATTTACATTAGCAAAGACCCAGCTAGCATTATTTTAGATGCAATATTTTCAGTGCATCCTTGTACAAGGGCATTTATGGAGTCCCTATTTAATACTTCAACTCTTTTACTGTCCTCCCTAGTAACTTCATTTCCAATTTTCTTCCAACACAATCTTTCTTCCTGTAACACCTATAGGTTTTGCAATGCTGAAATATATGTACACATACATACATATATAAATGCAGCCCAGTTACAGAAGTGGAACAGAGCATTTAATTTCTTTCCTCAAATCATTTCACATCTTCTTCTCCAGCTGCCTGAAAACTAGCACTGCAGCTATATTCTTAGCATTTCTGGGTCTTGAACTTCTATCAGAGATGTCTGGGACAGTTTATTCCTGAAAGGTGTTTCAGTCTTTGTTGGGTAGACACATTTTAATATTTACCTGTTGCAGAATAACGGTGCTTTCCAAATTAAGTAAAAAAGAAAACTGCATGATAAATTACCTGTTCGACATATAATCTGGATGTTTAGGTAAAAAGCTACAGAATAAGAGGAGCTAGCATGTGCCCTTGAGAGATCTGATGCACACTGTCAGGTTTCATCATGCTTACCAAACATACTTTCATCTACTACCCACTGCTTCAGCTCCCTCTTAGATTGGCTTCTTATATAGACTCCCACTGTATTCTTGGGTTTGGTTTCTCAGGCATTTCCAGTCTTTGGATTGCTGTTAGCATTTGGGAAGTAGTTTTATTGGTGTGGGAGATTTCCCTGAAGAATCTTGGACAGACAGAAATAAAAAATATGGTAGAAATCAAAGAAAACACACCATCCATAGATATGGTTTTGCTTCCACTCATTTCAATAACAGAGGATGCCCCCCAGCCAGTATATCCCTATGTTACTTATTTGCCATGGTTTTCCCTAGTCTCTCTTAAAAAGTTCCAATCAATGTGGCTGTCTCTAATTGAAATTCTTCAGTAATTTCCTTTGCAAGATTGATAGGGTGAAAAACTGATCAGCCCACTCTTTTAAGTCTCAGGACCAAATAATAATGGTTCATTTGATTAAATTAATGGCTTGCAGGTTTCAAAGAATTAAAAAGTAGTTAGGCTGTGAAATTCACTTCTTGAGGAGAGTGACTAAGTCAAATATTGTTCGTAGATTTTAGAAGGGCTGGAGATAGTGTTGCTCACGTTAAAAACACACAGATAAGGTATACTTGGAGAGGATGATCAAATCCATTTTAGCTTTCAAAGGTGAAATTCACTACTGCTGAAAGCTTGGAAGGGTTCTCTTTGCCCTCCTCCTCACCCTCAATGTCATGAAGGTTGGATTTGGTGGGCAAAATCTTATTCTTTTGACAAAGTGGACTTTGCATTGCCCAGGGTCTCACTAACCTAGCATTCAGTCATGACCCAAGCCAGCCACATCAAGCAGACCAGAGATGTGGCCATCATACCATGGTAGTCTTCCCCATGGAGACTCTCCAGCATCAAATATGTTAGTGTCCTGCGGACATTATGGACAAGGTATTCCTCTATTTCCTTCATTTTGTGATGACTTAGGCACATGATGACTGTTCTGCCATATTGCAGCACCAGCTGTGCACCCAAGAAGCAGGGCAAGAGCCATTCCTACTCAGAAAGCTATTCGGATACTATGTACACTGTCACCTCATGCCAGCTCCCAACTCCAAAGGGCATTTTGTGTGGACTGAATCTCATAGCAGCGGATGGCTGGTTGGAAGCATCTCCCTAACCCCTCTGGAGCACTTGCAGCAGATGGGAAAGCATTCACTTCCCATGTAGCTGTGGCCATATTTTGCCCTGACTATACTCCAATGAGCAAATAATCTCATGTCCCAGAGAAATGTTTTACAGCTTGGATGGAAAGCTATGAAATTATGTCACCTTAAGCAATTTCAGTACTAAATCTGTGTCATCCTTCTCTGTTTATCCTTTGGGATTTGACTGTTCTCATATATAACAGATAGGGTCTTTTGATATATGGCCTTCAGATTAACTGAAAAAGGAAAATAAATAATATTTAGGCCAGAGAGAAAATAAGCATCTGTTTCATTGCAGCAAATGCATACAGCAAGCTCAATAGAAATATCCCATGGAGATGTTTGAAATGACAGGGAAATCAGCTCTGTGAATCAATATGTCTTGTAAAAAAAAAAAGGCTCAGTCACATCTTGTTGGGCATAATGGAAATTGATTGGCAGTTATCTATTAGCGATAATTTCTGTTTGATGACTTGCCATATGTTATCAAGCTCTAAATCAGAGGGGAGCGGATTAAATGAATAGATTCTGTCATGAAAAAAGTACAGGGTACCAGCAGCATAGCAGAGGATGCTATGCATAATATGCACAGCGTCCTTCTAAGAGAGATGAATTCTTTAAACTACCCTAATTTTAAATATACAGGGGCTATGTAGCCTGACAGATTTACAGATTTGAGACTCCTAGGGACCCTTTCACTCAAATCTTTTACTTGCTGCCTTTTAGTGACAGGCAATCAGTGAAATGTCTATAGGCCTTTCAAATGATCTTTCCTTTAAGATTCAATAGGACTTTACATCTGCTGAGGCGAACCTATTAAAGGAGACTTTGTGATACAGTCCAGAGCTCTGCCTAACTGCTGCAAACTACACTGAGCTCAGGTCTATTTGTGTGAATGTCACTTGGGGAGGAGGGTCATCTGTAAAGCGTTTCCCCCTGCCAATTATAATTACAGTGAGTTGAAGAACAGACCCTGAAACTCAGCGTACAAAGTTATGAACCTCCAGTCAAGTGAAATACTGACATTCTGTTGAAGCCCCATTAATCCAATATACCAACATGGGCATGGAGCATGAATTTAGAAGTATGAAAGCTGCCTTATTTCATCTTCAGGAACTATATTTGATAGTGTTAAAATTTTGCTTCCTTTGGAGAAAAATACTTCCATGATTACATGAAAGATACTCAGTAATGGTTATGAGTGAGCACAGTTTCATTGAGTGCTGATTGAAGTTTTAATGGTAAAATACAAGTTGGTAAAATACAGGTGGCTGAATTATCCAGCTACCTGAATTACTTAGCTACCTTCTTACAGTAGGAAGAACAGGAGATGGAAGAGGCTGAGAGATCTTTTAAACAGCTCTTCCCCTCTCATCATCCTATGGTTTAAAGCAATGTCATATACTGACATCAGAGCTTCATCATGTTGAAAACCTTGTGAACACAAAGAGTAAAACCCCAGTACCTTGCCATGTAGGATTATACAGTCTTCTCATTCATTCCCTGGTGCTGCACTTTCCCTGACTCTTATTTTTTCCTCTTTGTTTTTCTGTGGATTATTCTTTTATAATTAGCAATGCTTTAGTACAGCTTAGATATCCAAGGTGATTCTATCTGTGAGTGAAAGACAGTGATTAGCACAGTGTAGGAGAAAAATAGCCTCACTTAATCAGAATTATACCTTTATGGAGATAACAATTTGCTAATTATTTGAAAAGAGTTGAATTATATCCTGGCAAGGGAAGACAAATTTTTTTAACCACTTAACACCAAATAACTAATGACTAATAAATGGATGCCTGATGTTGCCTTTTGCCTTAAAGGATCTCTGAAAAGCTTCTGCTTATTCACTGCCAAAGAAAACGTATTATTTTAGCTCAAGGAAAATGTCTCATTTTCAAAACAAATGAGTGTGAATAAATGTGGGGCCAGAATTAGAGCCCTGTGAGTAACCATCTCAGCATCTCACTCCTGGAAAAGCTTTCTGTGCAAAACATCCTTCCCAGTGCCCCATTCCCAGAACCTCCTTATACACCAGTACAAAAGCAGACACACCTGTGTGGAGATGGGCAACCAACCAGCTGTAATCATGGTTTTAGATAGTCACATTTGTGCATGAAATGCTGTGAATGCTTTGTGGTTCCCACAGGATGTTGTTCTCAGAGATAGCCACACAGGTAGAGGCTGAAGGTTTCAAGATTTAAATACCTTTGGGTGAACAGTTTTTCTCTCCTATTCATTTACAGACTGGAGCTGCCAACAAAAGGATTAGAAAATCCCATATGAGATTAGTCTCCTGAGACTGGCAATCCAATTTTGCATACTCCAAAGATCCAGATAATACTCCAAGCTTCTGGTTGCTTTTACCGAATAAACCCTCTGACACTTACCAAGCTTGCATCTTTATAAGGTACCAAACACAGAAACAAACTCTGCTAAAATAAATATTTATTGTATTTGATGCTTTTTTTATCTATTCACAGTTGTGTGAAGACTTAGGAATTGAGGTGAGGGAAAATATGGCAATGAAATAAAGGAGAAAGGACTTGCTTAAGGCACGTTGTTGGGAAATTCAAGCTAAACACATCAGTTGACCTGCAGGACCAAAGAGCTGTAATATTCTTATCATTGGTTTTAAGGATTGCATCTCATTACTGTCACTGGTCAGCTTGCTGTCAGCTCTGCTTTCCTGAAGGATGGGGCAAGGGAAGAGGACCCAGGCCAGGCACTATCCTGGCACACTGCAACGGCTGCAGGAGGCAAGGGGGCTGCTGCTAAGGAAACCGCAACTGGAAATAGTAGTGTATTTATTGCCCGAGACTCAGAAGGGACTTTAAGAAAAACTAGCAAAGTTTACACTATGAGATAGTCTGTGTTAAATGGAGTAAAAGTAGCCTGACGGCAGCTTTGCTGTGCGATTGGATGAATCATTCCTCCAGGCTCTCATCAAAGTGTCAATAATCACACAGTCTTCACTTTGTCTTTTTGCAGGTACCCAAATGAAGTCGTGATCCCACCCTTTGGGAGTGACGGTTATTCTTCTCCCGACCCCTTCCTTTTGTACATGAAGACTGGCTCAGAATGCAGAGGCTACCTTTACCTCCTAATGCTGTGTTTAGAAGTAAGAGATTTTAAATTACTCTCATGCTTTCTTTGGGTTTGTCATGTTTGCCTTTACAAAACAGAGGGGACTCTCTGTGGAGCACGCTGCTGTGCCCCGGCACTGAAAAGACACTCTGTGGAATCCCCTTGGAATGCGAAAGACATGGGGTCTGCCTTGGTGAGAACAGTGCTGGGGATATTTGGGATAATCTAGACATCACAGGTTGTAATATTTTGTTGGGTCTTATGTTGAACTGCATGTCTTTGCACAGCGACCTTTTTTATGTGGTATCTAATTAAAACAGATCTCACCTAAGTAAGCAAACTGACTGAATCTGTGATAAGATCCAGACATTTAAGCTGGACCTCACAGCTGCTCCTATACAAAGACCAGTTGCTGGACATGAGGTCTCCTGAATTCTAGGAGAAAATGGAGCCAGATGGCACCTAACACTGTGAGAGAAGAGTGGAGCAAGAGGTTAGAGCCCAAGCACCCTACACTGCACCCGCCCACTCCATCCGTGATCCTTCCATGACATCAGCAGTACTATGTTACTCCTATATGAGAAATAGGACCAAATTTTGTTTTTAAATTCCACACAGGATACATGTTTGAAAGAATGATGTTATAATGGACACCTTAATGCTGTATTAAAGCAAGGTAATTCATCTCTCCCTATAAAGACTTAAAGGGTTAGCATTCAATGTCTTCCTTTAATTCTCCAGATATTTTCAGTGTAAGGTAATGGATCCGGAGGGAATTTGTTTTGTGGATCAAAACAGTTAGGTAGAAATTATGTCAGTAATGTTTTGCCAGTGCTGTAATCATAGAAAATATTTTCCCACAACAGAAAAGAACTAGGCGCTGAGCCACTAGAAAGTTGCTAGATGACTTTAAAACATGGCAATTTAGTCCCAGTTAGCATTATAATAATTTATTTATAAAATTCCCGTATATGTAATTATGTTCTACAATCCATTTATTCTTGTAAAATGTGTGCCCCATTAGACAGTGAACTAGGAGGTCATTAACCTGCACTGCTAGTTCAGATTATGTTATTAGACTGAATTCAGTTTCTTCACTGGCGGGTGTTGACATTTTAGAGTGCTTTCAGGGTAATTTATCTACAGCCATTCAGATCTTTTCAGCCATTCAGAAACATTGTAGATCTAAAGTACTGCAGGTCTGATGAAGACAGATAGATTTCTTGGTTAAATTTCAGATGTGGCTTGTCTTTGCACTTCTGTTATATTTTGCATTCTTTTTATGAAAGTGAGTTTCTGGCACCATTCATGCAAAATATTAAAAAAAGAAAAGAGTCAGGTCCCATCAAAATCAGCAGCTGTAATTGAAACTCATGAGTTTTAAACACAATCAGTTCTGTCTGGTTTCCTGCCATTTTGTATTTTTAAATGCAATCAGTTTCTGTGTTGGGACTATTGAGAGGCACTGCCAGAGACAGTCCAGTCCGAAATAGCCGATCCTGCCTTCCCCGAGAAAGCTGTTGGGCTTTCTCGGTTATGAGTTGTAGGACACTGATGTCCTGGCCCACAGCCACCTCTCCTTCCACCTCCACAGTCCCTTGAGCCCATGCTGCTGATGGCAGTGCTTCAAAGGACAGGTAGCATGAAAATGGCAATCCATCTTGATCCAATGACACTGAAGAAGGGGATGCTGCAGGGAAAGGTTTTGAATATGTGGTGTCTTATCAGCGCTTGTTCAATAATCCTTATTTGATTCCCCCCCAAAAACAGAGGTAAGTACACAGACAAGGGAGATGACAGTACTGCTGGGAGATTGTAAAGTCTCATATCTTCCCCTTTCTTTGCTCTGGTGAAACCTTCAGGGGCCTTTCTGCTTGTGGTGACATTTTTTTCCCCAGCTACAAATCCTACCTAAGCTTCCAAAGCTCTTCTTTTTTTAAGGAAAGCTTTTGGTCAGCCATTTCAATTTCCTTTAATAAATGGTCTTCCCTCAAATTGTCTCTGCTACAAGAGCAATTCTGTGAAAACAGATGACTCTGCACACTCTTAAAAATCCCAGCCTCAAATGGTATGTGCAGATACCATACAATGATGCTAAAACGGGGTTTGCAAATTGCTGAAAGGCAGAACCAACAACCACCTGGTTTGCAAGAAAAGCCTTGTCTCCAAGAAGATTAAAAGGAAGATATTCCTGTCTTGTTCTGTTATATTTTCTTTTTCTTTCTTATTTTTTTAACAGTTTTCACTTTTTCCTGTAAAAAATCATGATATGGCTGTGGGAAAAAAAAAAGTCTCACCACCTACGCCTGCTTTTAATGATCTTTATGCCTCTAACTGCAAAGACGACACCATTTCTTGCTTTATTTTTACTGCAGCTCATCCATATCCCTCCTCCAGGAGAGCAGTAGGGACCAAGCTGAGGTATTTTTTTAGGGGTATGAGGGTTTCTCCCTTGGCTCAGGGAGGTGTTATGTGAGTACCCCATCCCATCAACCCCCCCATGTCTGGGCTGGGCTGCTCTCCCTGTTCACTGTCCTGAACTGAGGCATATCATCTCTTTCAGACTCAAAGCTCCCTGAAATGATGTTCTACTACCTGATTGCTGTTGATTATTTCAAAATTATCTCATATCCGAAGCTCAGGCTATGAAAAGAGGTGCTTATCTTGGGAAAGGACGTTTGCAATCCTTTAAGTTGCTTTTGTGAAAGATTCTGGGAAACCAGTTTCTCACTGTGTGTGGTTTTACTACCTGCCTGCAGCACTTCACGGGCTGTGAGGGATAGAAAGTGTCTCTGAGCCCTGCTGACACCCGTCTGACTATTTGTGCACATAAATTGGGAGGTCAATTCAGCACTTCAGGACTTTGAAACGTAACTTCTCAGCTCAGTTTTGCTGAAGAGATCTGCCTCTAGGCAGGGATATGCTGTCCATTTTCCTCGTTTGTTGTGAAAGCCGTGGAAATAGCTCTCCATTACTCATTGCATGACTCCTGAATAAACGTGTACTATGCAAGGTTCGCCTTTGTGGAGAAAATAGTTCTCCCTTTCAGGAGCTGTTCGGATAAAAGCGAGTGTTGTCATGGTAAGATGAATTCTGGCACTCCTTTGGTGGAATTAACAATTCCAGCTTTGATTCTGAACTAAAAATAACAATAAAACACGAGTGAAGTGAATAAATCTCAGCTAATCAACTGGACAGTACTCTTTACAGAGTAGGGAAAGAGGGAATTACTAAACAGTCTTCTAGTTGCTATATAATAAAAGCATAAATAAAACATGCAATTTTACACTCTTGCATTCATGTCCATTAGAGATACAGGATATAATACTACTTCCACTGTTAACTACAGTTTTCCCATGTGTTTGGGACAGTATCAACTATTTATTAACTGTCAAGACCAGAAGTACTAGCTAACTTGTCAAAATTTTGTTATATGTTTCCTGCTATGTGTTTGTTCAATAACTAGTTTGATGGAAGTGGATTATACAGGCACGACCACACTGTAGCTGTTATATCTGTCACTTTCTCTCTTCTACTGCCTTGCTTTTTGGAGGCATTTATGGGCTCAACAGGCTGGCTGTGGCTCATTTTCTCTCCTGAGCCCTTACCACATTATACACAGCTTCTTCTCTGTGTCAGGATAATAAGGAAGAATAACTGCTCAGGGGTTTAGCAAAGTAAAGCATGCATCAGTTGGGTTGAGTGGATCTGGATGCTCGTTAGCACTACCCAGTGTGGCATATGCGTTCAGATGCTGCCTTTTATTCATCATACAGGTTGGTTAGATTCAACATCAAACCATACTACCAAAATTCATGGAATAATCCAAACGTCTCTAAAAATCTCTGTAGAATTCCAATAGTCTGTCATTGTTTCAGACACACCAATGTAAATCTGGGACTTGAATGAATAATGTAGGGTATCACTGAATGGAAAAAAGTGGGACAGTCTTAACTCATGAGTTTAAGCATGGGGGTACATGTGAAAACTCATCTGGACAAGGTCGTGATGTTGGTCTGTGATAGATGCCAGCTGAAGGCAGTGGTGAAATAATGGTGGAATATGTGCCAAAGATGGAGTAGAAGTGTGGGGTTTGTTTTATCAGTGGGAAGATCCACGGAAGGAATATTTCCAGAGTGTGGTAAGTACTCTTGGAGATCAATTCATCATTAATTCATCACAGTCTTGAGGCAATTTCCTGCTCGGAAAATCTCTAAACTGTGGATTGCCAGAAGCTGAAAAAGACTTTTGGGAAATGGTACCTTTTCACTTATTTGGTGCAAGAATCCCCTAAAAGTCCACTACCAGCCAATGTCAAAGGCAGGTTACTATGCTGGGATACCCTTGCTACAACCCCTGATTTTTCTGTAACCCACCCAATGCTCACTGTGCCCACACCCTGCAAACGAGGCAGTGATTATAATGTGGTTGAACTCTCTGAAACCTGCTACGGCGATTAACACTTCAGGCTCATAAAGGCAAGCAAGGAGATTCACACAGTCACAACAGATTCCCTTCCAAAAAAGCTGGCCAGAAGCTCCAAACTCTGGCGAGTGGTCTGCTGGAGCAATAGATGCCTTCATAGTAGGCAAAGCCCTCTGTCAGTCCCATCCAAGAGACACGTACAGCTCCAACGTGTCCAGGTGTAAGTATAGAAATAAAATGATCCAAATGCTTTTCTTTCCTTTACACATTTCTGTTTCAACTCAGCATTGTCTCTGCTCAATAGCAAGACAACGATTTTGCAGATTTTAAAACACTAATCATAGGCAATTATTTCTAAAAAGATTTGCTTGCAGCAGGCAGACTTTTCTCTTAAGTTGAAAGCCTTGCTGTTCCATTCTTCTGTTTAAAATTATAATAATTTTCTGCCTTGTGTTCTCTACCAGCTGAAATACCTCATTTTCTGACATAGTTTGAATCTAACTAATCTTCAATTGGATGGTTTTTTTTTAAAATTAATCTATAGCAACAAAAGCATTGCCAGCAAACACACAGCAAAACAAGCAGCTGAAGCTGTTTGTATATATATCTTAAAATATAATTTGGGCCTTTACAAGGCAGCAGTCTTTATTATCTAAGGTGGTCCTATAAAATGAAACTTATTTTTCACAAAGAATTTCAGAACAAAGCAGGGAATGCAGATTTCATGGCAGAGACAAAATGAGCAAATTCATGTTGCTTTCCCACAGCTACTTGTGATTGGAGGAAAATCTCCAAGTATCCTGAAGTCCATTTAAATCAGTAGTTTCCAACATTTTTACATGAAGTATTCAAAAATTTTCATACAGATTTTATTTATTGTTATATTTTCCTTTAGATTATCAACACTGAAATTAAATATTTATTGGCTGGGGATGAATGGTTTAATTAATCATTAAATAAAATTGTTTTACAAGTTTAAAAATTATTCATTTATTTAAAAATGAATTCGTGGTCCATTTCTAAACGGAATGTCGAAGTCCAATTCCTATCCTACCATTGCTTTTCTTATGACCCCCTGACCGCAGTTTCTATGTGTTTCACCTACTTTTTGTTCATTGCTCTCCTAGATCTTATATCTGCTTTTCTTTCTCAGCCATCAGTATTTTCAACTGAGATCGTAATATTTCAGAGGGTGGTGCTGCCTTTTGCTATGGGCATGGATAACATCTTTTTTTAGGTGACCACATCATTCAGCACAGATAGTCCATAGAGTGGCATGGTAACACCAATGCCTAGGATACATACTATGGTATACATGATCTCTGATCTAGTTAAAGGTGTCCCTGCTTACTGCAGGGGGCTTGGACTAGATGACCTTTAAAGGTCCCTTCCAAGCGAACACATTCTATGATTCTCTGATTCTATGAAATGATGCGACCAGAATACACTTAATTCTGCAGCTGGAGTGATCAGAGACATTTATTGTTGTGATGATTAAAACAACCATTACCACAGGTACAAAGCAGGGCCTGAACATACATTTTTTTTGATCCAGACTTAGAAATCTTAGCAACTGCCCAGGTCTCACCTACACCTAATAAGAAATCAACATAACAATTATATTAGAAATACGTGAATATCTTGCTGTACCATCTGAACACCTCTAGTTGGGTGACTGCATCGATAGTTTTAATGTAATGTGTTGATAGTTACTATTTAATTTTTACAGGTTTCAACTAGAAAGGCATATTTCAGGTGCCCAGTGCCATTTGAGATGCCTTTGGGTATTTTGCTTAGCCCCCAAAAGGTCTAGGTAACACATAGGCCTGTGTAACTTCCTGTCCTTTCCACAGGACTGAGGTGGAATATCCTAGGGTGAGCATATTAGCATATTTAAAAGGACTGTCCCATATTGTCAGGGCATGTTTAAAGATTTCTGGCAACGTAGCCAGCATTGTGCTTTGCTTTCCTTCTTACTGCTGAGGCTATAGGGCTGATGGAGTCTATGCCATGGCCACAGTTGTTGGCCTGGAGGATGCATTGAAATGCCCCAGGTCCCCCTAGGGGAAAGGTGGGCATGATGCCCCACACTCCAGACCACACCTCAAAGTCTAAACGATGCCTCTGCTAATCCAACAGTTTTCTCCCAGAGTTCTAGATCTAAATACAGGATTTGGGTTAGACTTAAATGGTTATGAAGCATCCTCCATGCTCTGCTTCGTGGGCATTCACCAGGAAGCAGCTGTGACAAAAGAAGGAAATTGCTGCCTTCGTTAACCAAGCTGTCTCTGCACTGCTAACTTTTTCTGTCATTAAACCACCAAAAGAATGGACCACTCTGAAGCACTTGCAGGTCAGAGCAGAAAATGATGGAGAGGGCTGCTGCTTCTCTTAACAGGGTATTTCAATAGAGATGAGGCACATTCTACACGTATGTAAAAAGGGTCCCTTTGTACCCCTTTTAGCTCTTTTTTAATACACTTTCATTAGCAGCACATTCCCTTTTCTGAGTGTGGAATAAAGTCCCATCTTCTGCATATATTAAATTGCAGCTTTTGCTTTCAACATGATTGCTCTCTCTCTGGACCCAGATTCATAATGAGGCCTGCATTTTTTTAGGGGTTTTTTTTCTCTCATTGTGAAACAATTCCTGCTGTCATGAACTGAAAAATCATCTGTAGAGACTGCTGCTGGGGATGCTTTGGGGGAACTTTTTTCCCCCAAAGTTCTCAACTTTCCAATGAAGATAAATAACCACATCTTGCAGCTACAGTTTTTGACTGAGTGACAGGTTAAAAGAAGTTCCCTGTCAGCTTTCATAACAGAAGAAGAAATTGTTCCAACAATTCTTAGAAAAATGAACAAGCCCTTTTTCCAGAAAACTATTTTGCTGTCCTACTGCTAAATTGCAGCTCACGCTGAGGCCCTTCAGGTTGGTTTCTTATCTCAAAAGTAAGGGAGTGACCTGAAGTCAGGGTATTGTGTTACCTTCCCTTGTTTTAGCTGGATGAATTTCTAAGTCCCAAATGCAAGGTGAATATAAAAAGAAGGCAGGTGTAATCTCTTTTAGGGATCCTAGCCGCTCAGTTTCTGTATCCCAAGAAGCACTTTTGTGCCATGAATTAACTGTAGTTAAAGAAACTCAGAGCAAACATTTGCTGCTTGCAACAGACACCATCCAAAATCTGTGCATCACAGCACTGACTCCGCGAGTACTTCTTTGGAGGCTGCCAAGATGAAAAGCAAAGGTGAGCTGCTGAGTGTTCAGCTGTTTTGGTGGTGAGCTGCATCTCAGCTGCTGCTCGAGAAAGGCTCAAAGTGCTTCAGCATCAGTTAGGAAACTCTGTCTCCATTTTACAGCAATGCAGGCACAATAAAAATGGATAGCTTCTCTTAGACATTTTAGCAGTTGTTAGTAAAAGCTTCCTGCAGGTTGGATCCTTGCACTGAAGGTAATTAAAACACTGGATTTTGAGGGCCATACTGGTGAAACAGTGAGAATTGATCCCAGGGGATGCAGAAGTGTTGAGAAGGAGGGGTTGACCCAAGCCAGCCTCACTTTACATTAGCCTTTCTGGAATACGGCTGTTGTTGGACCACATCAGAAGCTGGATGGTGAATTGTACCCCCTTAATTGCACTAATGACAACAATGTCCTGTGATATTGCCCTCTTACTTAGCACTTCAGGAAACAGAGGAGCATAATGTGTGGTTGTGGGACTGATTACAGAGCACAGTGCAGCTCTGCATGAATAAAGACAAGCAGAACTGGGGCTTGAATGAGGAGTTCAGGTTTTATTTCCCTAAACAATTCTGATTAATGCTGCTTCTGTAAGTATCAGCAGCTTAGATCAAAAGGCAACTGCTTAACAAAATGCTTGTCCTGGAATTTTCACTCTTCAGACTTAATTTTCTTCCTTGAAGATATCGGATTGCCAGGGAAGAAAAATGACAACAGGAAGTGTGCTTTGCATGTGATACAAATGAGATAGACAACAAAACATGCTGAGATACTTTTGGTTTTGCTGGGTCTAATGACACTGATAACATATCTGCTGGTGGCTGCTCATGCTCCAAAAACTGAGCATGTGGCCAGAATAAAAGATAACATTGATGATTGCAAGAGAGACGAGACGCTTTTTTTTCTCTATATGAACTCTAATCTGGTTTAGCTACAAAGCCTTCTCTCAAGTGTGGCCTGCTCCTTCAAGGTCAGTGGGGATCAAATACTCTGCTCTGCTAGCACTGCCCTGTTTTACAAGGGAAGTTCAGCACCTGAGAGGAAGGCAGCTTGGCAGTACGACACTAGCTAGAAAGGAGGTCATGGAGATCCTTTCTTCAGGGATCCAGAAACCTTGTAGATTCAGAACTGCCTCTGGACTATCACCTGTAAGAGGCTCTTGGGAGGAAGGCTGAATTAGTGAGTAATTCTATAGGTCAGAGAGCAAGGTGAAGTGACAGGAGACACAGTGGCTGCTATAGTCCCATATAGAGAAAAGGAGCCTGGAAATTGGATTCCTGGTCCTTGAAAATGTCAAGTGGTCAGAAAATGGGAGATAGAGCAAAGTTAGGTCTGAATTTGACTCAGTCAGAGACATAATCAAAAAATCAAAGCATAAATATAAGGGAAGGCAATTTCAGAGCTGGACTTGACCACCAGACTTCCAGAGAGGGGACAGCAAGAGAGAGCAAGAGTGGAGGGAACTGGGGCAGGTTTGCAGTGGCAGAAAATCAGCACTGCTGCTTTTCCTTGGGTGCTCTGAGAGGCTCCCAGACTAATTATTTGCTTACTGTGGTAATGTCTCATGGGTGTGCTCAGTTCTGGGAGGAGTAGCGCTGTCCTTCAGAATGAAGATGACAGTCAATGTTGAGAGATGTTAATTATAGTTATTATTAGCTTTGCATTTCTCGTTGAATGCTTGGAGTCATACATTTAATGAAATGTTAAAGGAGTGGTTTTTTTCCCCTTAAGCTTGTAGAATTTTTTCTTCCTGAAATTTGTAGGCATGTAAGTGCTTGGGAGATACTGCTTACAAGTGAATCAATTCACTCCTTTTGCCTCCATAGATCCAGGCATGTCCATTCTGGCATCCATTCATCGTCTCCAAAAAGCACTCAGGAGTGTATCCAATTACAGAACACAGAAAGAAAAAAAAAAATAAAAAAAAAAGAGAGAAATGAGGAAACTACACACTGCTGCTCTTGTGGAATGATTGCATGGTGAATTTTCCAAATGAGTTACCTGCCCTTCACTCTCTTGCTGAGTACCAACTGCAGTGCTAAGAAAAGGCTGCATTCATTCCAGCAGGCATGAAGATAAGACAGGTTGGGATTGGTAATGCAGCTCGTTTTGGCAGAACTCTGAAGTCTGTTGTCCATCCCAAAATGGGGCTGCTCAGCTTTCACCAGCCACAAAGAGACTGAAAACAAGAGCCAAGAAAGTGGCATGGATCCAACCTGAAGCCCTGTTTCCTTTTTCTTGTTTCTGTTCACACTCCTGTTTCTATGTATACAGTCAGGGTAGTGAGAGAAATGTCCAGCCAGTTTCATGCTACTTCAGGAACATCTTTATGCTGAGAAGACATGCCCTGGGTTAAATGAGGGAAAAGTCTATTTGGTAGTAGTAACAGGGCTAAGATACCTGTTTCTTGAAGAATGTGGGTCACTAGGTTTTGGGAATGACCTGGTTCAGATCTGTGTTGTTTGTAGTGCTGAGACCCAAGACCTCATGTTATTAAACAGGAAGAAATATGATGGGAGAGATTTCAAAATAAGGATTGTACCATTATTGAAGGGTGTTACCCAACATGGATGCCCAAGACCCCCTCTTTGAAGAACAAAACCAGCTGAAGCAGAAGCTGTATGCTTTCTCTTATAAGATGTGGAAACTTCAATTATAGAAGCCAAGATTTGTCCATGCAACTGAGGAAGACAACTTAGATCAATCAATCCAGTGTGGTGTGAATCAAGACAGCAGAAACCTGTGCATCAGAGGCTGCAACACTGTTCCTGTCATCTTAGAAACAGAATTTAAACAATAAAAAAGGCAAAAAGTCCCAACTACTCAGTTCAACCTCCTTGACTCTTTGAGGTCTGTGTTTACACAGATAGCTAAATCTCATCCTGAGCTACAGGGAGTGCATGAGAACATTTTCATCAGCACATGCAGACCGCAAGCTTGTTTAAAGCTTATGCCCGACACTTGAGCTTTGAGTCTGTAGAAATAACACACTTGTCCTGAAAATCAATTCTGAGTTTTCAGGTAAGAACTAGAAATAGTCTGGAAGAAGGCCCCACACAAGTCTTTTGATCATGACGTGGTCATGTGAAAGTTATGCAAATAGCCACAACACTCCTCTTTCTCACAGTGTGTTTTGCTGCTTACAAAAATGTGTTTGCAAGGGAGCTGGGAGTGTGTATGAATATACAGACCATCATGGAGTCAACCCTCTCCTTTTGCAGCACCCAGTAGGCTGATGTTTCATAGGGGACATTCTTAGTTGCAATGGGTCTGGGGCTGAGAAGATGTAGAAGCTCATCAGTCACATCATCATGTCCGTGTAATCCAATTAGCAGTAATCCCTCTCTTTGCACCATGCTGTTTGAATGGATCTCAGTCAGAATAATTGACAGAGTCCAGTTAGCTAAAACATTTTCAAGCAAAAATATTTGTAATTAAGGATTTAACCCAATAATTCTGTGTTTTAATCACCTTTTCTATGTGAAATTATGTAGCCAACTTGATGTTAGACATTTCAAAGTTGTTCACTAGTCTGACATGTCCAGCCCCCTGGAGCTTTCACAATTACCATTCTGTCCCCTTACCCTCTGATACAAAATGTATTTTAGATGCTGAAATCCAGATATGCCAAGCAGGGAATCTTCACCCGCTCTGCAATGCAAAGAAGGCAGCACTAGGACTCAGCAGTGGCACAAAGGGGCTGAGAATTCTCCCCGTCTGGGCAGAATCAAAGCAAGACCTCAAGTCAGAGAAGATCCCCTTGCTCAGTGCCCCAGACCAGTCCATGTGGGGCACCACAGTGATGCCAGAGATTGGCTACCTCTCACAATGATACTCAGACATCTGCATGCCTGGCATGGACCTGTCTTGTCCCCTTATGGCCAGGGAACATGTCTTTCAAAATTCCTTTATGAAGCATCTACACGCATGATTCATAGTTCCTTTATTTCCATATTGTATCTGATTTGAGCTTTAAGATCACTTTGAACAGGTTTCTTTACCTTCATGGTGTCAGCTTAAGTTTCCTACATACTAGTTTCATCTGTACAAGTTTTATCAAAGGCTGGGGAGGTGAAAGTTGTCCAACCTTTGTGCTGGTAGGTGGATGATGCTCTTGGCTATCAGCAAGAGGAGCTGCAGAAAGGTAATTTGCAATACAGGAAATAAGGGAACTTACTAACTGTGAAACAGAGTGAGATAGCCCTTAAGTCCAGTTCTTATAAAGTGTGGTCATTGATTTTGAGATCCATAGCTGGAGAATAGTTGCTGTTATGAATGTTCTAACAGCAATGGCTTAAAACCCAAACAAATAAACCCCCAAACCTCTCAAGGTCTCATATGTTCATACAATTGCTTAACTTTTCTTTAAAAAATGAACATAATGTAGAGTATATCTTTATTCTTCAGCTAGTTATTGTAGCAGTTCTAGGGTAGAGCAAGTTGGTGTTATGCATAACATATGTTTTTTGTGGAGGTTATGTAAACAGATTTTTTTTAAAATATCACCAGTCACCTGGAAATATTTAGGCTCCAGGCTTCCTTCTAAACACCACTTTATTGGTTTTTGCTGTAGTGTGAAACAGTAGAGCGAAATTCTTGTGTTATCTGTCTCCAACAGATTTACAATATTGCAAGATTAATTATATTAGCTGCATTTCACGACTCAGTGCATTTGTATTACCATTTCAGAAGCACAATCATTTATCAACAGTAAACTTTGGGGCATTTACTTTCCATGCCCTGGCATTGCGAACTTCAAAGTATGTGAGCTTGTCTACCAAGTGCACATGCGTGAGTGCTCCCTTTCCCAGGGAAAATGTCATGGTTTCAACGTCCTTCATGGGTTTGACAATGTTGATCTGAATATCAAGGTCAGATTCTGACATCCTTTTTCCACTCAGATTTTGATGCTGTAAATGATCCCTTTTAAGTAATTGTGATTATACACAGAGAAAATGAGTGACCCAGAGGATGAATCAATAGAAACTGGCTAGAGATGATCTCCAGCTTGATATGGAGGCTGTCCTGAGTCACTTCACCTATTCCTCACCCATTACACGACTGGTTCCCATTGTCTGTTCTCTGCATCTTAGTTCCAACCATTTCCCAAATAACTCTTTCTGGAATAATCATGACCTAACTTCAGCCTGCCCGAAATATATTATCTGTGCTTCAGCATATTGCATCTTCCTCTTTCAGTCTCGGGCCTTTCCTCTTTCAGACCTGATCTTTTCCTGCACTCACTCTAGACATACCAGAATTATTTTTCAAGGTGCTAGTAGAATCTACATAGATACTTCTCTGATTTTATAAAAGGCTTCACAGCCCTTGCTGAGCTCTGGACTGTCACAGTTACAGATGCCTCGTAATTTAAAGCTACTTTAGGTATGTCCATATTACAGTCATTCTCACTGTGGCTGCAATATAACCACATCCTGAATTTTATCTATTTTTTCCTTCCCTACTCCTACTTAAAATACTTTACACATTTCCAGTGCTTTCTTTACAGCTGTAGGATGCGGGGCTGAGTGTGTATAATGCAGCAGTGTTATCTGCCTGCTCAGAATGCTAGCTGGTAGGAGGTTGACAAATTGCATGTTATGTTTTTGTGTGACGGGGTTTGGCAGAGTTTGTTATGTCAATGGCAGTGCTGTGCAAATAGCCACCTGGCTCTTGAACATCTGATTGGGAATATAAACCCTCAAAACCAGTAAGACTGAGCCATATGAGGCCAATTATAGATAGATAGGAGCAGCCTTGTGTTCACAAGCCCTGGTCCTTATGAGGGACTTGAACCACCTTGATATCTGTTGGAGGGACATCGCAGCGCGGAAAGTTTCTGAAATGTGTTGACATCTTCCTCTTCCAAGTGATAGAGGATCTAATGAGGTGAGGTGTCATGCTGGACCTTGTTCTTACATCAAGGAAGGGCTGGTGGGGAATATGAAGCTCCAGGGCAGCCTTGGTTGTCCCCTATGGTGGACTTCAAGATCCTCAGGATAGCAAGGAGGGCGCACAGCAAATGCTACCCAGGACTTCAGGAGAGCAGACTTTGGCCTCTTCAGGGGACTGCTAATTAAGGTATTATGGTACAAAGCCCTGGCAGGAAGAGGGGGCCCAACAAAGCTGGTTTAGTATTCAAAGATCACCTCTTCCAAGTTCAGGGGCAATACATCTCAACAAAGAGGAAGTCAGGCAAAAACCCCAGGAGATCTGCATGAATGAACAAGGAGCTCCTGGACAAACTCAAAAACAAAAAGGAGGCCTACAGAGGGTGAAGAGAGGAAAGCTAGGTAGACAAATTTTCTGAGCAGCCAGGTTAGGAAAGCCAAAGCCCTGACAGAATTAAATCTGATCAAGGACATCAAAGGCAACAAAAAAAGCTTATGTAGGTATGTCAGTGATAAAAGGAAGAGAAGGGAAAATGTGGACTCTCTTCAGAAGGAAACAGGAGACCTAGTTACCTAGGATGTGGAGAAGGCTAAGGTACTCAGTGACATTTTGCCTCATTCTTGACTGGAAGTGCTTTAGCCACACCACCCAAGTTTCAAAAGGCAAAAACAGGGACTGGGAGAATGAAAAACTGCCCAGAGTTTTCATTCTTCAATTCCTCTGATCTCTTTGAGTCCTGTGGGAGTTAAAGTTGCCCTGTGGCTCTTTTCAGAAAGTCATGATTTCCTTTAAATTGTCCCCTTCTTTTACAGAGAAGGAAATACTCGAAGTACAGAAATCCACTGCCTACCCTCAGATTCAAACACAGATTGCCCATCTGCCCACCAAGCAGCCACATACTCAGCAATTTAAATAAACACCTGGTGCCGGATAATTGACAATCTTAATGATTTGATAGTTGGCATAAAAAGTATTGCCTTCCCTTTTATTTTCTACTAGAAATTCCCATCATTTTGAACAATTAAAAAAAAAAAATTTAAAAAAAGAAAAAAGACCTGAAACTGAGATGGGCTGAATGCTTCAAAAACATATCAATTAGTCCATGTTCATTTTGACAAAGAAGGTGGTTTGGGACTGCAGAGACTCATTTCTGTTGATGCAATTGGCTCACAAGTAACCTCATGTGGGTCATTCTACTTTGTAGAGCCTCAGAGTTCAATGTGAAGAATTACAGTTTTATAGTACTTAACTTCTGAGAATAATGATACTAATTTCACAGTAAAACATTCTGAAACCTAGGGAGAGACATGTACTCTATACATACACTGAAGGTAAAAAGCTCTGGTCTGATCTCTTTTAAAAGCCTGACATCAAAGCTTCAATTTTCCTTCAATCTACGTAGATATTGGTTATGATTTTGAATACAATTGTCCATAGGTAGTTTTCCCACACAAAGATTAAGAGTCCTATATTTTGGTTGTGAATGCTGTCTTGGTGTCCTTGGGACAAAAACCGTAACAGCTTCACAGATGTGAATGGAGCTGTATCACTCAAGACAAGACTCACCTCAGAATATAAATGTTTACCAGCAAGAACCTTCTGGGATGTTATCATTATGCAGTATCCAAGAAGCAAGAGATATCAGATTCCAGCCCTTCACCACCCCTGCATGAGAACCAATCTGGTTGACACACTTGAAGTGTACAGCATCATACATCCAAAACAAAGGGTATATGAGGCTAACAAATTTCCATGTTCAGTAAGTCACTCCTTGGATAGTGCACCTTCATATAAAGGAGGCATTTGAAAGTCCACTGACATGATTTTTCTTAGTCTTCTCTTGTTATTAATCTAATTTTTTTTGCCTATGATGTATGAGTGCCAACACAAGGGAGCATTATAAATCACAGTAAGAAATAAATAGTCCCATTTAATCTTGCAGAAGGATATTAAATTTTCACCACTCCTAACTTCTTATTATCCCATCATTGACCCATTGAATACTTCAGCAGGTTGGTGCTATTCAGGCCTAAAATTGGGATGCAACTCACAGTAGACGATGCTTAGAAAAGCAGGCCCAGATGACTATTTTCGATGTGTCCACTTCTAGTCCCTCTCCTATCTGCTTTTTATCAAGTCTTTCTGACACAACTTAAAAATAAAATGTGGCAGATCAAGTGTGATATGTTTCGCTTGTGGGATCATCTGATAAAAGAACATATGTGCCATTGTAATTAAAAGGACCTTCACACCCATCATGTGAGTTTGGAGACAGCACACCATGTACTGAGCAAGAACAGTCACAGGAGGCTTCAAATGTACACTTTCACAGACCCTTCCAACTCCTATTTTCACACAGTATTTCCCTCTGGGCAGAGATTAGGGACTCAGTGGGAGTCAATCTCCATGCTTTCAAGATTTAGCAAAGCAAGAATTATTTTGGCAGAGTGTAAAGGCAGGAGACACCACCCCAGGCACATCTCCCCAGGGTCAGCTAGAAGAGCATGGCTTCCTTGAAAGGTGTTGGGCTGGGGATGTGAGCAAAACAGAAGAATGAATTTCCTTTTACCTTCCTTTCCTTAGTTACAGTGTCTAAAAGAAGGTCCTTCAACACCACTACCTTTACAGCAGCAGATGGGAAGCTGTAGCTGGGGAGCAGTGCACTACTCCAAGTCTTGTTGTTCATGTCCCTTCCTTAGAGTGAAAGAATTATTCAGGTGGGTTCAAATTTATCACTTGTGTAATGAATATCTGATGCCCCAGATGGTCTTTTTCTATTTGAGTGGAGGAAAAAATAAACCATGTCCAAATTATCAAGCTTGCATTTTTCTCACATTCGTATCTTGGTGTCCCCAGACATCATCTTAATCTTCTTTAGCAAGAGGCTTAGGTCACTTGGATCATTAAACTAAGCTACTTGAAGCAAAAGCTGAGGTGGTGGCAGCAAATAGGCAGAGGAGTGCTGGGCTAAACAATCATTCAGCAAGCACTTCATTATTCAAAATAGCCTCTCGGGTGAGGAATGCCCCTTTGGCCTTCTCCTGAAGGGCTGGAGCTGATGAAGCCTACTGGAGAGATGTTAATGCTGATGGCGTGGCTCACAGTGGGAAGAAAGAACAAGCCAAGCTCTTTAAGGCACAGCATCGCAAAACACTCCTGTGAAGGGACTCCCAGCACAACTATTCATGAATTGTTGTCTTCACTTACAGAGAAAAGAGGAAAAAACATTCAGATTCAAGAAGCAACCTTTTAAAAAAAAGACAACCAAACAAATACAGATAGACCAGCAGCTTACTGAGATGCTTTGGGGATGTCCTAAGCAGTTATGAACACAGTCTGGGATGTTCTTTGTTTTCTCCAACACAAAGATATCTGTGAGTTGCACATCAGTCATAAACTGGACTAGCAGAGAAATCAAATGTCAGCTCTGAGCAAGTGGAACCAAGAAAGAGGCAATTCAGAATTTCAGTTTGCATGCTTTGATACCAATTCCAACCCTTCTTCTGGAAAATATTGGGAGTGGGGAATAAAGTGGGATGAGCTTTCTAATTCAAGGAAGTTAGAGAAAAGATCAGAAAAAAAAAGTGCAGGTGTCATGATTTATTTCTGCTTTGGGCCAGGGAGAATATGATTCTAGACACAGAGACTAGGTATTAACTCCCAGTCCTGCCTGCTGATTTTGTTGTGGAAACAGCACACGTCTCACTGCAATTCAGAAACTAGTGCAGTGCCCTCTCCATGCTGGTTGTCAATGCAGTGCATTGCAGAAGAAGACACCTATATAGCTCTTCCTGCTGCACTACTGGGTCACATCCCTTTCCCCCTCAGATAGTGATCAGCTTAACATCTAAAGCACAGGGGTTGTTATTGCTGGGTTTTGCAAAAATAAAACAACATCATAAAGTATACCTGAATTTGGACACACAACCATGCCATGTGCTCAGGAAGCTGTGTTGAATCAAGCCAGGTTTTAAGAAAATCCAGATTATTTCCCACTGCGTTTATTCTCCTGCATGAACCATTACTGTAGGTGATTAATAAACTGCTGTTTATTAACAAAAGTCAATAAAGAGGTTCTCTGGTGTCCTTGCTGTTCTCTTTAGATAACATATAGCAAAATGCAATGAGAAATTAGCCAGTTACTGTGCTCTGTGTCAGCACTGCAGATGGATGGCTGATTGCACTCTTCCTGCCCTGAATCAAACTGGAGCCATTTCACTTATCAAGAAAGCAGAATTGCTCCCAGGGAACAACATCTTCATTCATTATTTTTGTACGGAGGCTTTATTTTTTATAGCAGGGTTAGTCTGGAGCCACTGGAAGGTCAGCATGTGTTATGGTACCATCTCCTTGCTTGGAGGACATGAGAGGGAATCCATCAGCTTGATAAGGCAGCCCCCTTATAGAAGTGGTTCTGGCAGCCCCAGGAGATACGAGATCTTCAAAGGTTAGGAGGAGATAGCCTTTTGTTCCCCCATTAATGTAGAAGCTCCCTACTGAAAGACATTTTTGCTCAGAGCATTGGTGGTTTAACAGGCCAGTCAGATTACAATAAGAGGTCATAGTTCGTCCATAGTTTGGACATACGAAGTTCACTTACTCTAAAACTCAGAAGCATGCAAGAGATGTATTATGTATAGGATTAATATTCCCCTTATATTTAAACTGGGGGTTGAAAGAAGAGGGTAAGGATTTGTAGGGGAAGGGAGGTGAGAGGAGGCAACCAGTGAAGCTCATTAAGGACTGGCGCCTTCTTGGCCCCTGGCCTTCTCCAGAAAGCCAGGCACTTCGGCTAACACAATCCCTTCCTTTCATGCTCTTGGGTCTGTCCCCATTACAGCATTCCCAAAACCATGTTGGAGACAGTCACAAAGGGCAGCATTATGTCTGGGAAGTGAATGGTGTGTAGCCGGTTCCAGCTGAAAGAGAAAGACAAGTGAAAGTACTTTCCGGGGACAATGAGAGTGCTTGTAGCTCAGGAAGCTTCCCAGTCCATTAGCATCTGTGGAGGACAATGGCCAAGTGTGGTGGAGAGGAGGAGAACGTGGCCTTGCTGGTGGCCCCTGTCCATCACTAGCAGAATGGCACTGCTACCGTGGGTCAGAATCTGAATGGGCTGATTCATGGACAAACACCCCGGCATCCCACCAGCAAGGAGAGACCAAGGAGGGGGCTGTCACCTCCAGGCTGATCTGGGATATCAAGTACCTTTCTGACCTCTGGCTGAGCAGCAGCCCAGCCCAAAGTTTGTCCTTGCCACTGGCAGGCAAACGGGAAAAGGCTTGTCTAAGGGACACCCAGCTGTAAGTAGTATATTCCCTCTACAAGCTCAACCCTGGCTGCTCCTGTCCACAGATTTTGGCTGGTCGGGATAGGCACAATGCTGGAAGAAAGGGAGCTCTCATCATCTTACTAAGGAACTACTGGTGAGGATGAACAAGCATCTCTCACCCATCAAAACTTTATATACACACTCCAAAACAGACCTAAGTAAAAATAAATTTTGGAAAAAATTAAAATATGTCCCAATGTTCCTGAACAGGAGTGAAATGCAGGTTGGAAGCATTCAAATATTTCCTTCCATTTATGTTACTTTCAGATAATTTGCTCCACTTTGAAGGACACTGAGAAGCTTGGTTATGTTTTTAACAATGTAGATGTTTGAGCTGTTTCAAGACACACTGGGATTCTTCTTTTTGAAACAACTTTAAAATAATTCACAAATTTCTCAAAATACTAAGTTCTTTTTTTTTTTCATCCAGTAAACTAGTTCTTCTGACCCAAAAACCTTGTTTCTCCTTTGGTTTTTTTTTTTTTTGTATCACCAATTTTTTTTTGTGACATCACAACCACCACCACACAGGACCAAAAGCTTTTGGCTTCTCTCAGGAGAAAGGGTTTTTTTGCAGCTCTCATCTTCTGTGGCCTTTTCTAAGCAGAACCCATGAAATAACTACTATGATGTTTGGGAGGTTTTGTGGAGAAATACAAAGTCCTTTTTTAGAAAAATGGAACAGGACTTGATACAGAGAGTTTGTCTTTATTTCTTGTATGCAAACATTTGAAAATGGGACAGACTTAATTTTTATCAGGAAAATCTCCCTGCAAGAGAGAAATGGGTTTGTGAACTTAAATAGCCTTTAACATTTACAGGAGGAAGAAAATATAAAGCCTCAGTTAAGAAAACACTAAGCCATGTTTGCACTGCATCAGGAGGGGATCCACTGAACCTTCAGTGCTAAGGAACTGAAATTCATACTAGCCTGGCTTCAGGTCCCACCCAGGGATCATCCATCTGGGACCTGGGTACATCCTCCAATTTTGTTTTCCCTGAAATATAGACAAGCACAAGACATGGGGTCAGCTTGCTTTCAAACGTCAGTCCTGACCTGACCAAATGCACAAATGCAGCCATCCCTGACCATAAAACATACCCATGCAGACTGACTTTAATTCTAAGGTGTCTCCAGGAGAAATAGAAATATTTTATTCTTGGAGCCAGCACAAGCAAAACTATCTAGTCACACCATCAACATGTTTTCTTAACTTTAAATAAGGTTAAGAAAGGGAGTAATTCAACCGTGGCAACTCTAATTGGCTACAAGTATAATCCAATAACCTCATTTCACCCATATTGTTAGTTGAGTTAATTGGACCTGCACAGCCACCAGCTAAATATATTGGTGTATGCAAATGGTGAAACTAATTTTCTTCATAAACCTTCCTTCTGCCAAAGTAGGAATTGGACAGAAGGGGTAGGGGAGAAAGAAGGCTATGCTGACGTTGTTACTTCAAAAAGATCAATTCTCTTCCAATTATTTGCTTTCTCTAGATAGACAGGACAGAAAATATCATTAATTTCTTTAAATAGAGAGGGGGAGGGAAGTAATTTCATTCCTATTTGAAGAGACTGTGGAGAAAAAGTGATTGAGCCGCCAGCTTTTAGGTGCCTCAAATCCAGACTGGGCTGCACAGCCCCTGGGTCAAGCAGACCTGTTTCCTTTGCAATATATGGAGTGAGGGAAACTGTACCAAGAGGGGTTCCTGGGTGTTGCAAGGATTTGCACTGCCTGAAGGGAAAAGGGTAAGCTGATCTTCACTCTAACAGTGATTTCAGCAGGGTCTTTTGCAATAGAGGAATTGTAATTTGTACCATGCTGCGTGTCAGGAAAGTCCATTTCCACTGTTAACCTAAAAGCCTTCTGAAAACACGTCTCCTGGAGTCTGATGTGGAGGACTGATAGTGAGACCATGTATTCACCTGTCCATGCCTAGAACAATTGGGTTTTTACTATCACAAGATGGGAGTTTTAGCCTGAAGCTCAGCTATTTTTCCAGAGGACAAGAAGTAGATAAGGAGGTGCTGATCTCCCTGGTATCCAGTGACAAGACATGTTGGAATAGTTCAAAGCTGTGCCAGGGGAGGTTTAGGCTTGACAATAGGAAGCATTTCTTTACCAAAAGGGTGGTTGAACACTGTAACAGGCTTCCTAGAGAGGTGGTCAATGCCCTAAGCCTGTCAGTGTTTAAGAGGCATTTGGACAATGCCCTTAATAACATGCTTTAACTTTTGGTCAGCCCTGAAGTGGTCAGGCAGCTGGACTAGATGATCACTGTAAGTCCCTTCCAACTGAAATACTCTGTTCTGTTTGTTCTGTTCTGTTCCAGCAAGGGAGGACCTGATAGCAGCAAGGCTCTGTAGCTCCAGGGGCAGGTGTGCAAGGCTGAAGTTGTGGAGGTGAGGGGCTGCCTCCACATTGCTAAGTTTCATCTTTAAAATGTCTTGGCTTAAATCCTCAGGATTCCTCATTATTATACAGCTGATGCTTTGTGGGCTCTTTTGTTTTTGTTTGTTTGCTTGCTTGCTTGCTTTTTTCTTGCTCCTTTTAAGCAGTAGTAGTCATAACTATTTCTTTACATCAGACAAGCTCCATGTACTGTCTGCAACACCTGCTCCTTAGGCTTTGCCTCTTGCAGATTGGAAGAGTTATGGGATATGGACCACCCCTTACGTATTCTGTGCTCTACACTCATGTCATACCTCCCCACCTTAGCTGGCTGCAACCATCTCTAGCTTGAGTGACAGCAGCTGCAGCACATACTCATCTCCATTTCCATCTTTTGTAGGCAGTCCCAAATGAGAGGATGTGCACATCCTTGGGTGTCTTTCAACTGACTTTGGAGCAGGCCTGCAGTGAATTGCGACTAGCACAGTGCGGGGAAAGTGATGCTGCTTGTGAGTACTATTTGAACTTGATAAGGGGATGGGAAGGCAAAAGAAAAAGGAGTTCTGAGGCAGGGCTGAATTACTAATGCTTTCCACAGTTACATTTGAATTTCAGCCACTGCTAATATTCCCAGGGAAATCACAACTCACACACATACATGCACATACAGGTTTAATTTCAGCAGTAAATGAAGTCATAATGCAAACAGAAAGCTAACAGCAGGGAAGGCTATGCTTGGCCAGGTCTGCTCATGCTACAAGTAATACATATGCACCAGTGCAAAAAAATGGCCCCAGAGAGCAGTTAAGTCTTTCTAGCAGAAACTCACACTGAGAAGGCAACCGTAACTTTTAACTACAGCTTCCTACAAAAGAAAGTGCTGTGGTTGTCTTTAATATCAGAAAGGGGAAGAAATGAGGGAGGGTGAAGTGCTACAGAGATCAAGTGGAGCTGGCTTGTGTGAACAGAGGCACAGGGCAAGGAAACATTTGCAATGAAAATGCTAGATCTGCCTGACCTGAATTCTGCACGTTTGTACCTGGGTGTTAATGATGGGGGAATTACTGCAGAGTGTTCAGAGGAGGGCTGGGTGGGGTATACTGCAGCTGTGGAGGTCATAGAATCACCTTAGCTGAAGTTGAAGTGGCACCTGGGAGCTACTAACTGGAGGAAAGTGTTTCTGGATTGGCATGGACCACCATGGGCTGGGCCCAACAGTGCAGTACACAACAAAGCTGGGGCTGATTTTGTCTTGTGAGTTTGAAAACTGTGCGATTAAGATATGACCCATACTGTACAGCCCTACAGCTGATCTTCACTGTGTCAGAGCCTTACCTTCATCCTTGAAACAGGAGTTAGTTCTACCCATGCAAGGTGAGACTAACGACCATTTAAAATTGGCTGCAAAGTGCTGCATGTAAAATTAATTCCATTTGGTTTGGACTAGTCAACAGGGTGTGAAGCTCAAAGGAGAGGGAGAGTAGGGTTCTGTAGCTCACCTCTGCCTCGCCTCTGCAGAAACATACTGCCACTGCTCTGTGGAGGGCAGTAAGAGGGCTTAGGTGAGCAGGTAACCATTCTGGCCTCAATGACAGCCAGAGTGCTTTTTTTGACCATTCAGGGCTGCTCGTGCTACTTAACAGTTCAGAGGCCAAGCTCTGCTGCTGCAGTCTCAAGCACCCTGAGGAGGAGGAATGGTGTTTGGGCTCCCATCTCTGGGAGTACCCCACAGCAATGTGCCACCAGTGCCTGTGTGGAGATCAGGAGTAAGACATATAAAATTAGAGAAAAAGAACAAAAATGGAAATGGGAAAATAAATTGAAGCAAAGAAAAGGGAAGAAAAGAAGAAAGGAAAGGAATTAACTGGTGGCTGAGTGAGGGAAGGGGCTTGGAGGGTGTTTGCCCAGCCCGAGGGAGGAACAGGTGCAGCTGGAAGCCTCCTGTTCCCTCACTGCAGCACTGCATTTCCATAAGCACACACCAGGCTCCCTGTTTCTGGTCCCAGGGTAGGAGGGGAGGATTTGTAACTGGAGGTGTGAGAATTAGGCAGAGTATTAGCTGGGTATAATCTGTTCACAGAGGAGCAAGAGTCTTTTGTTACTGTTTACTCAGCTGCGGTCAGTGTGCACACAGCCCCACCCATCATTCCTCAGCCAGGGACAAGGAGATCATGGCCCAGCCTTGGTTTCCAGAGGTGGGAGGCCTGTGCCGTGGAGAAAGTCTGATGTCCGACTGGGCTGCATGTCTGAAATCTGAGTTTGCTCTTTCCTAGCAATCCGGGCTGTGTCACAGTGTCAGGAGTGGTGCTGCTTGTGGCAGTGCATGGGAGTCCCTCAGTACAATTCCCACTGGCTGAGCAGGGTAGAGATGTGCGGACAGGGATGGCGAAGGGAGCTTGCAGGATTTGTGTTTTGCTGGGAAGCACTGAAACATTCTAACTTGCTCCTGCTTAGATGAAACAGTCCTTTAACAACAGCAGTTCAGAGGAATTCTTCCCAGAGGATTTTTTGGAACATATCTATTTTTATTTTGCAACATGCCCTGTTCTTGCAAACAATGTTGTTATGTCACAGTGAACGTTTGTTTGATGTTTGAGTTCAGTTATCACAAACTCTATTGTTTTTATAAGTCAAAATACTACAAAATATATTACTGATACTAAAAAAAAAATAAAATTACACAGAATTGATTCTTTCCCTCAAGTGGGTGGTACACTGAAGCATGTAACCCAAGAAACAAACCAAAAAAGCCCCCAGCTTCCCAAGATTTAGAATTTTTTATCATGATTTGATAAAGGAATTATATTTACAACCTTTACTTCCTCATGACAAGAAGACTCATTGCTTATTGCCATATTCAGAATAATGGTAACTTCTATTCCCACCTGGAATAGTTTTAATCTAATGGTCTTCCAGACAGTCTCAATTGACTCATGCAACTGTGCCTTTTTTTTTTTTAAATAAGACTAAATTATGAAAATAAAGATAATATAAAGTCAGGGTCTAAAAAAACCTCTTAATATTAAGAAAAAGTTACTTTTCTCCCACAAGAACCTAGTACTTTAAAAATATCCTACCAGGATAGGACACATTCAAAAAACTTTCAAATAAAAAATCTTTATACAAGAGTATTAAAGTGTTCTTTTTCTTTCTTTCAACATTTCCTGCCCCAGTAGAAGGGTAAGCTTTCTTGTTTCAGAGAGGCTTAAACAAACACTGTAAATATTTGGAGGCTCAAATTACTAGATTAGCAGTGATGCCATCATTAGCAGCAGTGACAGGAAAGTCTCAGAGTTGCAACTTTTTATGTTTTTTAATTGGCCCTGCAATTGTATTGTCAAAACATTTACCCAAGGGTGTGATTAATAATAATAGGTGACAGCTTCAATTATCCTCAAACATATTAGAAAATATCAGCACTCAGATACAATCTTTAAAAGCACATCTTAAGCTGCTTTTACACGCTCACTATGACAAGAATAAATACTGAGATAAAATTTGGAATTGAAGCACCTGCTTATTTTAATCAGGGTTTGGGGTTTTTTTCTTTAAGCAGCACAGAGACAGAATGTTTATGTACACATCGATACTTATCTGAGGTTCACCAAACATTTTGTCTGCAGTTTTCCCGAGTTCTTTAATTCAGTCCCCAACACAGTCATGACATTGAGAAGCAAAGTCATCTGACGCTGTGTTAATGACATACAGCCCATCAGAATTTTTGAAGAATAAAAATAAAACCTCCCAACCCCTAAATAAAAGTGAGTAAAAAATGAGGTATCTTGCACATCTGAGCCACAGGTTTTCCTTTGCAACCAAATGAAAAGCAAGCTTTGTGTCTCCATATGTCTCAATTCCTTCCATCTTTTTCCTCTGTGGTGCATGGCGATGCATTCATGTTTTTCTGGGTTTTTTTATTCCTGGACCTTCTTCTCTTCTCCAAAGAAAGAACAGTTGTTCATAGCCGCAGGAAGAGGCACATGGATTTAGTGACTGTGGGATTAACTCAGAAAAGGATTTGCCGTTTACATATCTTGTAGCACCATGCAATGCAGGACAAGTAGTGCAGGCACCAATGGCCACGACACGCTTTTCAGTGCCCTCAGCTTTATACGGTGGGGCTAGAAGATAACAAGAGAAGGGAAGAGTGCATCCAGTGTCATATCGATCCTAGTGAACAAACAACAATTCCTGATCTTTATCCAGGATTTTTTACTGTTTCTTTACAGTCAAGTAATCACTATCTCTACCCATTTTCACCCAAGAATTTTTAAGGCTTTAAAAACATTATTAGAGCAAGCTTAGTATTGTTTAACTTTTTTTAGAACCTTGATCTTCATCAGGTTGTTTAAACCAAGGAAAAACACACTTTTTGAAGTGATAATTACTAAGTCAGGGGAAAAAATCCAGGTTTTGGGCCCAGCGAAGTTAAAACAGTTGGTTGTGAGCCACAAAGAATATTGCTCTGACAGGTGTGTTGTTGGCAAGAAATGCTGTGTTTGATCCATGAATGATTGAAAGGATCCCAGATCCAAATGCTCCATCTGTGTTATTTTTAATTAGGATGGCACACAGGAATAGTGACCATGCAAAAGTCATGAGCTTCCTTGAAAAAAGACAGCTGAAATCTCTTTACTTAAAGAGCCCTTGGGCAGTATTTCACTTAAACACATATTTAATATGCAGTGAATGAATAATCATGCTGATATATAGGAGATTCCCAGGATGTTGAGGTCTGGGTGATTCAGTGAGAAGTGAT
>VZTU01011735.1:0-14968 GCA_013400835.1 Zapornia atra
TTTTACAACAAAATTGCAGGTTGTTTGATGTTTTGATGAGTATCTTACTTTTCTTGTTGTGCATCTGAAAAACCATGATTGTTAACTGTGCTCGTGGTGGTCTTGTTGCATCCTTAAGGGAGCAGCTATATCTTTCCAATTGCTTCAGGATTCACAGTTTCTAATTATTTTTCCTTTTGAAACATCCCTCTGCTTAAGCATCAGAAGAGCAGGATTATTCACAGGCATTATCTAGTGAGAAGGTGAAAATTACATGTCTGTAAATCACTTCTGTAGGGACACAGCTTGTAGAATTCTTATTTATTGACCTCTGGTTTTTTTCTTTTTCCTTTCTGGTTTTGTTGCTATTCTAGGAGTGTTCCTCCCATGTGGTGATTATCTTGTGTATTGTTTTAAATTTCTTAGGGTGAATTTTAGCTCTTGAGTTGATGTTTTGCTTTGGTAGCTTTGTCTCCTGCAAATTTGCAAGTACTGAATAGAACGTTTGGCAAACAACATTTATACTCGGCAGGCTTTTGGCTGGTGGTGGCCTATTCAGCAGCCGTTTGGAGGCTCTACCTTGCAAATGCTAGCTTCAAGTGTCAAAAAAACAGTGAGAACTAGGAGGGTTCTGCCATTCTTGAGTTGAGACCCAGGAGTAAGAAACTTTGAAGATAATCCCATCAGAGAAGCTGCACTTGGTAAGTAAAGTTCCTGTCAAACTTTGCATGAAGTCAGAGGGAGCTGCATGTTTATTTGCAGATGATTAGACCTGTGAGAAGTGAAGTTAGTTATGAAAACCTGGAAGTTACATGTTGGATTAGAAAGCTCTGTGTGGTAAGATTAATATTGATGCTACTTTGAGCTTTACTGTAAAATAAGAATTTGGAAAAATGTAAACAAAAAACCCCCAAACCCTTACAGTTTTCAGTTGTAAATAGAAATAAAAGATAGAAAAGCTCTGATGGTCTAACTTCCCGAGTTTGCTGCAGTGATTATAACTGCTCTTCAAATTCAGTATACTGATTCCAGTAACAAAAGGAAATACTTCTAAAGTAACATTCTTGTACTGTGTTTTTAAGTGGTTTAGAGATCATTCAGTAATTAAAATATAATGAAGACTTTGTCCAAACCTCTAGTTATGAAGATAATAAATCTCTGAAAGCACATACAACATGTTTGTCCACCTGGTGTCTGTCTGTGTGTGTATTTGTTTGGGGAGGGGGGTTGTACATGTGCATTTAATAGCCATTTACCAATTTCCAAGCTATCTCTTTTCTTCCTTCTGTCATTTTGAGAGCTGCAACTAGATACATCCAAACCAAGAAAGGGTACAAGTTTTTCACATGAGTCATTGGAGAAATTGGGTTATGGTGAATTCTATTACTAGTTTAAACCTTTTAAACAAGTTCGTTGATCTTCCTAAAAATGTCCTATTATTTAATGAGGAAAGCAGGACTTCTTGGGTTAAATTCTTTGGTTTGTATGAGGTTGCAGATCTGACAAAGTAATTTTCCTGTTTTAGAACTGTTTTGTTTTTACTTTATATATATGTATTTTATTTTTACCTTTCGCTGTGCTTTTCTTTTCACAGAGGCCTTGCATATTTCTTTTCCCAATGAAATAACCAGTAAACTGGACAAATCCTGGGGGTGGGGGGTTGATGTTTTTCCTTGCATTTTACCAGCATTCAACGCCTGTGGCCATCATAAATTGATTTTTTTTGGTAATAGAAAGGCATTTAAAAGCTATCAAGTAGCTCTCAAAGGAATGAGATAGCTACAGGTTGTACTCAAGTACCTACATATTTTCCAAAACAAGGTGTTAGCACACATTTTCATTTACTAAGTTTAGTGTGTGTGTGTGTGAGAGAGTCTGGCTGTCTCTAGCCATCTGTTAAGTTCTGCTGTCATCTTCAGTGTTTTTAGTTTGTGTAGGTTTTAAAAAAACACTTAGTGTCAGAATCTTTCAGTAACTTACATGAATAGAATTTTGCAGTGTCATTCATTTGCAAACATCAGATGGAACTAATGACATTCAGCAGGTCAGGTTCCTTAGTTTCTTTAATCTGCATATTAAAGTGCATTGGGCATACTGCGAGTTTTTCATAGTCTCTGGCTTACCTGTTTCTGATATTGGTGAGAAGTTAAGTATTATAATTGTTATAATTTCCTTTTGTAATGTGTTCTGGACAGTGATTCTATCTAGCAGTATAATCTTCTGATTCAGCCATTGTGATTTTTTTCGTGTGACAGTAGTTTATGGAGTATAATGCTTGGAAGCTTTTTGATAATTAGTTAATTTGAATTTTGACAATACTCTTAAAACTTTCTTTATAAAAGAAAAACTTTCTTTATAAAAGATAGTATAGGTGTGGCTGTAATTTTCTGGAAGAATGCTGGGGTGGGGGAGCTTCAGGGAAGAAACAAAACAAAAACCAGGGCATACATAGGAAGAACTTGTAATTGGAAAGAGTGTTTCTTAAACTAGAGAGATTAATTTTCTTCTTAAAAGAAGGCATACTAAATGCAAAAGCTTTATTATTGGAAGCCACATGAGTTCATCTTGATGTAAAAACTGGTTTGGACAGCTTGCCTAATGCTAGAAAAATGCATAGGTGCATATGCCTATCAGTTTCAGTGCATGTTTACAGTAAAGTACATGTAGCAAAGTCTGTGAGGCTGTAAGGTTCCTTACATGTGTTTCTCCTATGACAGGAGAGAGACTTTCAAAGATACGAAGAATAGGTAAGCAAAAGATTGCCATTAGTGTTTGTTGGGAATCGGGCCTCTGGTAGCAGTCTGCTCCCTTGGTGTCAAAAAGCAGTCAAAGTTTCATTGCTTGCTTCTGTGCTGTGGTTTAAAATAAAAGATTTTGTGGGCATCTGAATAAAGCATAGCTAAACTTGGATGCTGTTGAAGCTGAGAGAAGGTAGCTTAGGCATGCTGGAGTTCTTAATGTTTTCTTGCAAGTTTCTTTGGCATTGCTTTGTGTCCAGATTTTTACACTTCACCTCTCTCCCTTTCCTTTTAAAATTCTCTGGGTAACACTTAGAGCTTTGATAGCTCTTTGAGCTGCTCTTACACACAACTTTCTCAGGTGTCTGTGTGGTCTTCAGTATATGAAAGTAGGACAGAATTTTGCCTGGAGCGTTAGCCTGCTGTTTTCATGAGACAGCAAAGGCAATTTAAGGACTTGCTGTGGTCAAGAGGGCTGGTCCTATGCTCTTTCTTGTGCTAATGTACAGAAAGTTGTTATTCTTTTTTGTTTGGGTTAATTATCTACAGGTTTGGTGAGCTGGATTGGCCCATTGAAGAGTCACCAGAGATGGAGGAGTCTGTAGCTGAGAGAAGGGGAGGGAAAGTCTGCCACTTGATTGCCATTAGTGTTTGAATTGGCTGTTTCCTACCTGGGGACTTTCATTCTTTGAGAACTCTCCAGTCCAAATGATACAGCTAGCAGCTTAGTTTTCACACTAGTGGCTGCTGAATGTCTCTTCCCCTGTTTTCCACATGCCTTCACACTGCACACCCCTCCCACCCCGCCAAACCAAAACTAACCCCCAAAAAACCCAAACCCAAAACCAAACAAGTCATACCTTTCCTACCCCTTGCTCTCTGTGTCATTAAAAAAGGCTCTGTTTTCTAGAGGTAGGTGCTCTAGTTTTTGAGTCACGTCTGTGTTGCAGGAAGTAATGAACAACTTGTAGAAGTTCTGATGTGAATAAATGACTAACAATGAGGATGTGTTTTTGAGGACTTGAACACTTCTTCAGGGTAGTCTCAGTCCTTCCTTTTTGTTAGACTGCAGTAGCACTGGCACCCCTGTACAGTTTGGTATAGCACTTTTGGTCTTAACTGAAATCTGGTTGTAGAACACCGTATAAAAGTCAGATGAATTTTGCTATTGAAAGGAGAGTGCTTTTTGTGATTTTTATTAATTCTTTTTTTTTAAAATCCACTAACTTTCTCCCTTCCCTTTGTAATATACCTATTAGTGGACACAGTTTAACTGGTCTGCAAGTTTCATTTCTTGTACTGGTGTTTTTAATTCCCTCTGTAGGAAGTCTCCGGTCTTGCAGTTCATCAGACTGCTTTAGTAAAGTGATGCCTCCAAGGAAAAAGAGGAGACCTGCAGCAGGAGATGATTTATCTGCTAAGAAAAGTAGACATGATGGGTATGTCATCTTACCATGAGCTAAGACTGATGGAATATCTAAAGTTGAATAGCTGATATGATCATGTTTTTAAATACTAATGGAAATGATATTCAGATTTGCTTGGTTTCTCAATGTGGAACCATAGCCTATGATTAAACTGTGGGATATTGGTGAGTACATCTAGGTTCAGTTTGCATCTCACCTTTTTTAGTTGTAAAAGAACCTTTTAGGGAATCTTCCTTGCTCTGGTTTGCAAGCTGTCAAAATAGACGTACTTACTTGTTCAAAAACAACTTCTAAGACATACAGTAATACCTTCTTGTTTACATGCACAAAGTCTGGATTGGGCATTCTCAATCTGCAGCCTGTCAGCAAAGAGAATATAGTTGTAGCCCACTCAGCTCTTACATGAAGTCTTGCTAGTCTCTCCCTGTCATGTTGTGATTCTGTGCTGATCATGTAAAAGGAAAGGTGAAGATTGCCCAGGGAAGGTGACAGCCAGTGGTGGAGTGGTGTTTGAGGTGGTGATGCTCAGCTTCCCTCTGGGCAACAGAAGCACCAGTGTGTTTATCACTGTGTGAACGGGGAGGGTATTTTTTCGCCGTAGGTGTTGCATAGCTGAGACTTCTGCAAGTGTTGGATTTTCAGTGAGTGTGTGTTCAGTCAGCCTCAGTCACTCAGAAACCATCAAATGTGCTCCTTGTGTGCAAGAGAGTCACTATTTATGTGCACTACATTCAGAACTTGTGGGAGTACAGGACTGTATGCTCCTGCATGATAGGTGCAGGACTGTCCTGATGTTAGTTGGTGATGTATACAGCCAGGAAGTTCAATTGCCACTGAGTCAGTCATTAGAATTTGAGCTCTATTACATTCATGTACTACTGGTGACTCAGGAAGCATGTGTTTCCACAAGTATCTTTAGGAAGGTAAAACCATGCATTTCTCTCCTGTCAGCCTGAAACCAGGCTGGGTGCTTCCCTCTTTATTCTCTAGCATGAGTAAGAAAAGTGCTGGTAGCCAAATTAAGCCTCTGGTTATGCCTCTGTAACTCCATTGTGTTTAATAGAGTTGCACAACTGTAGCTGCACTGGAATTTATTAAATGACCTGTTGATGCAGAAGAAAGAGGTTTCAACTCTCCCTTTCATTGCTTTGCGTACGTAACATTAGCAAGAACAAAAAAGCAGGACATGTCCTTAATATTTTTGTTGCTTTTCAGAAGTAACAAAATACAAAACCTCAATAGTTGATAGAGGACATTACAGTTTCTTTAAAGATCTGCATACAATAAGGAAATGAAACAAGGATGAAATGTTTCTGTAATCTCAGTAGGGAGGTTAATGAAATTTAACTCTGCCTCCTTTTCCTAAGACACTGACAGTAAAAGAAAAGCCCAAACCCCTAGGAAGTAAGGCTTTCTATTAGTAAGAAATACTGGTTTGTGTAATTCAAATAAGAAAATTATGAGAAATTGATTTTTTACTCTATCTGTAGAGTATATATGATACTTTAAAGTGATTTTTGAAAGCATAATTTCAAGGATTTTTCTTTTTTATATCTGCCTTTTAGTTTATAACTAATGGATCTAGGTTTCATTCTATTGCCATGTAAAGCTTTAATAAAAGGAAGACCTCAGCCTGCTTTTAGAAGTGGAGGTGAAACCAAATCTGCCAGTCATAGGCCACCGGGGTATATCCTTCTCTGATGTGGTTCCAATTTTTACTGGTCTTCCTTCTTAACTTCTACAGGTTTTAGGGCTTTCTCTGCTTCCCAGTGTGTAAGTCTTTCTCATTTTGGTCTTCAAGGAAACAGTTTTTATGTCAGCATGACTGGCAGTATGAAGTAATTTTCTGAACATTCAGCTTAGTCTTGGAGCTCTATCTCCTTTCAGGGAAGGATTTCCTCAAATTTGGCTTGTGCCCCTGTAACCTTCTGTGAACACATTGAACGAAGAGCAGGCTGTCTCCTACTTCCATGCTTGTTTGTCAGGCAGAACTCATGCCTGCCATGTTTGGTCTTTGGAGGTCAAGTGTCTCAGTTTATCAAGCAGGAATCAGTCTGAAATAAGGAACCTCTAGAGCAGTGTGCTGTAGCAGACCTATTTATTTGCAAAGCCATTTCCTCTTATGTTGTATGCAGGGAATGCTGTCTACATTAAAAACAGTATGGCTAGTGCAATGTCAGTTTATGGAATTAGGGGCTTCTAGGCCTGGTTCTTTACTACTGCTTCTGTTTTAGAGGCAGACTTCCTAGAAGCTGCGTACTAGTAACTCAGGATAAGCCTTCAAGGGCCATTAGCCTGTGTGGATTCTGTATTGAGCAAAAAAAGAAGTAGCCTATGCCTGTTCTTGAATGTCTGCTTTCAATGAAAAAATGTGTGTGCGCTCCAGAAGAGACGGTTTCCTGACAGAAACGATTTGTCACTTCAAAAGCTTATGGAATGATTTAAGTTCTGTATGTTTCTCTCAGTGGTAAGCTTACAGGGGCAACATTGAAGACTCTCCTGTTTGCCTTCATTTTAAAAATGCTGGGTTGTAGACTGAAGGTTGTAAGAGAAGTGTTGTCACTAACAGTGTTACCACAGCTGTGACCAGATGTCGATGATTCCTCCTGATTTCTCCATACAAAAGAAATGTGTCTTTTTAAATCCTTATATGCATGGTTTTGTTGGGTGATATTTTCAGTCTTCACTATTTCTGGTTTGTTCTTGTAATCTCTTCAACTATGACAGTGATATTTTTGAGATATGTATTCTTTCCAGGAAGTTTATTTCAGGAAGACTTTGTGCTGAGAGAGAAGCTCTTAAAGTCATAAACACATCTGATACCAGGGAGCTTGTAACAGCTTTCACCAGCAGTTTCAGGCTGCTAGGGATCGAGCCTCATCTTGGAAGACTTAGTGGAATAAGAACACTGTTTATTGAAGAAAAACATTTACAGGAACAAATCTAGTTGTTAGTGAAGTTATTCAGAAATACTGATGTGCATAGACTGATTATGGAAAACAAAGGTTCCAAGCATGCATCCCACCCTTATATAACAAGAGCTTGAATTCTGTTAATTGATGTTAATAACGTCACTTTGAATCATGAATGTAGTGCTTCAGTAGGAGGGAGCTTTTATACCAGATGATCTGTAAAGAAAAGAACTCAGTGTATTCATTTCTGGATCATAGTAAGATTTATCCTGTCTTAAAGAAAGTTACTGGAAAGAAACAGTTTATCAGACACTTACCAGAACATTTCTATTTTTCTCTCAATATCACAGTCTTGACTTTACTGTGAGAGTCCTAAATACAATATAGAGTATTTCAAATTGGAGTTTAAAATACATTTTGTGTACATTGCTCTTCCATCTCTGTGTTAAGTGTAAGGAAAGGTAAAGCAAAGTTCACATAAAGATGCTTGCTAGGGAAGGATATAGTCCTTGCTGTGTAATTACTTAATGCTGTGTATCTGTTGCACAACCTCTAACCAAGTATTGGCTTTTTCCTTAGGGGAAAAAAGGAAATGCCTAGCACAAAATCTTCTCTTTCTGATCATTTTAAAAAAATTCTACTCCTTACTGCAGAAACACACCAAGGGCAAAAATCCTACAGTCATGGATATTTGTACCTTAGAATGATGAAAAACTAGGAATATTTATCCTCTTCCCTGGAAGTTATGTTTTCAAGAAATTAGATCCAGTTCTACTTGATCCTCCTGGATGTGTGTGGACCACATACAGGTCTATTAACATGAAAAATACATTTTCTTTGTTGAGTAATAAACTCCATACTTAATAGTGGCAAATCTTAAAGTTTTGAAAACACAGCCAACACACTGTTACTAACGTGGGAAAATACAATGGGAGTGTACTAACCTTGGAAGTTTTCAAAACATTTAGTGTTGAGAATTGGTTTTGTTTTGTTGTTTTAATAACTGGTTTGGTCCTGCCCCATGCAGACAGCCTGTGTTACCAACTGTCATAGATGCCCAGACCTTGTTCCTTGAAGCAGAGATTAAGTACACACAGGTATAATTCTCCCTGTTCATGCATCTCTTCAGTGAACTTCCCTTAATGGTTCTGAAGACTCTTAAACTGGACATGTGACTATCAGCACATAGGCTGTTACACATACTGCTTCTTAAGTAAGTGTGATTACATTCAAAACATTAATTTAAAAGTTGAGATGAATATGAGTCTTTAAACGAGGAGAGATAAGTCATACTCATTTGTAAAACTTACCAGTCAAGTAAATTTGTCCTGAGGGTGTCCTTAATAGTGTCTGTCATACCTTGCAAGTCATAAAACGAATCTCTTTCCCCTTCTCTTCCCCTTATTTCTGCCATGGCATTCATGAAATTATTGCTAAAATCATTTTATTGTGAATCAGTGCTTTATAAAAATACTTGGTGCTGCACTGATGAGAATTCCCAGCAAAAATTTCAAATGAATTCTGATTAATCAAAGTAGTAGGGGGCATCTTCAATCTAAAGTTTGCATCTTTCATAATGTAAATAATCTGAAAACAATTAGTTACTCAGTTTGCAGCTCATACAAAACGAGGTAGAGATTCTGAGTAAGTTCTGGTTGCATAGAAACAAAGCTGCTGTTCATGCATTTCTTGAAGTAAACAGTGACCTTCTGAAATGAGCAGGCTGTAAATTTTCATCAGGGATTAACTTTTAATTTACCATAATACCCTGCACCTTCCCACCACCACCACCCCACCCCCAAGAGAATGTTTTGTGTGACCTAAGCTCCATGCTTTCACTGATCTCAGTTTGAATATTCTGAAGCCGCAGAGCCCAGAGCTGCTGCTGTGGTAGGTGGAGCTCTCACAAGTTCCAGTACAGGTGAAACGTGCTCAGAGCAGTAGATACCCAGCTTTAAAAACTGCAGTGGATTGAAGAGAATTACTGTCACCTTGTTCCTTTAGCTGGCAGCAATTGTGTACTCTGCTGGCCTGAAACTCTGCAGGTTTCTCTTACACACTGTCAGTACGTAAGCAAACTACCAATCTGTAACATGCTGTTTGAAGGTGCTGGCCATCTTGAGGAAGCCATGAGGTATAAAGCACTTGTTTGAAACTTGGATCTGTTCATTAAATGTTTGGTGCCCCCAAAGCATTCAAATCTCTGGCAGTTGGCATTTATCTGCGTAGCGAGAGACACTGACCTTAGCACAACAACAGGGCACACCATCTTGCAGTATGTACAGAAATATTCCAAAGATCTAAGAAATATCCAAAGATAGAAAATGTATGCCAGACATCTCCAGCAGTTTGTGTTTTCTTCTGTGTTTGTGGTTCTTGAGGGAATCCCATCTGTATTCGTGATAGTTCAGAGAACAGAGTCTTTGGGATCACCTTTACCCTGTGCTGCCAGGCTGGGCTTGCTGTGGTAATTGAACGAAGTTGTTCTAGGCTGTAATCTCAGATACTTGTCTACTTACTTGTCTCTATCATCCTGCTCATCTCACTTCACCAGGCACTTCAGGGACGAGGAGTATCTTGCTATTAGAACTAGCTGGTTTGGCTAGACTTGGGGAGAAACTCATTTGGTGTTTGGAGTAAGCAGGGAGAGAACAGGTTTCATGTTTATACATGGGAGACTAATACTGGTACTGCATTGATCTTACTGGTTTCTATCATACTTTTTTCAAGTGATCCTTGTCTTGCCAAATATGTGATCTGCTGTTAGTTCCTCTAGGTTGAGAGGAAGGCATCTGAGATTCATCCAGCCATTTATGTTCCATGGGGTTATAGTGCATAGTTTGTTTTCATTACAAATGTGATACAGTGTCACCTACACTTTTAATGACTGACTGGCTAATTAGTTTGTAGGAGATAACTCAAGATTATATCCTTTCTGATTTTATTTTCTGAATTTATGAAGTAATTTCTCTTACTGGCACAGGTTGGAAGTTCTGTAATCAGTTCTGGTTTCTCAGAAATCGAACTTCAGTGGTCAGGTACTGAACTTTTTGATGCTAGAGCATTGTGCTGGGAATTACTTGGCCGTATGGCTGGCACATGGACTTATTAATGAATCTTCTTGTTTCCTGCAGTTCCTAAACTATGACCTTAGTGTTAAGTACAAAACCTGACTTTCAGTCCCATATCAGTCCTATGAAGACTTAGGTGTAGATGCTGTGAATTTAATATATATGAATATATAAAAAGGGCTTTTTTTTTCTTTCTGGTTCCCCATTCCTCTTACACATTCTGCTGTCGTCTGTGCCTGGGTTCAGGCCACAGAATTTAGCTCTGCCACTTGCAGATGCAGAAATACTTTTTCTGAAATATCTGGATGACCTAGAGCTTTGTTAATATTTTTTTTTTCTTGAGGGTTCCTTCCCAAATCCCCTGTAACATACTGACAGCTAATGCATTCGTGAGTTACGTGAAACAAGCAGGGTGAGGCACTTTGGTTATCATCACTTTGTAAGAAAAAGCATTGAGTCTTCTGAGGAGGTCTTTGGGAACCACATTAGCTTTGCATGTCCTAGGTCTCAGCAGTGCTTTTACAGGCTTCTTGAATAAATAGAATAGAATAAAGATGTTGACTAGCTCCTGCTACAGTTTTCAACTTGGTATTCCAGTTGGTGTTTGTCACGTTTGTTTGCTACAAAAAAGGGGATACTGAATAATTAGACTTGTGCCAAAGTGGCAGAATGCCTCCCTTCTTTGTCTCAGGATACTGATTCCTTGGAATTCAGAACAACCTAAAAAATATTGGATATATCTTTCACAATCATGGTTCATTTTTCAAATATGAGAATGTTATCAGACCTGTTTCTAAAAAATGTAAAATTACCCCAACTCTGACTTAGACCTTCTGGTGTTGTTTTATCTCACTGGGCAGTACTGTTGGCCTTCTCCTTTGCAGTTGCAGTAAAGCTTATACAGCGTAGGAAATTCAGATAGAAAAAATTGTTTCCAAAATAAAAATCAAAACCCCCAAACCCTGCCACTTCTGGGTGTATGAATATATATGTTTCTGAGATGTTTATGGCTGGCACTTTCTGCAGTGTTTCGGTTTGTTGCAGACCAGAGTGTTTCATGTTAATTTTTTTTTTCCATCTTGGAGTTTCTTAAAAGCCTCATTTGTATTTGTCTTCCAATTAGCAATGTATCATTTTGCTCTGACTAGTGTCACTTCTCTAATGCCTAGTTGCCTTAAAGAAACTGACAGTATGTTAGGTAGAGAATAGTGGGATCAGTGTATCTAAGTTCTTAAGTCTGTGTCTTTCTGTTAGGACAAAATTGTGATGAAGTCAACTCCAAATTAATTTCATCAGGTTGTTTCAGAATTCTTCTTGAACCATTTAGGCATTCGTTGTCCTTCTGCAGCAGGGTTTGACACTGAAAGAGGAAGGGCTTGGAACACTTACAGAGCCATTCTTGGCTACCTCCTCTAGTCCAAGCTGTTTGTTACTCAGCTCTTTTCAGCCTTGATGGGCCTGTGCTACCGCATAGAGTGCATACGCAGCAGTGAACAACTGCTTGGACTGCTGAGTCTCTTTCCTCTAACAGGCACAAATGGTACTCTCTCTATTTCAGAAAAGTCTGAACAGGGTGCAGTAACTCATCAACTTCTACTCTGCCTTCCACGCATCAGGTGTTTCAGACACTGAACTCAGGAGACTGGTACTTCAATGTTTGTTTCCTGAATGTAGTTAAAGTTCTTTCTGCTTCTAGTTAAAAGAGAGCATTACCTTGCCAGTCACTCCTGGAGGGAAGGGGTGCTATAGAGCTGTCTTTTCAGGTAACTGTCTGCTCCACAATGATGAGGTTCCTTGGGTTATTGTCAGCGAGGACCCAAAACTTGTTCTCTGTGGTTATTTTGTATTACCAACTGATTAGCTTTTAAATAATCTAAGTTTGGGTCACATCTATTTTGGCCTTCATGCCTTTTGTAGGATTCTTTTGAGGAGCCAAATTGTATGTGCAGTTCTCCTCTGTTAATAAGTCAAAGTGCACGAGGTATGTGTGTGCCTACAGGTAGGACCTGTGTTGACTGTGACCTGGAATTACTCCAGGTTTAAACCCACAGCCAAGCTGCACCCATCAGTTGATTGTGGTAACCAATGGTGTGCACAAGACTTAAACTCACAGAAAGCAGTTTGGGGTTGAATTTGAACTGGTTTGTATTGGTTGTAAGGAACGTTTGTGTACTTAGGTAACGATGGTGAATCAGATGAAGCGTGACAGAGCGGGCAAACACAGTATTGAGGTTCAGTGATTCTTACTCTCTCAAGTAAAGTCCCAGATGTCTGGATGTGAGGGCAGAATGTTGGGTAAACTTGTTTGTGAAAGGAAAAAGGTTGCTGCTTACAGTGGCTGTTGACTAAAAAATGGCTTTTAGAAATGGATTAATTACTTTTTTCTCTTTCTTTTTTAAAGTATGTATAGAAAATACGATTCAACTAGAATAAAAGCAGAGGAAGAAGTCTTTTCAAGTAAAAGATGCTTAGAATGGTTCTATGAATATGCAGGTAAGGGTGAAATGCAAATTTCTTCCTAATAACAGTTTAATGTATATTGCAATATAAAAATTGCATTAACAGCTTTTCCAGTGAATGAATATTGAGACTTTTTGGTAAAAGTCTTAAAGAAGCTTTTCTTATGGTCTGAGTAGTGTGAGGTTGAAGAGTTCAAGGGGCAATTTTGTCTGTCTCTATTAAAAGCATAGAGAAGGTATGTAACTTAATGTACTTTTTTAACATACATACTTTTACTATTCAAATCTACAGTTCAAGCTGTACTTCTGTCCAAAATGTTGTTACCCCCTGGCTTTCTGTCATGTGCCATGTTAGTGCTGAATAGTACAGAATTAAGCTTTGGGAGGAGTGGGTCTTTAATTAAAAGAAAAGAACAAGGTGGGGGATGTAGATGAGTTTTGTTCCTGCTGAATCCATTTCTTACAGTTTCAAGTGAATAAATTCCAGTATTCCATACTAGTCTTGTCTTTATATGGTTTTCTATCACAAGGTATAGGGGAGGTAAACTGAATGAATTTTTGTTTTTGGCCCATGTGTATGAGAACTAACTTCAGGTGTTACTTCTAGGATTGTTTAATTCTGTCACAAAATATCCTTTAATAGTGAAGTTGATTGTTACATTCATTTTTTACATGTGGTTTTCTGAAGGGGAGAATTTGAAGTATGGAGAAAATTTCTCATGACTAAAGACTAAAAGGAAATTAAATAGGTGATTGACAAAGAAAATAAGGTCATTGTGTAGTTTTCAGATGCTGTCTTGGATAGTGTTGCTCACAGTTCTGTTTTGTCTATTTCTTACACATAATGAAGAGTGACTTAATTTGATGTAATATTTTTTCTTCTCCTAATCAAATTCTATAAACTAAATTAAGTACTTTGAGATCTCATTTGTCTGTGGCAGTCTGTGAGGAGATTCAGACAAATTCAAGCCAAATCTAACCTGTTAGGCTTTTCTGCCTTTCAAACCAGCTTGATTTACTTTTTTGCTCTAGCAATAAGGATAAGTCTTTTGCCAAGACTTTTGGGAAAAGAAGGAATGAAAGGAAGGCTGTACATGAAGGAGCTTTTGGGTTTCCATTGAATGCAGACAGCAAGGTGATAAAGAGAAAAGCAGAGAGTATGATTCTGTTCACAGTATTGAGTAACATTCTAAAAACCGAATTTTCAAAGAATGATCTCTTCCGTGGTCTTACTTCATAGTCTTCTCCTTTATATAGGCAGACAGTTGACACTGCATTTGTGGGTTTTTTTCCCTAGTGTGTCTTTACATTACAGAATGAATCTTCTTAGCGACTGTTGTGTACACTCAGAGAACTGAGAAGATGTCATGAAAAGATGGCAAAAGATATAATTAAACCTTGTTATTTCTAGAATAGTAGGTCACCTAATAATAAAACAGAGATTGATCTTCTCTTTATAAAACCTCATTTTCTTCCAGAGGTGATCTTTATATTGGATGAATGTAGACATTTCAGCCTCTCAACTTCCCCAAATGAGCTCTCTTAAACATGAGTAAAATAATTCTAACAAAATAGTCCCAATACTTTAAATGTACTTAAACAAAAATTGAATTGCACAGTACACTTCCTAATGCCTATGTGATTTTTTTTTTCAATCAAGTATTATGGAAGTTACAGATACCTTGATTTGTCAGCATGTTTTAATAGTAGTACTTTCTNACTTTCTAATAGCATCTATCTTTTGAATCTTTTTTCCTTTTAAGTCAGCAAAGAAATAGCTGTTAACTCATGCCTTCCCCCTGCAGTTACTAAAATGCAGATAATGTGTGGCCATGCTTTAGCAATATGAATAAATAGGACTACCAGATTTTTATTCTAGGCTCTGCTTTTTTGCAGATGACATTCTATAAAGATAATATATGAGACAATAAGAAATGAGATTCCAGGAATGATAATGTCTTGTACTCCACAGAGCTGTGCGTCATACTTCTGTGTGATAGGATCTTACGGTAACAGTAAAGATTCAAGTCAAGATACAAGCTCCACTAACCATTGTCCGCTCATTTAACCATGGTAATAGATGTTCTGCTAGACTTCAGTGCATTCCTAAAGATCTTAGTAGTTTACCCTTCCAAGATTCTCTCAGTAAATGGGTAGAATAAAAGATGCCAGGAATGAAAAGTTCCTTTACAGTTTTTTGGTCTACAAAAGTGAGATAAAGATTTAAGTGTATCCAAGTCTGATAGTAAATGTAGAAATATTTCTTGTATTTCAAAACAAAGAAAACTTGTATGAAATTTCAGGTTGTACTGCATGACTGAGTTTCTCTTGTGCTGTAAAAGGTCAGACTGTTTCAATTTTGGGATAAGTAAAATGTCTTTT
>VZTU01011741.1:0-22752 GCA_013400835.1 Zapornia atra
GTCTTGAGCTGGTCTCCGTCACCACACCAGCAACAGAACAGAGCAAGGCAGAGCAGGACCCTTAGGGCTGGAAGACCTTAATAAGCTGCAGCCACCTCCCCACCCACAACAAGCCCCTTCCACAGGCCAGCTTCACCTCTCCACCTCCACAGTCCCTCAGCTCTACTTTAACCGTGCAGGAGGGCCACCATAACTTCTCCTAGCCCAGCTGATCCCACTGTCCCTTGCTTGCCCTTTCTGGCTATCCTGCACCCGGCCCAGGCTCTCTTGAGGGGCTCCCAGCCCTACCAGCTGACTGGGGACTTAGCAGCTGCTCGTGGCAACTAGTAACTGCACAAGAATTGCTAGTAACTATCAGTACCAGCCTAGTGTCTAGCTTGCAACTGCCTCAGAATTACTAGTGCCTACTAACTGCCACATGGCTACTAGTAAGAGCCTAGAAACTACCTTACAGCACCTCAGTAACAGCTAGTAAGAGTCTAGTATTGCAGGAACTGGCTGGTAACTTCTACTAGCTCTTGATAACAGCTTAGTGGGTGACTAGTAGCCACTAGTAACTGCCAACTAGTGACTAGCAACTACGAGTAATTGCAGGCCTGTCCCATCACATTGGGTATCTCCTCAGTGCCACCAAAGAACCCTCAAAGTCCCCCAAATTGCTCCCAAACCACCAGCTGACCCTCCCCTGGATCACCCCATCAATCCACCCCTCTTGGTCATCAAATTCCTCCCAGACCCATTGCACCCACCCCCAGGAGAAGAGGCAGCCTAGTTTACCACCCGATTTTCCCCACTGTTGCCCCAAAAAAGGGTTTCATGGGGATGCATGACTTGCTCTCATCCTTAATGTTTAAAGCTGAATGACAAAGACAGGGTGAATCCAAGGAGAACCTGACCAGGTCAGGCTTCTTTCCCCTTCTCCCTTTTTTTTCTCTTTTTCCTTTTTAATTCTCAGTGCAGCCAATCCGTTTGATAACTTTGGAGAGGGCAGTAGAGGGTGCTGTTTCCTCTCCTGCTAGGAGGACATGGCCACTCCCTGGTCCAGCCCAACATCCAGACAGACCCAAAATGCAGAATAACCAGCTGTTGAAGAGTCAGCCTTGCTCAGTGTTACAAAATCTGTGTGCTTCTCAAGCTGGCTTTGAAATTCAATGTGTTTCCAAGGGGTTGAGAGTAGGGTCACTGCTCCAAATAGGAATCCCTGTTGTCCAGCCTCTTTTGGCCCTTTCCAACTTTCCTGGTATTTTCTTTTCAGAGAGACAGTTTTACCACCATATTTTTGCACACAGCCAAACCTGAAGCTGTGACCCAGCAACACCAGGGGGGGAAGTGATGTGCAACCAGATAGCTGATGTCCTCCTGTATGACCTGGCTGAGTACACACCACTGTGGCTTTCACCTGGCAGGAAAGGGACTTGTTTTGTATTCTGTCTCAACCAAAATATTGTGGGTTTTGTGATCTGAAGGGGTGTGTGTGGTACTGGGTACACCACAGTTGTCTGCCTGTACAGATCTGGCCTTCTGTAACTAGAATGACTTGCTCCAGAAGGACTTTGATCTCTTGGGTTTAGTTGGCAATTTTGAAAAGCTATATTCTTGGTTATTCTACTCCTATTCTATTTTGTTCTATTCTGTTCTCTTCTATACTATATTCTTTGTTATCTGGGAATCAGAAACAGTGTTTAGCATGATTACTAAATTCAATAAAGCCACAATCCAAATTGTGGGGACTTGGGGGGAAAAAAACCAATAATACCTGATTTTGAGGTACTTTATTGCTGGCAAATATATATATCTGAAAGGCACTTATACTCAGGAGATTTAAAATTAGGTAAAAGGGGAGACAAGAGCATCCTGACATCAAGTGTTAACCAAGTGGAGCTTTGCAATTAAAACTGTAATTGCTTGTAGGGGCTAATTGCCTGTAGTGCCTTCTCTATGCTGCACACTGTAACTGCAGGGAGGTTTGTGCTGACGGCTCTGTGGTGGCTCTGGCCCTTCTCAGTGTGATTGGAGGAGTCTGGTTGTTTGGGAAAGGTTGCTCATAATCACATGAACACCCAGATCACCCTGAATTTATAGAGTGGTGGATTGATTCTGTTTGTGCTTGGCACACACAGGCAAACTATAACACAGGGTATTTGTGCTGAAGTGTGATACCATCCTTCATTCACAGGCAAGGAAAATTGCCAGCAGCTTTTAGTAGAAGATGGAAGATGCTGGGCTGTTCTGTAACTGTCTTGAAGAGCATAACAATGCTTCCCACTCCTTGACAAGGTAAAGCATTTCTTTTACAGTCGTGGGATGCACAGGAATTAGCCTCTTTACTTCTCTGCACCTCACTTTCCCTGTTAAATCACAGAGGTTTTCCTGTACAGCAGGGAGGTGTGGGGAGAGATTTGCAAACATTGATACCTGTGCCTTGCTTAGAGATGCAGGAGGGAGTAGCATCAGGTTTCCTAAGGGGTGGGAGGGTGGGATTAGCAAGACCCATTTCCACAAAGTGCTATTAAATGACTAAAAAATGCTGAAGGAAAATCTGGGCTGGGTTCAGTTTCTATGTCAAACTTCACTTCTACACATGGAGGCCTTCCCTTGTGGCACCCTGAACTTGTACTGGCTGCTGGAGGCAGAGCAAAGCCAGGGCCTGGCTTCTCATGGGTGCACCCTCCTTTTTCTACTCAGCTCATTCAGATTCCCCCATCTCTTCCACAGCGCTGGAGGAGGGAAGAGCCCTCAAAACTCACTGCTGTGGCTAAGAGTTTGAGTGTGTCCAAGATTGTGCAAATATCTGAGATATACCCTGCTTGCTTCTGCAACCTGTGCCAAACCACTGCTGTTCTTCTGGCTCCTTCCACTTTGCTCTGTGCACCCACCACTGCCACTGGCATTTGGGAAGTGACTCCCCTTTTTCCAGGCTCTGGTGGTGATGGAGGATGCCAAGAATTTTAGGGTAGCATTTTGCTGTCATCCCTGGCTTTTGACGTGCTGCCCATCTCCTAGAGGGTAAAAATAAAGCAGCATTGTTTAATTTCTGGAAAAAGCCAGATGACAGTGGAAGGGGTCAGAAATATGCATACCAGCCCTCCCTGTCCCACTGCCTCTCAGCTGTTGCTTCCTGAGAGACAGAAGCATGTGGCTGCTAAAAATACCCTGCAGAGAGAATACCTTCTCTCTCCAGTGGGAGAGCATAAATTAACCCGGGTTGTAACATATACAACTGCTTGTGGCTGGGAGAAACAACTCCAAACGTGGGTTTTGGAGAGGGGTTTCCTAATGAAGCAGAAGTCCTGGCCCTGTGCCTTCCCTGCATAGGTTGGTGATACTGCGTGGAGGATCTTTGCCTCCTGCCTCTCCTGCTCCCACCCCCTCGTCCTCCCTATGGGGATCGGTGTGGCTGGGGGTGGGGGGAGGCCAGCCCTTTTATAAGCGTGGTCTTGCCGGCGAGTCGTAGTCGACGGGAGTGACGGGAGATTTGGCTTGCTCTGAGAGACCCACCTCCCAAGCCTTGGGGTCCCTTGGGATGACCAAAGGGGGAATGGAGTCGGTTGAAGTGTTCACATCTGAAGGCAAAGGCAGGGGCTTGAGAGCCCAGAAGGAATTCTTGCCTGGGGATGTCATCTTTGCGGAGCCAGCCTACGCCGCCGTGGTTTTTGATAGGTAAGAGAAAAGCACTTGTAAAACACAGACTGAAAGCCACCTCGAGGCGAAATTTCATCTGGCTGGGTGGGTGAGAGCTTGGAAAGCGTCTGGACAGTGTCAGAGAGGAGTGTGAAGGAAGTCAGAAGCACTTGTGTAAAGGTGCAGTCGCAGCTTACACTGACTGTGCTTCCCGGGGCTTCGATCAGCTTGTTTCCTGTTTCCAGGACGGGATCTTGCAAGGTGCTTGGTGCCGTCAGCTTTTGCCAAATGCAGTGAGAGTTGTGAGTGTTTGGTGCCTCACAAACCCATGTTGCACTGCAGTGAACTGCCAGGGGTAAATGCAATGTGGGTACAGCACTCTCAGGCTGCCCCTGCTGACGTTGCCCATGTGTATCGCACTGTGAAAGGCAGTTACGTTGTGCTCGGCTCACATACACCTCCTCTCACCTGTACAGGCAGCTTCATCACCTTCTGAGGAGAAGCTGGTGGGGATCTGTGAGTGATAGTGTTTCAGTCAAAGTGATTTTCTATTTACAGCTGGCCCAGTTACCTGGAGACAAGGTTCTGCTTTCACTCTTGCACGAGGCAGGTTTTAAACTTCTGTTCACACTGATGGAGCCAGGAGCTGAATTCTGGTGCAAATGCATTTTTCTCTTCTGCTGCTTGTTTCAAGGACAATCACAGAATCACAGAATTGTAGGGGTTGGAAGGGGCCTTAAGAGATCTTTGGGTCCAACCCCTCTGCCAAAGCAGCTCCCTAGGACATATTGCACAGGTCGGTGTCCAGACAGGGCTGGAATCTCTCCAGAGAAGGAGACGCCACATCTGATGAACTTGCAGTGCTGTTGGGGCTGGTAGGTGCCTGCTTCTGCCCTTCAGATCAGTGGAAGGTTCACTTAAATACCCTGAAAGCTAAAAGACCCAAATCAATTTCTATGTTCATCTCCCATAGGATGAATCTGGGATAGAGCCCCAGATATGGATGGAATTTGTTCAGACTTACAGTGTTCTGAGAACAGAATTTGGCTGAAACTTTTTAACCAAGGAGCCAGATTCTAGCTGAAGGTTTTCTTGTAGGCTTAGGAAATTTGTGAACATTCTTCAAGGCTGCCACAGTGAGTCCTGAGATGGATATTTTTGCCCCAAACTGCCAGTGAGCTCACTGGGTGTTCTGCACACTATATAGGGCGATGAGTGATGCTGCCTAGCTGAGCTTTTCCTGCTTGAACTCCTCTAGTGAAGTCTGGGATGCAAACAGAGCTCTCACTGCTGTTTTAATCGTGGTCACCTTGTAGCTGAAGCTGATTCACACTCCTGTGTGATCTGGCAGCAGCAGAGAATTGGGGATTAAAAGGATAGAACAAGAAATACTGCTTTTTGTGTCTTTCATTCACTTTTCCCTTGCCCTTATACTGTCAGTGGGTGAACATGTTTCTGAACCTTTACAATAGCAGCAATGATGGGCTTGTTTAATTTTAACATGTCATTGCAAGAGCTTACATCAAAAATGGGGGGGGTTTTGCCTTAAAATGTTAAGTTCTTGAATTCTTAACCCTGAGTTAGAGCTGTTAGTGACAAAAACATCTTTCCTTGATTTGTCTTTTTAGCTTTTATACTTCATTTTCACTTATGTCACTAGCTGGAATCTCGTTGTGATGTTATGTTTGCTTTGAAAGTGCCTATGGATAATGATTTCTCCCATCTGCCTTATTAAAAATATTACTTATCTTTTAAACCATTGATAATGGTTTGCCTTTTGGTTGCTGGTTGAGGAGTATTTCTTCTCCTCTGTGAGATGTTGTGAGTGTCATGCATGGAGTAGAGCAGCCCACGTTGGAGACCTGCAGCTTCCCTGTGTTTTCAGATGTCACTTGTGCAACGTGAGATAAAGGGGGGAAACTGTCACCACATTGGCTCTTAGGCCATGGACTGTGTTTTAGGCTTAGATTTCCAGCAGAAAACCTTGGATGGGGAGAGAAGTGCTTCTTTCCCTCCCCAGGCTCAGTTTGTTTAGCTTCCAGAGGGCCCATCCAGACACTGAGCGACCGGGGGTAAGGAAAACACCTCCCTTCTATACAGCTGCAGAGGATGGGGATGGCTGACACCATGTCAGGTGTGTGTGAGTGAGAAGCCCCTCCACAGGGTGGTTGCATAGCAGAAACCTACCTTTCATACTCTGAGGAGCTGTCAGAAGAACCAGCTACTTTGCCCCAGCTGTACAGGGATCCAGGAAACCAAAGCAACTAACCTTGGCACCCAGTGTTAGGTGCTCATGGCAGAAAGCTGTGGGCTGAAGTGATACAAAAGCCCTTCTCTACACATTGATGTGAGGAACTGCTGAAGTAATGTTGACCTGAGACTGTCCCCCACCCACACTGTGTGAATATCTGACTAGGAGGCTGAGTGCCAGGAGGTTTTGCCAGGAAAAGGATCATTGTTTTCTTTGACAGAACTCTATAATCTGGCCTCATGCTCCTCAATGACCCATCAATGGAGCTGAATGGGTCTGCAGGGTGATGTGATGTCTTGCCCAGCAATATGCTTTGGGGCTCAGCTTGCAAATGAAGACACTCAAAACTAAGGTCTGTGATAAGTGTCTGCACAGAGCTAAGGGCAGGACTCAGTTGCCATAGGTGTTGAGTGTCATTTGTCTGTCAGTGTCAGCTCCAGGGTGTCTGAGACATCCTCTTAGGGCTGACAGGTACAAAAGAGGATTTACAAGAATTGAACTGCTTCTAAGGCCATACAGTCCCTGCAGAGCCTAAAATAACACCAAATTCCTATGCAAGTGAATCCCATCCCAAGTGCTACAGTCAGTGGAGCACTACAATGTGTGCTGAACAGAGACACCTACCTTGGTGAGCTGAATGGCTTTCTAGATCCCACTGAGGGTTTTGATAGGATCTCTACTTACACGTCTAGGGATGAGCACATGTAGATGTCTGTATCTGCAGACTGCATCCCACCCTTGAAGTCCCTGAAGGTCAGAAGGAGCCTGAAGTCATTAAGGCTGGTGAGGGTTTGTATTTAAGCCAGCGATGGTCATCTCAGCAGCAGCTTTGTAATTGGTGCTAGACACTTTTAGTAGATAAATCTCAAAGTGAAGCTAAAGAAGGTTTCCCTAGGCAGCAGCCAGCTCATATTTTCTTAGATTTGAAGGCCAAGGTATGACTCATGAAGCTAACACTGCTCATTGCAGGGTGGTTGGACTAGATGACCTTTAAAGGTCCCTTCCAACCCAAAGCATCCGATGATTCTATAACCTTTTGCTTAACATAGTGGTTACCTGCATCAAGCCTGTTACTTCTGCCTGAATGAAAGCAGGCTGGTCAGGGAGACAGTGAGTACTGACTGAAAGGGGGTGCAGAACTCAGTGCCATCTCTACTATTTTGCTGTTTGGAGGAAGTGCAGACACACTCTCTGACCTGTGTTTGAATCAGCCTTGTTGTTATCAGCTGAAATAGCACTCAGAAAGCACCAGTGTCAGGCCCACTTTGCCCTAAAATAGATGCATAAGGTCAGAAATGTATCTTCTCAAGGAATTCTTCACCTTCCTTGGGTCATTTCTGGTTTTATAAAGCTCCTGTGCATTCCCCATTGGCATGACCTCTCACTGAAGCTTTCTCCAGTGCTCTGCTTACACACTGGGGTTTGATTCCCTCCCTCCTCACTTTGTGTTTCAAGAGCCCAGGTCTCCTTTGCTGAGAGCCAGCTCCAGGGCCATGGCATTCCCATCGCCTGGGCTCAATGTACAGTATGTGACCTTCTCCTCTGACATGCCAGTTGGCTCTCAAGCCTGTAAGACTCTGCATTTCCTGCAGACACGGGGATGCCTGATATATCTCTGTCACCCTTCAGCAGGGGAAGGTTTGCTCTTTAACCAGTGGGGTGTGAGAGGCAGTAGTCCAGGCAAACAGTGCCATGTGGTAGAAAACCAAGATCACCTGTGTGATGAGTGACCTGCAAATTGCTAAAAAACCCTCAGATCATGCCATTTTCTCTCTGCTTTTTAATGTGTGAAGCAGGCCCAAAGCAATTTCCAAGAGAAATGTGGGAAACTCCATTATTGTATTTGGGATGGGCTAGGTAGGGATATGAGAGATGCAAAGTTTTCCAGAAACAGTATACCTCTGAAAAGCTTATGGAAGCAAATTCTTTGAGTTGATACTGGTAACGACTGAGAGCTACTGTGAGCACATTCACCTTGTTTAAACATTGCTGAGGTTTGGTTTTTTAATTATCACAGAATCACAAGGTTGGAAAAGCCCTTTAAGATCATCAAGTCCAACCATTCCCATCCTAAGCTAAACCATGTCCCTAAGTACCTCATCTACCCTTTGCTAAACACACCCAGGGAAGGTGACTCAACCCTGGGCAGCCTGTGCCCCAAAAACTCTTTCAGTAAAAAATTTTTATCTAATATCTAATCTGACCCTATCCTGGCCAAATTTGAGGCCATTGCCCCTTGTCCCACCTCCTGTCCCCTGGCTGAAGAGACCATCACCCACCTCTCTGCACCCTCCCTTCAGGTAGTTGTAGGGGGTGATAAGGTCTCCCTTCAGCCTCCTCTTCTCCAGGCTGAACACCCCCAGCTCCCTCAGCTGCTCCTCATAGGATTTGCCCTCCAGCCCCTTCCCCAGCCTGGTTGCCCTTCTCTGGACTCGCTCCAGGACCTCCATGTCCTTCTGATGGTGAGGAGCCCAGAACTGGACCCAGCACTCGACGTGCACCCTCACCAATGCCCAGTCCAGGGGCACAATCACATCATCTTATTTATTCAAAAGCTTAAATAAAACCTGGGAGAAAGCCTAGCTTTTTTAAAGGAAACCACACACACACCTCTTAAAAAACCCAAAAAATAGTCTAAAATTAGTCTCAAATAAATCCTCCACTCAAACTAGGATGTGTCATCCCTGACATTTTAAAGAGAAAAGCACTGCCTTTCAATCCCCTTTTTCAAAGGAGCAAAGCCTTTCTTGTGCTAGTAATTCACTGTTACAGGTACAAGTCAGCTACTGAAAGTCAGCCATCCACTGCTGAAAGGGGAGGTGCCTTTCCTTAAGCTGTTGGGTTTAATGAAGTGTTACAGCCTCTGCTTTGAAAGCCAGCTGGGCTTTGCCTACCTCTTAGGCTATTCTTCCCCTGTCATCTCTGTAGGACATATTTGAGAGAGATGCCTAGCCAGTCAATAATATGAATCAGGTGGATTTAGGTGTAAGTTAGGTCATTTGTGTGTGTCCTCTGTGATGTACAGAGTAGAGGAAATTCATGTTAAATAGGTTGTGAGCGGTGTCCATCAGCTATTTCATTAAATCCTCCTCTCTTCCTTTGCACTGTAGCTGTCTCTGGCTTTTCCAGATCAGTGAATGAGATGCTGTGGGTGCTGGCTGGGAAATGGTTGGCAGATGTTTGGGTTATGTGTGTCTCCTAGATGAGTTTAATGTATTTCCTATAGCAGTGCTCAGCCCTCTGTCCTGGCAGGTCCGACAGATCGTAGTCCATCTGAATCCAACCCAAGCAGTCACAAGAGCTCTTTGCTGCTTCTGCTTTCACTGAGAGTCGTGCTTGCAGGAGCCATGCTTTAGTTGACAGTGCTCTGTCACCTCTTGCATTTGTTGGCTGGCACATTGAGTTATTGCTTTTCTAACCATGGCTATGTCCAGGATTAGTAAGTAGTTGTGTGTCTCATCTACGTAACATCAGAGCTCATGGGCCCTGAGAGGTCTGCTTGGTTGAGGCTTGGATGAGCAGCCAAGGAAACCTGAGTCTCCCAAGAAGGTAATTTAGTGAGTCAGCCAGTGGCACCTGCCTTTCGAGTCAGTCCTAAATCCCTGGCCTGGCAAGGCTTTGATGGGCTGGACACATCGCTGTGCTAATGAAGGCCTTGCTTTGGGGCAGTGGGGGGGGGTGTGGATAAAAGAAGTTCTCACTATGTGTGGAAGAAGGCAGTGAATGAGTGGCCAGGGAATCACACCAGAGGCTGTGGAGCACACAGGCAAAGCAGAAAGCAGTTGTATTAGCCCTGTGTTAAAGCAAGGGGAGCTGAGCACCGAGTCTCTGAGGTTTCAGACCCCCAGGCCTCTGGAGGCCTGGTGATGCACAGTATCAATACATCCATTATCACTTAAACCCTTTCTGAGCAGGGAGGATCCCGTGAGTCTTTGGTGACAGATGTGGTGTTTCTTACACTTACCAGTCATCTTACCTGTGAGGAATTGTGTCTGCAGTTCCAATGCCACAGGAGCTGTTCCTTCACCTCCTGGGGAAGTCCTGTATAACTTTTTGGGGGGCATTTATGCATCTCCTTAGACACGAGGACTTTCCAGGGCTGGCAGTAAGTCCCCCCCCAGTTGGGTTTGCTTTGAAGCCTCTGGATACCTTATGCAATAAACAGCAAAATGCAAAGCCAACATTTCAGTATTTTTCTGTTCTCAGAGAGGGAAATGGGAGGAGGAGAAGAAGCCTTTGTTTGAGGACTTGGTTTGTGCTGCAACATATTCCCCTCCAACCTGTCACTCTTCTTTACAGGGAAACTTCTTTAACTGCCTTTTCACTTTCTGATGGCCCTCAAAGCACGCAGGAGGGAGACCCATTCCCCATGCCAGATATCTCCTCCTGCTTCCCAGCACAGTGTAAGCACGCAGGTTTTATCAGCTCTCTGGCTCTCCTTTGCCTTACAAGGAGTGCAGTCTCTTTTGCACCTCTCTGCCCCCCTGACTTGACAGCTGATAGAGCACAGCCTCACATTTCTCACCAGCTCCCAGCTCTTTTATTTGACTTAATGGAGCTGGCTGCATCCCCCTTCCCAGGCACGTGCTCCCCCTTGCCCCATCCTGGGTGCTTACCTTGTGTCAGGCTTCCTCCAGTGTTACTCACTGTCATTTTCCAAACCTCATTTTTCTGCATGTGATTTTGTCTGCTCTGGGTCATCTGCTTTAAATCAATGGCCCTCTTAATCCTGCAAGAGCCAAGGCACTGGGTGGACTGTGTCAGCAGCTCATGCCGTAGTGCCAGAGAAATTAAAGAGCATTTAAAGTGTACTGGGATAGACATAAATATGCATACATGTGGGTTTTATATACCTGGATAGTGGAGAGGCAGGACAGTCTTGTGGCTGGGAACACTGGGGCTGTGGGTCTGGTTCCCACCAGTGGCACAGCCACCTCATGTGATCAGTAAGGCTTTATTTAATTTATTTTCTCGTGCCTCAGTTTCCTCTCTATGGGCTGTGGGCAATAATAATGTTCCCTTGGTAATGAAGCCTCTGTGGTTAGTGAGCTTTCTGCAATGAGGAGAACCTCCTTCCTGGGACCAGCAGTGCCTAAGTGCTGGGAATTGAGGTTCTCCCATACAGTGGAACCTGGCTGGGAGCAGAGATAAAGTGGGCAGTTGTCTGGAGAAGCAGACAGCTGGGGGCACCGAATCAGGCAGTGAAAAGCCTTCTCTGGCAGCAAGGGGAAAGTCCCAAAGTTGCTTGGGCAGGAGACCAAAGCGTCTCATTCCTAATGAATGAAGTCCTAGCAGCAAGCAGCTGGGCACAGGGGGGAGTTTTTCCCTTGGGCTGGGACCCTGGACACTTTTGGAGGCAGCACATGTGGTTCAACTTCTTCATCAGTATCCTCTGATGCATTCCTGCCCCAACCTTGGTTATAGTTACAGACATACAAGTGCAGGATGCTTCTTGGAAATCCTGCTCTGACACACTCTCCTCCCCCCTCTTACCCCCTCCCCAGAAGCAACCTGCTCCTTTTGAAAGGTGTTTCCCAGTCATCACTGGTCCATCTGCAGGAAGACTTTAAGCAGCCTGAAGAGCACAGTGCTAAAGCTGGTGCCAGACTAAGGGGAGGACTTCATGCCCTGAGAGCAGAGCACATCCTCACATCAGACACTGTGCTCATTACTTGTAATGTTTAACAACACCTCCATGGGTGGCATATTCTGGGCCACTGACCAGCAGTAAATCATCAATGTTCTCAGCTTGGCAACATACCAACCTTGACAAGATGAAAGTTCCCCTAGATTTATTAATAAAATCTTACAGTGATCATAAATGCAAGTACTGCTCCCTAAGCTTGGCCTTACAGCCAGCCCACCCCATGTCCTACCCCAACCAGTGCTCCTGTGAGCTCTTCAAAGTTCATCTTTCCTCTGTCTTCAGCTGTTTGGTGTTCCTTGTCCATCTCTGAGCAGATGAAAATCCATTTGTGCCCCAGCTTTTGCACTTGGGGGCCTGCTGAATGGCTGGGAGCCTGTCCTGGTCACTCAAGACCTTCACTAATCCATGGTAAGTGTCTGTCTGGAGTCACTGGGACGAGGAGAACCCCAAACTCACCTGGCTTGGGGGTCTATGCTGCTGTCTGCTGATGTAGACAGCCAGGAGACATCTATCACAACCAAAGAAAGGAGAAGAAGACATAAACTGCTCTGTGATGAGAAGATCTTCCTTGAAGGGGGCAGTTTTCTTCATTTCCTCATGTGATTTCCAACACAATGCCACAATTGCCAAGTGTGATGTGCCCAGTACAGGTGCTCTTTGGTCCAGTGGCAGAAAAGAATTGACAAGCAGAGCTCCTTTTTAATACATGGAAACACATCTTTGTGTCAAACAGTGCAAACACAGGGTTTTCCTGTGCAACCCCTTTGATCTAACAGTCTTCACTGTGGTACACCTCTGGTCTGCTCACTAGCAGAGCATTTCTGATGTGTATTTTTATCCCCACAATGTACCTGTGCCTAAGGAAAGCTTAGGAGAGCAGTTAGTATGGCTTAGAATCATAGAATGATAGAATGGCGGGGGTTGGGAGGGACCCCAAGGATCACAGAGCTCCACCCCCCCTGCCACAGGCAGGGCCACCAACCTCCAGGCCTGGAGCTACACAAGGTTGCCCAGGGCCCCATCCAACCTGGCCTTGAACACCCCCAGGGACGGGGCACCCACCCCCTCTCTGGGCAGCCTGTTCCAGCCCCTCACCACTCTCTCTGGAAAAAACTTCCCCCTAATATCTAATCTAACCCTTCCTTCCTTCAGCTTTAATCCATCCCCCTTGTCCTGCCAGTCTCTGCCCTTTGAACAAGCTGATTCCCCTCCTGTTCCTCTGCTCCCTTCAGGGACTGGCAGGCTGCAATGAGGTCCCCCCGAATGGCTTAGAGCCATTCACCCATTTGGTTCCTCTCACCCAAAGTTCTCCTCAGCTTCTTAGGCATGATGGTGGCCCATGCAGGGCCCAGAAATGCCTTAGTGCTCAGGAGGGGCTTCACTTCAGCAAAATTCAGAGGCTTTGCAGGAAGATGAAGATCTCAGGCTGACTCTTTGCCTTTGCATTCTTCCTCACGCTCGCCTAAGCATCTGCTTTCTGCCCAGCACATCAGTGGCTGGTGCTTCAGCACGGGACAGGCAGAGAAAGAACACAGACTGAAAGTCCTGTTCACAGCAGTGGTGCTGAGGAGGAGCAGGAGAGAGGGCTGAGAGCTGGGGAATGCTTTATGGCTGTCCTCCTTTAAACAAGGTATTTGTCTCTGGCATAGCCAAACAGAAAAGCAGCAGCACTGGGCAAGGGCGGGAGCATTAAGATGGGTGGAGTGTTTCTCTGTCCTCATCTCAGGGGATCCACCCTTAGTCGGTGTGGGAAGCCCAGGGACACACAGCTGGCAGAAGCCTTGGAGCTGGCCCTTCCCCCAGGTATGAGCCAAGGGGTCCTTCTGTCCTTCCAGCCTGACCCACGTCATCTGTCACACGTGCTTCAAACGTCAGGAGAGGCTCCACCGCTGCGGCCAGTGCAAGTTCGCCTACTACTGCGACCGGACCTGCCAGAGGGCAGCTTGGCTGAACCACAAGAACGAGTGCTCTGCCATCAAGAGGCATGGCAAGGCGCCCACGGAGAACATCAGGTGAGAGCTCCACCCCAGGGCCTGGCCCAGCGGCCTGCAGGCCGTGGAGAAGACGGGGCATCCCTCTGGAGGGTGGCAAGGAAGAGCTGGGTTGCCTGATTTGGATAGGGTGGAGGTGGGAGATGGTTTGGGAAAAGGCCAGGAACATCCCTGAGCTGAGGTGGTGGAGACCTGGAGGAGCATCTGGAGTGCAAGGGGATTGTGCTGGGCCCCAGAGTCTCTACTGCAGCTAAATGTGGTGAGGCACAACTGCCTGGGGTGGTTTAGCAGGTGTGGGAAAGTGGGATGTAGGTGGAAAAGTGGAAGAGGAGATGGGCTCTTTCCCAATTTGTCTATAGAATACATTGATTTGGCTTCACATCTGGCTCTGGCATAAGAAATTGAGAGGAATAGTAAGGAAATAAGAGCCATTATGTAGGGAACCCAGGGGGTCTGTAGCACTTCTTCAGAAGAGAACATAGATTCTGGGCAAAGCTCTGCATCTCCCTTCCCTTCAAAAGCCCCTGGGTGATGACCAGCCATCTGATGCTGAGCCTGTCCCACCCATAAAATCAAGTTTGATGTCCTCTTGATGTTCCCACTGCACTGCCCTGGCCGTGGGCAGTGGTGGTGGTGCTAACACCTGGGGCTCTTCCCTGGCCAGGCTGGCTGCCCGCATCATGTGGAAGATCGAGAGGGAAGGCAGTGGGCTGTCAGAGGGCTGCCTGGTCTCCATCGATGACCTGCAGAACCACGTGGACAGCTTTGGTGAGGAGGAGAAGAAGGAGCTCCGTGCTGATGTGGAGAGCTTCCTGGAGTTTTGGCCTCCCCAGAGCCAGCAGTTCGGCTTGCAGTACATTTCCCACATATTTGGAGTGGTACGTTGGTGGGGTGGGAGAGAAAATGGAGGGGGGAGGGGGGCTGCTTTTAATGCCAGCTTCCCAGAGAAAGTCTCCTGCTGGCCTTGAGTTCATGCCTTGCGACCACAGAGGTTGGGATAGATGAGACTGGCATTTGCTGCAAGTGGTTTGAGTGCTTCCTGTCCTCCATTTGCATTGTTTCTTCTCTGACACTGGGAAACTGAGGCACGGCAAGGGCAGGGCCTGAAACGTTTTCTCTGTCTCTGAACATGTAGGCAAGTAGCTCACCCAACCACAGGTGCTGCCTTGTCATCACAAGTCCTGCTGGGCATTGCTGTGCACCTGGGAGAGCTCAGAACATCTATTTAAATATATTTGCAGTAATTCTACTTAGAATATATCTGAATCTGGCAGACCTGGTTTAGTATATAAATTAATGTCTATTATATATTGTGTGCTTTAGGCTTTTATATATATTATAGATGGTTTTTTTAATATAATAAAAATTAAAATATATGTAATATATGTAATAATATCCATTGCTGACTTGTCATTTACACATTTTTGTTCTCAGTGTAGCAGAGGGGGAGATGCCCAGCAGCCATTTCAGGCTGAGCTGCTCTGCCCCCAGCCATGGTACCAGTTGGTGTAACCCAGGGCTGCACTAACCCCTTGGCTACCAGCCCTGCCCAAGAGGTCAGGCTGAGCTGAGGTTCAGACACAACCTGCTTTGCTGGTACCTCTGCTGCTGGCTGGTGTGGATATGAAGTTGGCTTGGCCAGCCCTGCCACAGCATCCTTTCAAAGCCACCCCAAAGGGAGACCTATGTCCTAGTGACCCACATAGCCCGTCCATGCAGAAGGAAGGAAGTAGAGATAAAGTACAGAATCAGTTAAGAACAGAAATAACACTATTAACAGAGTAAATTAATTAGCAGCCGAGTTAATTACTTCCTTTGGTATACCCTATTGAGTTTTCTCTTTGCAAACATTGCCTTTCTTTTCTATTTGTAAGTCAAACCTGTTCCATGCCTGTGTGACAGTGGGATCCCATGTAGAAAGGTGTAACAATTTATTCTCAGCATATATGTCACCCAGAAGTAGTCATTCTGAAAACTGATAACAACCAGGATGTAATTGATTTTGATAAGCTCTGTGGGCCACCCAGTAAACGTGGCCAGGTTGAATGCACCTCTCAAGGTTAATTTCTAACTGATGCTTCTTCTAAGAAGTGTGAACTTTGCTTTCTGTCTCAGGCTCTGCTTAAATTGCCTCAAATTCATTTTTCCTGTGACCTTTTTCTGACCTGTTTGCAGAAAGGGAATATAAGGAAACCAATGCATGGTCGACCCAAATTTATCTTAGACATCCCAAGGGAATATTAACAGCAAATATTCTGCAACATTTACTCAGCTTCACTCCAAGTGGGTCCATCTGCATGACTCCTGCATTGCTTCTCTCAAGAAAGGTTTAGATTAGATATTAGGGGGAAGTTTTTTCCAGAGAGAGTGGTGAGGGGCTGGAACAGGCTGCCCAGAGAGGGGGTGGGTGCCCCATCCCTGGGGATGTTCAAGGCCAGGTTGGATGGGGCCCTGGGCAACCTTGTGTAGCTCCAGGCTTGGAGGTTGGTGTTGGTGTTGGAGCTCTGTGATCCTTGGGGTCCCTTCCAACCCAGACCAGTCTATGATTCTATGATTCTCTCCTGATGTTTGATCCCAGCTAAAGATGTTGGTTCTGCAATTGCCTTCTGCAATAATCTTACAGGCACTCTTTCTCCTGGGAAGTTTGGAGGTGGGATGCTAGAGGAAAGCCTCTTCCAAAGCATTGAAAGTTCAGAATTAAGACTGTAGCTGAGTTCAGGTTTTTCTCCTTTAATGCTTCTTCCTGCCTGTGTTTTGGGACTAGATCAGCTGCAATGGCTTCACCCTCAGTGATCAAAGAGGACTGCAGGCTGTTGGTGTGGGACTCTTCCCCAACCTCTGCCAGGCCAACCATGACTGCTGGCCCAACTGCACCGTCATCTTCAACAACGGCAAGTGAGTGGATTTCTCCCCTTGGGTACAGCAGGAATGCATCCTAATGGGCAGCTCAGCAGATTCTGCTAACCCCACAGTGCCAGGGCCCTGCCCCAGAAAATCTAGTCTTTTTTTTTTATTTTTTCCCCCTTTGCCAGCTCAGAAAAATCAATATCAGGTTGTTCTTTCTAAAGAGGAACTATTTTCACTCTCTTGGTTGTTATTTGAAAGCTGTTGTCTGATGCACTAAACAAATACACATAGTTTGACCCCAGTGAACCAGCAAAGAAATTTTCCCTGGTTTCTAGGAGTTTTGAAACCAGGCTCACAATGAGCAGTTCAAGCACTAAGCAGCAGCCTAGATCACCCCTTATATTCAGGCTTTATTTATAAATAGTCAAAGAGCAATTATGGTTATGGAGCTTTGAACAACCTGGGCTAGTGGAGGGTGTCCCTGCCCATGGCAGGGGGGTTGGAACTAGATGGGCTTTGAGATCCCTTCCAACCCAAACTGCTCTGTGAGTCTGTGAAAGATTATACTGAGCCCACAGACCAAGGGTTTCTTATAACCAAGGCTTGCAATCAGCTGTGTAGCACTATCTGCTGATGTGTGTATAAACATTCCTAACAAAACCCTCATCTTTGCCAGAGTGTGCCATCTATATTAATCACTGATTAACTCATTAGCAAGGGGATCTTAATGACTGTCATCTGCAAATTGAGTCAGGTGTGAATGCAGGATGCCCTAAATCCCTGGGCATTCCCCATTCCCACCCAAGTTCTGTAAGAAAACTTCTGTGGGACATGTGAGATGGCAAGAGCTTAAGTGTGAAATGTGTTTCAGCAGAGCTGGGAGTAGAGGCTCCTGCTCTCAGGGCTCTGGATAGCCTGCAGAAGGGATTCTCTGCTCTTCCCAACCTCCTCCCAGGCCAGAACAGGTATAAACTGCTGCTGATCCAGCAAGTTGTGTTGTGTGCAAGGCATTATCTGAGGGGAAATGCCTGTCAAAACCTGCACAGCCACAGCCACAGTATTTCATCCAAGTTATCCACGAGGTCTTGAGATTTTACAAATTCCCATGAGCACCAGGCTTCAGTGCTGCAAGTTAAGCCTCCCCCCAGCCCCTCTCTTCTTTAACTAACACATGACTTTGCACCAGCATTTATCAAGCAGCTGGTAAACCAGCAAAGTGAAAATGAAAGTGCATTAGGATGATTTCTTTGGTGGGAAATAGGGTCTGATCCAAAGTCAGAATGGAGTCTGTGCTCTGGTATCTAGTTGCCCTGGATCAGATCCATAGTGGGATGATGGAGAGCCTCTCCAACCAGCCTGGGAAGTGGAGAAGGTAGCTAGCAGTGACAGCAACCCAGGGTCTGAGTTTCTGGTGGTAAGTAGAGGAATGGCATTTTGTTTGTCTGGCAGCTTGTTGAAGTTCCCATGTGTATCCTGTTACTGACTTTAAACCTTGACCAGCTGGTCATGTGGTTCAGTTGGCCAGGCAAATGGGGAAGGTCTCTTGTCTTGCTGTGGAAACTTGGGGATGAGCCCCCGTTGTGGGAACTGGGTTGTGGGGACCAGCAGACCTCAGGGTGCCATGCCAGACTTGGCAACCCACTACACTCCTCACCCAGAGCACAGTCCTTGTTGCTGACATCCCAGTCTGATTTCCATTTCAAGCTGTGTTTTAGAGAACGTGGCTGCAGTGTCAGGGGAGACATTTCTGTGCAGGATGACTAGCCCTGCTCCACCTGCCACATGTCACAAGCAGGTTTTGCTCATTCACTGCCTGATACCATTCCTAACATCACCATGCCAGGACATGCTGTGCCCCAGCAGCAGGCAATGCAGTTAATGCAGCTGCAGAGCAAAACTGAAGCCCTTCATGCAGTGAAACATGAACCAGGCACCAGGAACTCTCTTGTCCCCCATCAGGATGATGTCCCAATGCTCTACACCTAATTTTTGTTGTTGTTGTTGTACTTGTACCTGTGTAAACTGCAGATGTTTGTTTTGTCTTTCAGTCATGAGGCTGTAAGATCAATGTTCCACACACAAATGAGGTGGGTTGGTCTTGAAAGCATCCTCCTTCCCCTTGCCCTGTACCCCTCATGCCCTGTGTTTAATGGAAAAAGCTGAAAACAGCCTGAGTTGGGTTTTTTTCCTCTGCAGAAAATGTCACTTTCCTTGTTTTCTGAACACCTCCTGTGTGTAAAGCCCCAACTAAACCCAAACCTCACTTAACTCTGCATTTTGGAGTAAATTAAAACAATAATGATAAAACTGTGACTGTGTCCCCCAGAGCAAAGCCCCCCACCCCCCTGCCTTCCCACCCTCTCCTTTGGCTTCCTCCCTGTCAGTATTTCCCCTCTCCACTTCTCATTTCTCCTCCCCTGATTACAGCAAGTGCCTGAAAGTCAGAACAAGGTCTCACTAATCTTGTCCATCCCAAAATAAACCCTCATGTATTAGGAGATGAGAAATGATTGCATTACTGACATACTAAATACTCCATGTTTCTCCTGCAACGAATGGTGCCTGTTGAATGTGTTGACTGCAGCAGCAGATGGAGGTTTCATCCTTTTTTTTTCCTTAATCATAAGCCCTGATTAATGTTTTACCTTTTGATGATGCCACTGTTACCTCAGCCAAAATAAGGGACTTGTTAAAATGAGTGCAAGGGGTGGTCTGCTTAGCTCACCGTGCTCAGTGTGTTACAGTCACTCCTGTTAAAGGGACAGCCTTGTCTTTAACCTTTCATTTTAAGCAATTCCCTCAAATAAGACAGGAGATCCTCCTGAAGGGCTTTAATTCCAAGCAGTTCCCTCAAATAAGTCAGGAGATCCTCCTGAAGGGCTTTAATTCCAAGCAATAACCTCAAATAAGTCAGGAGATCCTCCTGAAGGGCTTTAATTCCAAGCAGTTCCCTCAAATAAGCCAGGAGATCCTCCTGAAGGGCTTTAATTCCAAGCAAGTCCCTCAGGTAAGTCAGGAGATCCTCCTGAAGGGCTTTAATTCCAAGCAAGTCCCTCAAATAAGCCAGGAGATCCTCCTGAAGGGCTCTGCTTGGCCACCCATCAATGTCCCTCGGTGCTTTGCAGGTAGGACCATAAAACTACTCCACAAAAATGAGTAAATGGGTTTCACTTCTGATCAGGGGTGGTGTTTTTGGGGGGCAGTCTGAGGTTTTGAGTTACTTGGGCAGTCCCTGTGCCTGTGTCTGTCAAGCTGCTTGGGGCAGACACTGGGGAAAGAGCCCCGAGACGAGCTGCGTGGGGTGCTCTGAGCTGACAGTGTCTCTTGAACTCCAGCACTGAAAAACATGCCACAGTGTTCCCAGGCTTATCCCAAACGCTGTCAATCCCCTCCTTACAAGGGATGGCTGCTTAAAATACACCTGTGGTGTTTAGGCTGGTCAGGGGCATCATAAAAGTCAGAGGCTTGATGTTGCTTCTCCTGGTTGCATGACTCCCTTGAACGAGGATCCCATTGAGTCTGAACAGGAATGTTGATGTGTGTAAAACCTTCCCAACTGGATTTATCCTTCTTCATGCACTTTCTCCTGCAGCAGTGGGTTGTCCTTTTCTCTGGCTGGCATTTTCCTTGTGGTTGTGATGTAACTAATAGCTGCCCTTTGTGATGATGGTGTGTTTAGTGGGAGGTTTTGTGTGAAACGTGCTGTTGTTTTGATCTAACACCCAGGGAAGGTCGGTACTGGCCTTGGGGAGTAGTTTTCACAGCTGCTTTAGCTCAGTGGAAAGGCTCAGAGTTACACCCTCAGTGTGATGGGAGTTACCAGGGAATTACAACCCCTTTGTGGAAGCATGATCACACAGAACAAAAACATGTCAGGGAAAAAAAATCCTGTCCTCCCCCAAGGCTGCATTGTTAATGCACCTGGTGATACCTTTAGGTTCTGTCCCACCTGTGTGTTTGGTGAGAACTTCATTGGATCCCACCTAAAGCCCAGGAGGGACCAGCAGGCCCTCCCCAGGTCCATCTTGCAGCAGGCTGGTACATGAAACTCGCTGTTGGGCTCAGCAGAAGGACAATCAAGGCACGTGATGCCCATGGTGAGGGAGTCCCAGGGCTGATGCACCACACTGCAGTGCAGCAGTAGGGTAGCACCTCAGACCATGGGACTGGCTTCATTTTGATAACCCCTCAGTATGCCTAGCTGCAAAAATGTGTTCAACCACCTGGTGTGACCAAGGGCACCAGTCTCAAGTGAACTATTTCTAACTGTGGGTAGAGTCACTAGTAGATGGTCCTCCCCAGGTCCTCCCCAGGTCCATCTTGCAGCAGGCTGGTACATGAAACTCACTGTTGAGCCCAGCAGAAGGACAATCAAGGCACGTGATGCCCATGGTGAGGGAGTCCCAGGGCTGATGTACCACACTGCAGTGCAGCAGTAGGGTGGCACCTCAGACCATGGGACTGGCTTCATTTTGATAACCCCTCAGTATGCCTAGCTGCAAAAATGTGTTCAACCACCTGGTGTGACCAAGGGCACCAGTCTCAAGTGAACTATTTCTAACTGTGGGTAGAGTCACTAGTAGATGGTCCTCCCCAGGTCCTCCCCAGGTCCATCTTGCAGCAGGCTGGTACATGAAACTCACTGTTGAGCCCAGCAGAAGGACAATCAAGGCACGTGATGCCCATGGTGAGGGAGTCCCAGGGCTGATGTACCACACTGCAGTGCCGCAGTAGGGTGGCACCTCAGACCATGGGACTGGCTTCATTTTGATAACCCCTCAGTATGCCTAGCTGCAAAAATGTGTTTAACCACCTGGTGTGACCAAGGCCACCAGTCTCAAGTGAACCATTTCTGACTGTGGGTAGAGTCACTAGTAGATGGGGGAGCAGATGGGTACAGAAGCACCACCTTGCAGTTGGTATTCTGTGGTAGTGCTTTCCCTCATTGGCCAAATTCTTCAGCCAGTTGTGAATGTCCAGCCCCCACGACTGAGTGGTGGCCCAGAGTAACTGGGGGAATTCCCATGTAGAGTGAACCAGCAAGGGGACAGTTATTTAAGACCTTTTGCAAGTGAAGACATGAGCCAAAGGCGAATGCAAAGAGCTGGCTTTCCAAAAGCCTGTTGTGAAGGATCTGCTGTGGATTTTGGATTAGGAAGAGAGACTGGTGGTTTCCCTGTGTGATGCTAGTGGTAATCAGGCCAGATGGGCTATACAACCACCAGACTGTTTCCAGAGAATTGTTGCTAAGCCTTTATGCAGAGATCCATGATCAGGGTGAGGACACCTCTTACCCAGCACCCAGAGGGAACGTGTCTTACCTCTGCGAATGAAAACCATAGCCAAAGCAGCACTGCTCAGGATCCAGGAGTCCAGCCAGGAGGGGTGTGGGTAGCATGCAAAGCACTGCTTAAAAAATAAAGACCCATAGTCCAAACTCAGCATTCTCCAAGGCTGCTTGGGTATTTCTGAGCCTGGGGTTTTCTTCTGGCAAGATCCCCTGTGACATAGTAAAACTTTATGTCTAGGTTCAGCCCCCATCCAGGTAAAGTAATGGAGCCTTAATTCATTTGTAGCTCAGCTTATGTGTCCCTGCCAGGCACTTGCAGAAGGGCAGGAGAAACCAGTGTGAGTGTTTTTACCCTGCATTCAGTTAAGTGAGCTGCTCCCCATCTCTCATTGCCTCCCAGAAGAGCTGAAGCAGTACCTTAGAGCAAGGACTCGCCTCTGTGAGGCAGGGGCAGGTCACAGGGTTATCCCTGATGGCTGTATGGTGGCACCTTTGCTCCTCTTGCTTCTCCAAGTCCACATCTCACCTCCTTTGCACCCAGGATCGAGCTACGGGCCCTGAGCAAGATTTCTCCAGGGGCTGAGCTGACCGTTTCCTACGTGGATTTCCTCAACGTGAGCGAGGAGAGGCAGAAGCAGCTGAGGAAGCAGTACTACTTCGACTGCTCCTGTGAGCACTGCAAGAAGAAGATCAAGGATGATGTGATGCTGGCAGTGAAGGAGGGTGAAAGCAAGGTATGGCTTGTCCTGCTGTGTCCAAACCCAAAGGCACTGCATCTCCTCCATCGAAGTGTCTGTGTCTCTGCGACCGTGGTTCCTCACTCAGCCTGGGGACACTCTAAATGGGGACACTCTAAATAGGGACACAGATTTTGGGCAGAAGCCTGACTGACCAGTGCAAAAAGTGAGAACAAAACTGAACCTTGACTGATGATGCCTCGGAAAGCTGGAATCAAAACTCAATAGCCTTGGTGACTATTAAGCAGGGATCCTTTATTGCAGTGCTGGGCACACAGGGGATCGGTGGCTCCTCCCAATGTGTGCCCCATTAAAGCCAAATGTCTCATATTGATACAGATTAATTATACATATTAATTATATAATTT
>VZTU01011744.1:3997-15060 GCA_013400835.1 Zapornia atra
CCGCAAAGTCACAAGTCCCTTGGCAAACCTGCTGAGGCGTGGATCAATCTTCACAGGCATAGTGATCTCTGCTCCCCGTCCTCATCCATGGGCTTCGGGGGGACACCCGTTTCACCATGGACTCCACCACGAGCTGCAGGGGGAACTTTCTCTTCACATTCTTCACCGCCCCCTCCTGCGGGCCTGGCCTTGGAGTCCGTGCAGCTTGTTACATCTTCTCACTCCCGCTCCGGTGGCAAAGTGCGCCTGCCAGCAGTTTTTTTTTTTCTCCTATATGTGATTCACAGAGGCGCTATGACCAGCTCTGATAGGCTTGGTCTCAAATTTGGCCTTGACTGTACCAGTGTTTTTCAAAACATGGGGCTTGCAGAGAGCTGTAACTGCAGCCTACAAGAGCCACTGAAGCAGCAGTTACACTAAACTGCAACAAGATTTCACAGAGATACTTAGTGTCCTGGGAAGAAAGTGAAGATATGTACAAGAGAGAGATGGATGAGCTTTTTTCCCTTTCTTTTCCTGTTGTTTTTGTCTGGCAAATAACATGAAATGCAAGCTGAATTTACACATTTATTTAAATGCAGTACAAAAGACATTGCAAGGAGAACATGTTGAAGAGGAATGAGATTTAAAGTCTGATGAGGAAGTCTCTATTTCATATGTGTTCCTTTTTTATTTGAAAGGCAAAAACATGATGTCAGTTCCCATATTTCATTTTTGGAATAAAAGTTTGACTTTATTTTTGATAGCAATATGGTTCAGGATTTCTGAGAACTTTGCTTTTGCAAAGACAAGGTAGGAGATGATTCTATACTCCATTTGATCATAAATTATGAGTATTTTGCATTTACTTTAAATAAATTATAGTTTTAAAAATAGTTCAGTGTAAACTCTCAGGAGCTTTGTTGCTGCCAGATAACATGTATCTTTCTGGAGAGATAATTCTCTATAGAAACTACAGATTTATTTTTTAGACAACAGGTGCATAAGCATATATAACTTTTATTCTTCGAGTTGTGAATGCTTTTCAGGACTGTAACTGCTAAGGAAAGATGCTCTTTGGTTCCATGTCCCATACCAATTTGACTAAATCATTCGTACTTGCTTTTAGAGTCCTTAAAATTCATGAATATATCCATTTTGATTTATGTAGCAATTGGGAAACTCACCTATGTGTATCCAAAGTTCAAGATTTTTTAAAAATTATACACTATTTCCATGACACTTACTGTGTGCACATGAGAAAATTTGCTTCAGAAGTAAAGCCTGTTTAAAAAGTACATGCGACGTGTAATTCTAATCAAGAACACCAGAAGGTCTAAAAATAGGTATTTTGTCAGTTTAAATTTAGTCACAATTTTAATTCACTTGAATCATGATTCATTAGGAAAAAGCTGTTTACTTTGGAAAATAGAGATGGCAATTAACTAATGCAAAGGGGTTAGTAAATCATAAATGCACTTACAGTGTTTACAAAGCCTATCTTTTATCTGCTGCGTAACTGTAGAATGCACTTATTTGTATCAGCCTACTTGGCTTACCTCTGATGTTGTGTCCATGAATAGATTTTATTTCTCATGATTGTAACTTAAGACTGCCATCAGACAATGTCTCGGCTCTCATTTCTCTTCAACCATGCTGAACTATTTTTGTTGCCAATGAGGCTGTATTTCCCACAGCAGTATCCCGCAGGGATTCGGGGCACCTTGTGAGTTTGCCAACCAAGACAGCAAGATGACAGGTATAAAGTGACTGCATGGAAGCTATGAAATAAAGTACTTAACTTTAGCCTTATGTTTTAGTCCCTAATGCACAAACAGTTTTAACTGGTGTCAGTGCTACATGTTGGCAACTTTCATGTAGGTGTTTGTTGTTTGTGCTGTGGCATTGCATTTCATAGTTCGATCTCTCCACTGGATCATTTTGCAAGCATCCTTATTTCTATTACTTTATGTCCATATGGAGAAATAAATATTTTATAATGAGGATGATTTTCCAGAGTAAGGTATGCAGCTGACAAGTTACTATTATACTTTTCATACATGCAGTGGGTATCCAATAGGGCTAGATGTTTAGTCTTCTTGTGGATATGTTAAATAATTAATGGATAAAAAGTGAGTCTGTGGTAGTACAGCTCATTATTCCCTCTCTCAGGTATGCATTTCCCTTTTATAAACACCTATATTGTGAAAGAGTCCGCAGTTACAACAGAGGGAGGTAAAGAGACGCCGCCTTGTGAATAAGCCTCTTAAATTTTACATAACTCAGAGGTCATCCAGGTGCAAGCACACAGGTGGTTGTTATGAAAAGCCACATTGTATCAGTGTCCTGCAATGCAAAAAGACCTTTTGTAGATTTTGTATTTCCTTTTAAAATTATTTTAAATTTTATTTCCCTGACTATATGGGAGGCAATAAATAAACTTTGGAAATTCTTTAAGGAGTGTGTTTATGCTCATAACATAACTTACAGTATGACACAGAAGTGTTAGCTAGAATGTATAGCTAAGTATGGCAGTTCGGATCATGAGCGTTTTGGTTCTGAAGTCTGTAGCCAACAAAGCTTGGCCAACATTAGAGAAGTTGTTACAAAATACTTTCATTTTGGAGAGATTCATTCATGACCTGTTTCAAAGCAGATGACGATTTACCTTTCCAATGGAACTTACCCATTATGCCTATTGCCAGAGGTGTCAAGCTGTTCTAATAGGTTTTATATCAGGAGCTGAGAGAAAAAGGATATAAATTAGAGGAATCTGTTGAAAGTTTCTCCTAGCACTATAGCTATGCAAGCTCATTTAGGGCAGACAGTCACCTGGCAATGACCTGATAGTATTTTAAAAGGCTAGAGACTAAAGTGAAACTTGCAAATACTTTCTGAGTATGGTTTTACTAATTTTATTTTCCTGGTGCTAGAATTGTTTTCATTTTAGTGAAAAGGAGCAGTGATTTACTGAGACCTGTCCTTTAGCATTCCAGAAAGGGTGATTTTTCTCTACCTGGTCAGGGTCACATGACAAGGAAATATCCAAAGCATCATGATAACAAAAGGTGGTATATCTACTGATGAGAACTAATTCTTTTATAATCGATTGGTAACCTGTCCCTACTCACTTTGGACTTGAATTCTTTAGCATGAACTTCATTGAGAGAAACAGCAAGACTTCAAAAAGTTGTTACAAAAAAAAAATCCTTCGGGATATAGCTGGCTGACATTAAATAGCAGATGGAGGGTGGGAGTATTTGCAGATGTGCTGAAAGCTGAGCAGAGAAGGTTACTAAACACATAAGACCTGAATCAGCTATCAGAAGAAAAAAGTTTATCCAGTAACAAGACTACTGTTGGGAAGGATGGGAGCATTTCCTGTTTCAGTCTATTTTTATTTTAATGTTCGGATATTACTCTTCAGGAGTGTGAAAATTATTCTACCTAGAAGGATTTGTTTGGCACATACTTAAAAAAAAATTACTTTGAGTAAGATGCTAGCAATATATTGTATATTATTATATAATAATGTTTATGTAATTTTTATGTAATACTGCTCTTCCTCCATCTACCCAGCCTTGAGAAAAGAAGAAACTGATCAATGTTTATAAATATCTGAAGTGTGGAACACAGGGGAAAGGGTCAGCCTCTTCTCAGTGGTCTGTGGGGACAGGACAAGGGGAAATGGCCCCAAGTTGGAGCACACCAATATGAGGAAGAACTTTTTCACAGTTAGGGTGACAGAGCCCTGGGACAGGCTGCCCAGGGGGGTGTGGAGTCTCTTTCTCTGGAGATATTCAAGACCCATCTGGACACCTCCCTGTGCGACCTGTCCTAGGGAACCTGCTTTGGCAGAGGGGTTGGACTTGATCTCTGGAGATCCCTTCCAACCCCTACAGTTCGGTGAATCTATGAATTCCAAATATTAAATCCATATCCATTAATCCATGTATATGTTTCTATATTTATGTTTTAAAATTAGAAATTACTTGCACCTGAACCTTGTTTTTGAAACAAACTTCCCTGATTTTTACCAGCCTGAGGCTGTTTAAAAAACATATGAGGTAATATCAAGAGAATAAGCTATGTTCTTTAATGGAAAGAAATAGTCTTGACATTTTTGTCTGTACTAAATTGGGTAAAAAAAATCCCTTAAGAATAAGAATGCTTTGAGAATGTATAAATTGTAGTCTCTTCTATTTTAAAACAACACTATTAAAATACAGCAAATCTGGAAATACCTTAAAGTTGACTGAGAGATATGAACCTTACCCCTGTGCCTTATGGTAACAGCTGTGTTGTAGTAATGACAATAGTAATAACAGTAATGCAAATTAAACTTCAGTGTTTAGCTCATTTTATATTTTTACACTTTATCTTCCAAATGCTGAACTAGTTTTCTTTCCAAAGACACAGCATTTTTCAGTTGGAATAAATTGTATATAGCTCATCATTTAGCTGAGTCACTTCAAGATTGATTTTTGAATTGCTTCGCTTCTTTTCCTTAGCATTTATTTAACAGAATGCTTGCACCTTATCTGGCACAAAAATCAAAAGCAAAACCCATATGCTTTGATATTCAACTGAAAAATTAGAAGGAATGTCTCCTGGAAATGTTTTATATCAGAAGAATACAGATTATGCTTATTTCTTACCAATAAATAATATTTATTACTGTGAATAATTCGAGGATACACTCAAAAGAGGAGCAGAAGAATAAGCCTTTGAGAAAATAAATCCCTTCAGAGGAAGGGATGCTCAGGAAAGCAAGAGTACCTTGAGGTTAGCCCATCTATTTGTCTTCAGGTTTTTCCATCTGGAGGTAGAGACAGTAAAATGAAGGCCTTACTAACTACTTGGTTCTCCTGTTTCTGTGGCTTCATGTTTATTTCTTTATAGCCAAAGAAACATTCTAAGAATGTGTTGAAGAAAGAAAGAAAGGTCTAAAGGAGCTAAAGAAAGAAAGGTCTAAAGCAGCTAAAGAAAAGGAAATGTCTTACCACTGAGAAGTTTTAGTAGTCGAATAAAGTTGTCCAGGATAAGCCGCTTTTCAGATCATGACATATGTGGGAGAAAAGGTTGCCCATATGAACATTCGATCTTCAGCAGAAAAGAGCACAAGAAGAAACTAAGGAACAGAAACTTTTAATACAAGTACTAGCTATAGGTTCTTAAACATGATTCCTATTGTTAGGGGTCCCCCCCACCCAGTTCTTTTTAACCATGTGGCTCCAACAGTTAGTTAAAATTCTCAAAAGAGAATTTCCCTAATATATAATTCTACCAGAAGCAATTGCAGTGCTTCAGGCAGCTTCTCCAGAAACAAGACAGCATTTGTTAGTCAACTGGAATACAACATGTGAAGCCTCTAGGGCAGTGTTGCTTAATCAGTTGTGAGGAGATGTAGATTTCAGTGGCATTGGCATACCTGCTAAGTGCAGAACAGGGCATCTCTGGTAGGTAGGTACAATAATATGCATTTCCCTTCTTTTGTGGTCTGAAAATATGGTCCACACTGACATGATAAAATATTGATAGATTTACAAAGAAATGTATTATTTTTGACTCGGCACTGTGCTCTGAAAATAACACCCACAAAAAAAATCTGTGAAATGCAGTTCAGTTAAGGAGCAGTTTTAAACTGGTCAACTACTGCTTGCTGTCTGTGAGACCTAGACACCCTCCTTGCATAGAGAAAAGATGCATTTAAATAAAAAATAATCTTAAAATAGGACAATGTCATTAACATATTCCAGGAGGATGTCATTTAGGAGGCAGTGGACAGTTTGTGATTGAAGCATACTGAAAGTTTCTGAACTGTCCTCTCATAACCCTCTGTCTCCTTCCCATGCTCTTTCTGGTTTACCAAAGATTGACATGCTGTGACTTCAAAAACTGTCCCTATGTGATGTAGTATGAACATGTTTAAACTAAAATACAGTTCTCGGATCTTCATTCATAATATTTACATCTGTCAGGATATGAAGGTGATGCTGTATCAATATTGTGCTATTTGAATATGGTTAATTGCAACCAATTTAGCTTAAGTACATGCAAAATGCCAATGGATTTACTGCCTAACTAGTTTTAAATGTGTTATCAGACTCTACCATTTACGTCTGCAAATAGTGGTTGCTTTGATATATAATTGTATGTTGGAAAACTTTTTAATCTGATCTTTTATGTACAATTTCTTAAAATATTTGATTTTGAATAGTCTTTTCCGCGGACCTGTTCACAGATGAGATTTTTAGCTTTTCTTTCTGCAAAAACCTAATCAGAAGTGCCATGAGAAAAGGGTAGAAATAATGGCAAGTAGTGACTTGACATCTTCCAAATCTTCCAATTCAGAATCTGTTAGGGAAGAAAGACTGATAAATGTGCTACTCTGATGGGTCATGTCACTTCTTAGCTGCACAATTCAGGATTAGTACCAGTAGTACCGTTCTTTGTTTATTCTAGGCTACCTCATGTTGTCATCTAGCAAATCATGGACAAACTCTGTCTATTGTGACTGCATTAATGAATCCTTCTTGCAAACCGTTTAAACAAAATGCCATCTCCTTTTGATGTACCATGTCCTAAAATTGCTGTTTCTCGGGTACTGTTGCAAATCTTGACTACCTCTGAATTGCTCTGCTATATTCAATTCAAGCATGCTTTGGGATTTGTATCCAAATTCCTCCTATAAAGGTATAGTTAAAACCAGGAAGACCCACTTTATTATTTGCATTAAGTTGAAATTCTAGTATACTTTTCTGCCAATTGATGTGGACAAGAACAAATTCCTACACAAGCACATTGACTGCAATGTGATTTCCTCAAGAAGTTGCTTACTAACAATATAAAAATGAGCACAGCGTGGAAGTGTGCTATTAAAACTGCCAACTGGAAGTATACTCCTGGCTTTCAAGCATTACATGCATTCTGCCCTAAAGGCATGCTTCTCATAATTCAAGAGACCAGCATTAAATGCTGTCAACAAGACTTTTTGTAACCAGTAATTATTTCTGACTTTACTTTAGGCAGCATTTACTGACTTGTTAACTCTGCTAGTTCTATCATTCTGTATTTCAGGATATTTTAGCTTTTGTACATTTGCTTTTCAATTACTGTTTTAGATGCAAAGCTGTCACTGTAGTATGCCTACAAAGTAGGAAGTATTGAGCATGAAGTTTAAGTTTAGGTTTGGTTTTTTGTTGTGGTTTTCATGTTTTGGGGTTTTTTGTTTGGTTGTTTTTGGATTTGGGTTGAGTTTTTTCCAGTTCATCTTAGTTCTGTTTGTTTATAACAGAAGAAATTGCAGTTTTGGTTATCCAGTTTAAATTCAGAATTCTGAACTGCTTTTCTCAAACCTTGAGACTGATTTGAGATCTACAAAACATCGCTAGCAAAAAAAGATTTAATGATGGGAGTGCTTTGAAAAAGGAAAGCTATGAACGTAAGTTATAGTGGTTTTCTAATATGTAAAACTGTCAAATAACATAAAAATGTTCTTTTTCTTTGTCCATCTTCAGAACATTCAGGTTAGAAGTTAGAAAACCTGTCTGATAACATTGGTAGTGAAAAGCATTTGAAAGATTATGGGTGTGCATCTTCTGTTTTGGGAACTGACTGAACAAACACCTAGCTGCTAATGCTGTGGGAATAACTGATTATGTGACAGGAAAATGAATTAGATGGCCCCTTGACTGCAGTCAGAAGACTAATCTCGATCCCATTCAAATTTGATATTCTGAGTTGTGTATTTTGCAAAACTGAGGAAATAAATTTCCTCCTCTCCCCAGCTACGTGCATCTGAAGTGCTAGTAATAGCTATTACTGGATATATTAAGGTCCTTTGGGAAAAGATTAAATGCTTTTAACTTTAGAAACGTATAATATGATCCAGTTAGAATTTCTCTTGTTTCTTAAGGATTCCCCAAAGATATTCCTCAAATGCATTCCTCTTGTAAAAGCGTATGAAAGGCCTTTCCAGTGGTATTCTAGGATTATCTCTGAAGGGTTGAAGTGGCAATTTTCAAACAATAATTAGAGTTCAGTAAACAAGTAATCTCTGGTATGGGATGTGAGTGCTTTGCATAAAACTTCTCATAAAGGGGCATTCCACTTGATCCTTAGCAATGTATCTTGATGTAGGGATGGAATGACCTTGTAGTGGTCAGTTGTTCTGTGAAAAGTGGATGATTTTGCAATGAATGGAGGACAAAAGATGGGAAAAACAATGTGGAATAATACTGTGTTGCGGATGTGAATGGTTATATGTCTGGTTATGTCAGGGTTATATACTGAAGTGCAGGGACACTAGGTATCACTTTACTTACTAAATAAAGGGAAGCCTCCCATAGAACAATTTCACTAAAAACAGACCCAAGAAAGTCCTGCTTAAAACCTGTAGCACATAATAGAAACATGCATGTAGGGATAGATGTTAGATAGCAAATGAAACTTTTCCTTTCCTGACATTAATGTATGGTTTTTTTTGATCGTAATCCTGTTGAACTTCAGTGGCATCAGGATTTAGCTTTATGGCTCAAGATTTGAGTTGCATCCATTTGCAGGCCGCAGAACAAAGCCACAAGAAATCCAGATTTTTAAAAAAATATATATTTATTTTAAAAATCCAGTATTATTATAACATAGAAAAGTGATTATTTTCTGTAATGTCCTGTACTGTTCAAACTTACTTGTTTGTATTGCTCATTTGGAGTCTTACAGAAATCATCCTATTGGACCTTGGACCTTTGATACCAATCTCCATTCAGTCTTAAGTGATACTGCAATGGTGTCTGACCAACTGTTATATACAAGACATATTTTGTGTTTCTCAGGCCTTTGATTCTCATCATGCCTAAAATACTATTTTTAATAGTAAATAATATGGCAAATTTAACTGCCATATTATAAAAGAGCATTAGGAAAAAATCAAACAATGCTGTCAAGAGCCATACCCTGATCTGGTGTAAATCAGCATGGGTCCTTTAAAATCAGTCCTCTTCTGAGGCTTTTATAAAATTGCCTATGGCTGACTGGTGAAAGAGAGGCTACTAACTAAAATTTAATGAATTTCTGCTCATTGCCAAATTAAAAAAGCAAAAGCAAGCTGACAGAGACTATAAGGAGACTTTCGGGTAATACTGTGGGTGTATGATAAGAGTTGAAATTCTGTTCTGTAAGCCTTGCTTGGGTATTTCAGATATTCCTTAATGAAGATCCTGAGTATAAGATTTCTGTTTGTTCTTTTAGCTGGCTTGGTGTTACTTGGACACCTCTGTAGTATTTGGACTAGTGTTTTTTAAACCCCTGGCATGTAATAGCAGGGAAATATAATATTTTATATTAGATTAGATAAATATATATGTACACTGCAATATATTATACCAATATAATGTTTATTTATAATAAATAATACCCCTGCCTTATATCGTTGAAATGTTGGATGCCATCTTAGCTTTAAGTCAAGGCATCATGCAGCTAAATTGCCATATCCAATTTTTCAGTTTGCCTTTGTATGACATAGGTAATGATATTTTAAAAAAGCCTACTTATTCCTGAACCAGTGACCGGCTAGAGCATGGAGGTATACTATGGATATGGTTGCTTTCAGTTGAACACATATATATGTAAGATCTCAAAGTCCAATATATTCTAATTTTAGCAAAATATTATTCTCATTCTTAGTAATGCAGCAGAATTCAGCAATAAATGGGTAATTTTTAAGCTTGTCACTTAACCTAGTAGTTATAAACTAGCAACTATTGAAAGAACAGTTTCTGTTCTGATTTGTCTTCCTGAGCAGTGATTTCTCCTTTGTTTTATACTGAGATTCTTGTGTCCTTCACAGGATTTCTCACTAGCTTACTTCGACTGTTAGAAATTTTTTGCACTGGAAATGCAGACTCAGGATATTTGAGTTAGATACATTTAGTAATCCTGTCAAGACATTCTTTTTCTTTCAGGTTAAAGTTTCTGCACTGGTAAATTTTGTGTTGTTGTTTTTGTCCTATGTATTTCTACACCGATACTATGACCACATCTGGCTGAATGGTATGAAAGCTATTACGGTCAAGAGGTATAAAAATTTCTTTGTCTCCCTAGGGTTTGAGGTCTGTTGGCAGAAGCTGTGCATTTCTGTTTGGATCAGGTGCTAAGAAAATATAATAAGCATATACAGCCACAAATCCCTAAGAGAAACAAATTTTAAATTCTAAAACCACAAAATAAGATTCAGTCTTGTTTGTTAAATGCAGCCTATTAAAATATATTTTCTGTCAAGACTAGTTTCCCCTGAAATGTCCCTTCCTGGGGTGATTTGGCTCGGTCTCTGACTGCAGTGCCTTTGTAATTTGATGAATGCACCCCAAGACACAGTGTGGTCACACAATGTTGTATTGCAACAGCACAGTGATTTTATACATTTAGGGAAATAAATGTAGAAGCTGGCTGAGTAAGTAAATATGTATTTTTAGACACAATTAAAAGTGGGCAATATTGGAGTAGTTCCTGCAAGCCCTCAAAAGAATGAAGTCATAATGCTTCATTTGTAGAGAATTATTATACACAGCTATTATCTACTCTAATTCAGACAAAATACCATATATTCAGGATGACAATCGACTTTGTTTCCTACTAGACTTGTTGGATACCAAAGAGGTTGTTTTTACTGTTTCACAGTGTTGTTTTCACTGAAGGCTAGGGGTTGGCATGTTGTGGGAAAGCTGCAAACTACTTTCCAGAGCCTCTGAATAACATTCAGATGGTTGCCTAAGACTGACATCAGTTGCTCAAATTTTGAGCTGAGGCAGGAAAATGAAGATGCTAAAGAATGGAGAAAACAAATTCAGGGAGTCATATTACAACATGCAAGGTTGCATGAGTGTTAAGAAGATATAAGAATGTGAATAGAGATGATTGATCCTTGTCTCTGGATGATGAACACTCTGGTTTTAAAATGATTAGCAGATACATAGGTAGCTGTACATAGTTGGTTTCAGTCTACAGAGATTACTTAACTTTATTCAATCTTCAGTCCAGCGACCTGACTGTTGGCCACCTTCGCAGAATCATAGAATCACAAGGTT
>VZTU01011747.1:326-31596 GCA_013400835.1 Zapornia atra
CTGTCAGGACTGACATTTTGAAACTTATTTTTTTAACATATTCTCTGTATGTTTAAAGGCATGGATTTAATATATAGGTTTAATATATAGGTTTCATTACATAATTATTATATAGGTTTTCATTACATAATTAAATAATTTTTCTTCTCACACCCCCATTTAGAGATTAAAAAAAAAACAAAGCAGGGAATGGCTAACTATCATATCCCCCTGAAACAAGCAAAACATCAGGCTTTACTTTGATGTGAGATTCAAATTTTGCTGCCAATAAAGCTCAGAAGAAACTGGGAATTTTTAGTACAACAGCTCTGCCCCATAACTCCCCGACCCATCTAGACATGTATTAATCAGTTGGACATTAGTGATTAAGTTACTAGTTAAGTTACTAACACAATGTCCCTGATTTGCATCTGTGTGAACAGATTGCCAGCACGTGCCTCTTTAACAAGGACTCACAGAATTATGAGACTCAATGTTTTGAATATAAAATTTTATCTTGTTCTCATACCTCTGGTCAGTGTTCATACTTGAACCTAATGTTTCTTATTCACCACACTTTTATAGAAATTACATAGCTAGTGACTGCTGTCATTGTTACAATAAATATAGGACATACAAGAAATAATTATGAGATGGCACAAAGGTGATAAAATACATTCCTCACAATTGCTGTGAACTTGTATAGCAATCAGAAATCATACAAGGTCTTAATTTACTACTGTAGTGAGTCTATGCAGGCCTATTTAAGCTCACAATTATAAATCACACAAGGGATGTATTGCTTAGTATCAATTAGTAACATTCTTCTATCCTTTGCTTTTATACCAGTTTTAGTAGCATACGAGTTATAAAATTGTGTATTTTGAGTTCTAAGAGAAAAGATATTCTTGAAATATATCTTTATATAAAAATATAGTCAAAGTTTCACAAAGTAACGAATTAAACAGCAATAAATTAAGGGTTTTTTTGTTTACGAGTATGGCATGTAATACAAGTAGTGATACAACAGGGAACTGAGTACAGAGCAAGGAACCCAATACTCTTGGAGACTAGTCCCAGTATCAATACTTTGCTAGGTGGCTTTAGCTTTCAAGTGCTGACAGAATGAATTGTGCATGTCCCGAGCTACACTTTGGCTTTTGGTTTTACAGATCAACATCAAAAGGTTTAGGAACAAAAATCCCCAGGAAAGAAACTTTGAGACCACCCTATCTGTACAGAGGTTAGACATTCAGTTCAGTGCTTCGTATTTAGTGGTTATCGCACTGTATACTCCTAACACTGCAAACTCTGCCTTTACAGATTTCAAGTTCTCTTAAAAAAACCCTCAAAAACACACAACAAACAAACCATCCAAAACACCACCCAAACAAAATAAACCACCACAAAAAAAAAAAAAAATCAAGCACATGACTGTCTTAAAGTTACTGTATCTTTCTTTCCAGCATGGTCTTATAATAATCTTAGCCTTGGGAATTCAGATCCGCTAAAAGAGAAAAAAAATACACTTAAGTACAGTAGGTGATCATAATTTTTTCAGCAAGCAATTCTGAGGTAGATTTTGTTCTGACAAACCAACCATCTATAGTAACATAAAAAAAAAATTTTAAAAACCCACACCATTGAAAATGAGCTCTGATACCTTCCCACTTGTGTTTTTTCCAAAACACAAACATCATTTTGTGTGCATCTGAATAAAACAGCCAAGTGACTTGATTTGTTTACACTCACCTTCTGAAACCACCAGTTATAGTAACTAAAGCATCTGGTAGAAATGTACACACTGTATTCTTGACAATCAAGCTTACTGCATCTGCTTCTGCCTTAGATACACAGCTAACAAGGTCGTCATAGTAGAGCAACCCTGGAAATCAAAGGCAAAAGAGCACTGATCACTCTATAAAATTATCAAAATCTACATAGTGTTATGTGAGGCCTGTATGAAATAGAGATGTCTCACCAAGAAGTTACAGCACACATGTACAATGGGCAAAAGAACCCTAACATGAAGTAAAAAATCGTCCATCTTGAACCTGAAACAATAGGCCTGTTTCACGACTTGTTGTGTCAAGGTGTTTTCATCCAGATGCTTCAGGAGTCTTTTCCTTCCTCCCCACCATTCCTGAAGTCAGTCTCCTGCCTTGGGTGGGGGGGGATCACAGACAAGAGGAAACCTCTTCCTTCCCTTTCAGGTTTTTGTTGGGTTGGTTTTTTTTTTGCCATTATAATTTATTATCAATTGTAACTGCAGTTACAATTTAGAACAACATAGCTATCAGGATAATTGCTCCACTCGCTGAGAACCTGAATATTTATAAACCACATTGACTTCCCTACCAGCTCCCATCAATGGCATTTCTGGACATACTGTTTTAAAAGGTGGTCTTCCCAAAATGATGGTGTTCTACCCAAGTACAGGGCTCTGAGGTATGTGAAATATCCCACATATGTTTTTGTCTGATTACAGAGCTTGCATCAAAAGAGCCTGGCATGGTCCTGCAGCTTGGTTCTCACATGGATAAGATTTGTAAAAGAAAAATAGACAAAGGATCACAAATGTGAGAAAGCTGATCCAAGGGATTCTCAGGTGAAAAGCATATGGGTTGAACACAAAAATAAACATATTATTTTAACATTATGTTACTTTTTTTTTTTAATTTAGCAGATTCCTTTGTCTAAACAGTTTCCTTTATTTAGGGAAAAAACACACACAAACCCCAAAAAATCTATGGAGAAGCAACATTATCCATGACATTGTAGCAAGAAAATGGATGTATGCATGAACTTTGCTGCCTCCTCCAATTCTGCTATCAAGTTATTAGAGCACTGAGATAGAAGTTTTGAGGGTTTCACCTTACCTGCTCTCTGCATTTTTGACAGCTTCAGGGTCTTGCCAGCTTTTATCTCTTCCAGAGTTCGCAAACCCATTCTGTACCATTTCTCAGATGTCTTCACTCCCACTCCAAAGACAGAAGTAAATTGCTAAGGTCAGTAGAACACACATTTAGTGTTGCTTTCTAAAGCAGTGTTAACAACGAGGTTTCACAGGGAAAATATTGGGCAGAGTTTATCCTACACTGAAGATAAATAATAGCATAATACAAACATACAAATTTGGCTTTGTTTCTTTGCATAGTTATGTTGAACATAAAATTGTTTTTATACATGGCAGTTCTCATTAAAGTGAAATCTAAAAAAGGCACAGTTGTATCTCCAACACCTTTCTGGGATTTAGCTAAATATATACTGTCAGTTAAGGTCTGAAATAAGGATAGTAGTCTTTATTTTTACTTCACAATTAAGAAATGAAAGCAAATAACAGTAAGTAGCAGGATGCCCCCACACTAACTTCATAGAGTAAGAGATGTGTCAAGACTATCTTCCTAATTACGATTTCATATTACATGGACTATCAGCTCTTAGCTGTACACATAATGTTGGGGGTGCAACACTCCTGAGAGGTGGTGTCAGTGGGAGAACTGTGGCTCTTGAAATTCTACATCAAGGGCAATGGGTCTCAATGGTGCATGGAAACAGATGGTAAGGAAAGATAACTAATCTATTCTTATACTGCAGTTTATAAAATATGTTTGAAGGTCATCCCAAAAAATTCTTTTCCAGAATGCAATTCAATTTAAAGTACAACTGGAAATTTTTGTTTGCTTGCATATTATAAACTGTCATAGAATTCTTCAGGATAAGTCCCTACATATCTTATTTCAAGTTAAGATTTTACTATTTTGCTGGGGGGGACAGGTGGGAGGCGGGGGGACACACGCCACAGCACACCAAAAAAACCCACCCCACACAAACCCAAATCTAACAGTCTCTGAAGTTTTTGTATGGTTATATTCCATTTATTCCAAAGTAATTTTGTACACTATCTTATTCCCTAAGAAAGGATGTAAAGCAAAAATGTCACAGTTGTAAGCACTATTCAGTAGATCAATAACTCAGATGAACAGTGATATGAAAGCAAGAGGGAAAACTTTCATGCTTGCCCAAAAGCACATTCTTTATGTTCAGTTTGTCAATACTGAAGCTCTCAATAGTTTCTTTGTACTTTTATAGAATTCAATGAGTAGCTGTGAAAGACACGAATAACTGCTGTTTTTCATTGAATCTACCACCTCTGAATTCCAACCATGCTAGCTTTTTTTCGTGTTTTTCTAATGAGATTAACTCCTTGGAAATAATTAAGATAAAGAAAACAGAAGAATGAAAGTCTTGAATAACATTAAATAGAAATTATCCTACATTTTTAAAATAATGGATTAAATTACCTAGTCTTTGTCTGAATCATAGGTGTTTATGAAAGAATATGGTTTTTTTTAATACTTAGATTGTTATCTTTTAATCCTTTTGCTAGAGCTAAAAGATTTTCAAAAGGCTGTATTACTGGGTTTAGAATGGTTCCAAGAGACTTGACAGAGATTTTGGGAGAGAACTAAAGAAAATTGATTCAATGCCACTGTCCAATTTTTTAGGAAAAAATCCCCAATAACCAACAAACCAAACTATTTTGTTCTTTCCATACTAAGATTCATTATTATTCAGTGTACTTATAAATGTCAATTTAGGGCTACCGCCAAGAGCGCAGTGCAGACAGCCCTTTTCTTCAATCGTGTATGCAACATTGCTCTTTTTCAGCTGGTGAAAGTGAATTACACAAACTTGTTCTCTGCAGATCTACTTCCATAAGGAGGTAAACTGTCCATGTCAATCATGTATCCTACATCTAAAACATAGACTGTATTATTTATCTCAGTTGTTTGACAACTGTGATCCTGGGAACATCAGTGATCATTTAAATCATGAGGAGTGATTTGTAGCAGTTACCTGAACCATGCTAAACATTAAAATTTGGGAATTCACTAATACTATGGAATTCTTGGCTTTCTTAGAAATACATAAAAAAATTGTTGTGAAAAACTGGCCAGAGCCAATTTCACCTAAATGTTGAGACTGTGCTCAACTAACAAGAGAGCCACATAAATTGTAATCTGAATTGTGATACAAAGCACAAAGCATATTTGAGGTAATCTTTCCCAGATTAGATTTTATTCTTATCTTCAAGAAATTTTCTTAAACCCTGAAACATAAGATTTAATGGCTGACCCTCAATCTTTATTACCATTAATAGGAAAGTTTCACTCTTGAATGCTGCTATATACATATACACACACACATGTCTGAGTATTGCTACAAATGGCAACAATTATAGCACCACTGAACATCCCTTCATACCAGTATTATGGGTCAGAGAGAATGGAAGAGCCCTTCAATAGTTGAAGCAAAACTGGGCGATGCAGGAGAGATTTAACCAGCCTCATTCCTTTTACTCTCCTTTTTAAGTTTCTCTAAAGGCAAAACCAGAATACTCTGGGAAATTAAAACTACAGATAAAATTGAAAATGTGTTTTTCCAGTATATATTTTCCAGTGGAGAATAAGAAGCATGACCATGACTCTGAACCTACAATCTGCTTAACAAAGAAATAACTCCAGTCCTCTCCTTCTGCCTGACAGAAAAGAGAATTAAAATAGATCTGAGTCATCTTCACCTGGTATTTTCTTTAATGCCAGAATAAGATGAAGTAGTGTTACAATGATAATGAGGAAAAAGTAAACCAAACATCAGGTTAAGATTGCAGCAAAGAGTACACATAAAATTAGTTTTCAGGAAGAGATTGTTAAATTCAAGATTAAGAGCAACTGTGTATGTATCACATTAATTAGAAAGGTAACTAATTTAATCATTATTCCTTATCACAGTTTTTCTCTCTCCCTCTTTATTCAAGACATTTCTTTCTTTATACTTGATAATAGATGTTCCTTTATAGTAAAATTGATGGTTATGTCTAAGGTCTACAAAACACAGGAAAACATATGCAAATTTAAAACAGCAGCAATGCTCATCATATGTACCTTAAATGATTTGTATCGTTCATCATTTAACACTTCTTTAGCTCTAGAACTCTCTCCTTCTTCAATAATCTCCTAAAGAAAAACATGTTTTTTAAATAAAATAACCGAGTAAGATTTAGTCAAATACTCTAAAAGAAAGTCTTAATCAACCTGTAAAAACACAAAAAGCTTCCTTAGCAAGCATATGGTTTTATTCCATTAGGATCAAAATCTGCAATCCTTTTTGAGACAGAAAATTACTGAAGGATCAAGGAGAAACTGGAACCACAGAATAAATTTCACAGTTCTTATTTACTCATAAATTTTCTCAAGGATGAAGTAGAAGCTGGGACTGTGGAATATATTTCACAGTACTTATTTAATCACAAATTCATGGCCAGTAAAAAGTTATTTATCATATTATTAGTTGTCCTGAAAATTAGATATTATTATTTGGATGAATTTAATTCTCTTAAGAGCATTGTCAGAACAAACGTATTTTCTCTTGAGCGTACAGTTCCTTCAGTCTTTCTGGTATCAAACAAAAAAAAAAACCCCACCAATAACACCCAAAAAAATCATCCTGTTTTCTGTGGAATCATAATTGAATTCTAGTCCCTAGATAGTATGTACAAAGAGCACTTCAGAGGCTACATTCTTAACTGGTGGAGTGAAGCAAACAAGGCACCAGAGTGAATCACAACACTCAGCAATGACCTCTCCAGACAGCTGAGACCCCTGATCAGCTGCCTGCTGGAATAACAGCACCTGAAATGTGGGGTCCTGAAAAGGCTAAGAATTAAAGAAAAATGCAGGTAATATTGAGAGGTCCAGGAAGAATATAAAGTTCATCCATTACCTAGATAAAAGGCTCTGCTATAACTCATAGCAACGTAGGATTTAACACTGAAGTACTAAAATATTTACCAGTTTTGCAAAAATAGTATTTCTAATAAAGCATTCAGGTGAGTGAGGTGATGTTGCCAAGGGCAAGCATCACCTGAACAAAACTATTAACAGTTAACCTGTCACATCCACATCAGAGTGAGCCTTTAAAAATTACATGCAAAGATGATACTATGTTACTTATTCTTTTGTATTTATTCATACAACATCCTTGTCCTACGAGTGGGTGTTCCATTTCCAGAAAGTATTGCATTCTTAGTAAACAGGGATAATATAACCCTATTTCAGGAACTACAGAAGGCTGTGTAAATACACACAGATATCGATGCTGTACTATGTGACCTGTGAAAGAATCAATTTGCAGATAATTCAGAGGTACATTACCTCAATGACATCTCTGACTTGGTCTCCCATGCAGGGCAACCCATGTATATCCTTCATTTTGGTTACTGGAAATGGAAGAAATTTCAGCACAGAAGCTGCTCTCAGAAATTCCAGGCAGAATATTTCATTTTCTTTGAACTCATAACTTTCAGCCATTATCTCAAAGACATCCTGGGGAGTGGTGTAGAAAAAAGTTAAAGGTTAATAAAAGTTTAAATTATTCAGTATACTCCTTTGAAAGGTTACTTTGTATGGTAATTCAAGAATGGTTTCTTTATACTAGGGTGAAAAGATGGAGATCATAAAAAAAAAATCAGCATAATTTTCTAACCACTTGAAATTTTCCAGGTATCATAAAATTGCATTTTAGAGGCAAATGTGAGAAAAGAAACTGATCTGTAACAAAGTCAAACTTTAAAATCTTTTGTAAGATAGACTGTCCATATTCTATGCAGATCTAATAAATCAATATAAAATAGCATGATAACTGTTAGAACTGTGCCCCAACATAAGCAATCCAGCAGGTCAGTACACCACATGTGTTTCAGTCACAACTAAACAGGAGTCTGACAATACTGGAAACCAGCTTCTTTTTGAACTTCCAGCCACGTGTTTAGTAATTCAGGGAATAAACTTGCTTTTTCCTCATTTTTCACATGTATGACATATGCAAAGAAAAATAAACTTTCTTTATTGCCCTTCAGCTATCCGTGGCTCAGTTTATTTGACACTGCACTCAAAACTAGCTGGAAATTGCCAGTATATTTTTTTAAGTATCCATATCATTTATGTAGCCCTGGAGTCTCCCTCCCTCCCAGAAATCAAATGCAGAGAACATGGCGGTGGAAAAAAGGCAGGTTGGCTTGTTTCCCACTGTAGAATACTGATTTGAGAGAGAACAAATGCTGCAAAAATGTTTGGGAATAATCTAAGAATTTATGAAGACTTGCAGCTGATTACCAGATGGAAATCTGAGTTCTTACTGAAACCTTGCACATCTCAAAAACTTTCAAGACTTCAGAATTAAGTGGGCTTTTTAAAGACATTTTTAAGAGTATGCCATTTCCAGAGGATACTTTCACTGTACAAATTATTTATCTAGAACACATCCCACACCTGGCTGTCCAGGAAGATTTTGTGCACCATTCAAGTGGCACAGGGCTGGCTAAATACAAACCATAAACAGCTTGCAAAGCTCCTGCATTGCACTGTGCCCGGCCATCCTGCTGGAGATCCCATTTCTTACTCGTCATCCAGTCTTTCAGATCCCAGCCTTGAAAGGGCCATATGTGCCACTACATCAGCTGCTGCATATCCCTCCTGTTTTCCAATTTAGTCCCATTTTTTCTTTAACCCATGAGGCATTACAAAATAACGAAGAAGTGGTTGTCACTGTGCATCTGCCTGCAATTAGCACTTCACTGAGCTGTAGTCTGAGTGTCTGTTCAGAGATGATTTTGGAATGAGGGTGATTAACACTCTGTGATACAAATATCAAGAGGCAACACATGGCTTACTAGGACGTTGACTGCAGTAGATAGTAGGAGGAATCAGATTAAACAGCTTTTTCCTGCTCTCAGCGTTTATAGGATCACTGATCATGTTTAGGCTCAGATTTAATTTCTAATTAAGTGTATCATTATATAGTTTAATGAAAAATAATTCTAGATTTTGCTTTGATTTTCCACTAATACATACTTTCTATTAATGTGGTTTATATTGGGAGATGAAGACAAGTTTAAACCAGCAAGACTTGCACATCCCAAATACTACATACATAGTATCTCCAGGTGGACCCAGTTCCAAGCCCACTAACTGACATGACAGTGAGTTAGGTGAAGTTGTCTCTTTATTACATCCGCAGAATTGAAAACAGCATCTTCCACCCTGCACTGAAGGAATGTAGCCTGATTTAAACAACAAAAAGATTTTACTTGAGCTATAATAATTTAGATCATTGGAACAATTTCTCAAAATTAAATGTACCATTACCATGATTATTTACATATCACATTTCATTGTTTGGTCAGTTCTAGAAAAACAGACCATCTGATACATTGTGTCATTCAGATAATAAACATTATAGTCTTACTGAAGCCAAATAAAGGTTTTAATATAAAAATCTTCAAGAAAATGTCTCAACTGATCCTAGGACTTGCGAAACTTTCCCCTTAAATGAAAAATATGAGATCTTAATTGGTTTGACAGTATTTCTTTAGAAGAAATAGGTACCTTTGCTGAACCAAACTCAATTTTTCTTTTTCTCTGCTATCATGTTAAAGTGTATAAAAAAAAATAATTATGGCTTTCTACGGAGAATTTGATTTGTTCTATATCACCAGTGTAACTTCACTCCTTGATCTAAGACTGTCACTTGTCCACTTCACTGGAAGTATTCTCCCCTTAGCTACATATTTATTTATTAGGTACCCTGATTAGTAAGCAATGTGCAAATTCCATTTTCATAACATTTCATGAAAGACCTCTTGAGATAGCTCTTTAGCAAGATACTTTATCCAGAAGTTTTTGTTACTATTTACTAGTAGCATTTACTATTGACTAACCCTTGGGTATAAGAAAAGAAAGAGAGTAGGAAGAAAGCTCCTTCGCATAAGGAAGGACAAACAGAAACCAACAAACCAACCCAAAAAATCCATCTAAACTTTCTATTACAAAAATAGTGCATAGACCTTGTTTTCCTTACAGCTGTCCTTAAAGCACTTTCAGTGGCTAATTGTTGGATCAACTGCAATGATCTTTTTACCACTATATTTAATATATTTATTTGCTTGACAGATTGCGCTGTATTTAATTACATACTTTAAAAAAAAAAAAAACACAGATGCATGCTATAGATCCCATTTAGAAAGAAAACTAATGCAGAAAAAGGAGGAACTACCCATCTGAGGTCACAAGCAGCATGGATTTGTCCCAGTTTGTATATGAAAGAAAGAACACTGCATACATAGTACTGCAAAGCAAATGGGGAAATATATTTTTCAAGTGGGATGATAGGAGTCAGTTTCCTCTGCTGAAGGGTTTATTTGGATGTTCTCCCAAGTTCTTACTCTTTTTATTCTTTCACAGCTTCAAAGATCTTTTCCTTCTATGCAATAAAAGATGCTAAACTCTTTCTTTTAATGAGGTTTACGGTCATGAAGTTATGGTTACTTGGTTTCTTTTTCTCTCTTTACAATCTATGCACATGAATGGTCAAGAACAGAGTGTTTGACAAGAAATTTCTTACTCCAGTTACCACTAGCAGAATTAATTAGGGGACAGAAGCAAAAAGATAGAGTTGCTACCTTGTTGTTTAAAGAGACTATAAAGAAAGAAAAATCCACAGACAGAAAACAGTTCTCTTAAGTACCTGCTCAGCGGTATGTAGCAATGACAGAGACTGGCAAAGTCCTTCTTGATTAGGAAACTCAAAAAGTCTTGGAATGTTTTTTCACACTCCCAACAGGCAGCCTCTCACATACACATTTAAATAGATGTATTCTACACTGAAAAATCAGCCATCATGTAAATGTGTCTGCATATACCAGTACCACTGCTGTTTTGGAGAGTTATTAGCCCCTTCCTGCTCATGGGAGGGCAGTTCTCAGAAAAGCTCTGTCACCACCATTTTCGGAAAAGACAATCACACATAGCATTTTATTCAGAGGCTGTTGACAGTCAATGAGAGAAATATAATCAAAGCATTTTTATGGTTCTAGTTTGCATTTTTCAGTGTTTCCCTGCCTTTGCCAAGCTCATTAAGCTGTTTTAAATAAACAATTAAATAGTATTGAATATCTATTATTCTCTATACAAAATATTGCCTGCCAGTACTACAACTAACTATAGATTTATTTTTATTTTACATAAAATTGCTTTTGGCATTCTTTTTGATAAAATCTTTCTGCTTTAAAGAAAGAAAGCAACTGATCTCCATGTGGAGGTGCTGTCCATTGAATACTATAGTCAATATTGAATAATGTTCCAAAGGGAAAAAACACATAAAATTCCTATATTAGCTGAGAAAAAGCTTGCAATCTATTAGATGTCTAGTGAAATCTATATATAGTGATATAAAAACGGAAGATACTAACCCCTCGTTTATTCGAAACCCTCATATCTCTTACATTAAGCACCTTACCACATTTTTATCAATCAGATCAATACCCAGATTGCCTGTTTAAAAGGTATTATTTTAACAGAAAACTAAATTTCTAGATATTTCCAGCACATGGGATTTTCATAATCTCCAGGGTATTCTGCAGGGGCTGCTCTCATTAAATGTGAAAGATAGCTAGGTTATGTTTCAGTTCTTCAGTTATTGCAAGTTTTCCATCTGTGCCTGAAATTGCAGAACGTATATTCGTGACACTTGGGCTATGAAAAAATTTGGGGATGAAATAGACTTACAGATCCCAGCAGGTCAGATACAGAAGTACTCAATGATTTTGATGAATTATATTAAAAATAAGAAAGAGGATAGATGTACTAACAGCAATTTTGCACCTCATTTAATATTTAGTGTTTAAGACCTAATAAGATGAAATAAAATTCACAAAGTCACAAGGAAGCATCTTGCACGTGTAGAAATGCACACTATGATATTATAAATACAAAAATCAAAATAGTTAAATCGACTCAAAGAGCAAGACTCTCAACTAAAATACAGGAATTATTCTCATAGGCAAATAATATAAATAATGCTATCCTGGTTTATGCCTGCTGAAAACTAACCCAATACCTTTCAACATGAATATCAGAGTACATGAGTTCACCCACCATCAGAAAAGCAAGTTCCATGCAATGCTTCATATAGTGCTGCTTGTTTAAACAAGATTGTCAGAGCAGTTACATTGCTACTTGCAGAATAGTCTTTAATAACATTGGTTTAATACTGTTAGAGCAGACATCACAAATATTATACTACCAAGATGTGTTTTAAATCTAATCCGGTTTGTATCAAAAGCATTACAGCTTTATGGACAGGGCACTTGCCTTATTCCCTTGCCTATGTCCACTGCTCCTCTGCTGTGTGACCTTGGAAAGTTGCTTCAGACCTCCCTGCCATTGTCTCCCTTGTTATCTTTCATTCGCTATTAGGGCTATCAACACCCCAGGGCTTGAATTTTCTTTTACAATGTGTTTGTACAGCATTTCTTATTAAAAAGGCCTCTCTCTTACTTGATCCTGAATATACTGCTGTACAAATAAAAAAATAATAATATACCATTGTACAGGTGAATTTAATCTGCCAAAGAGTTAAATAGCGAAGTGTGCTAAAAAAAAAAAAATCCTGCATGATACACCAGGTTGAAGGACTATTATACTCAGAACAACAATTTGAGTTAAATTGCTTTTCCTCTCAATCACTGTTTTCTACTTGAAGTTTATTTAGTGAGTCATAAATCCAAAGGTTGGGACCTAGTTCTCAACACATTGCTGTTGGCAACGTTTGGTGTTCATTCAAAACTGACCAAAGTGATTTAAAAAAGATTTAGAACAAGCCATCCATTAAAAAAACATTTCTTCTCACTTTCCATAGTGTAAACCCTAATTTCATGTGTCAATGGGAAGAGACATAGGGCATGCAAATACCTTTTGCACACACACATAGAAGAAAATAAATACTTTCAGATGCTTATGTCAAGGAGAATTAAGCAATTTGAGTCAATCTACAGTGTTGACTAAAGTGGTTTCCAAATAAATAAAATGATCCATTTTTGTTAAATTAGATTTTTACATTATGATTTTTATCTGAACTGTTCTAGTCCAAAGATATTATCATGTCATTTTACTAGAGAAAGGAGCTGAGAGAATAACAGCAATAGCATAATGTATCTTGCATATACACTGTTATTAGAAAAAATCTGTTAGCCCTAGTTGCTATTCATATTATCCAATAATTACAGGTTCATTTCTTGTAACTGAAAAGAGGGTCACTCTTGAGAAGTTCCCATATTTTTCCACATAATGTGAAAGAAAACGAGATTTGCTGACAGAGCACAAAAATGTAGTTAAAGAGTCAAACATTACACTGTCCTAGATAAAAACACTCAGTAATAAGAAACAAAATGCTAAATGCATATTACATGTATTAATATGGTCAAAGCAAGCAGCATAGACTTGATGTATACATACAAATTTGGGTTGTTGTCAAAAAGTGCAAGTGTATTTAAGTCCTGTGTGTATGTTAGGGAGCACCTCCCACTACCTTAAAAATGAGAAGAGATATTTCCTCCTAAGCCGAACCAGCAGTTCATTTTGTATAGGTATACACTTCACATACACTTATAAAATCTGCAATTTTGATGTACTATCTGGAGATTTTTTATTGAAGCAAGCTATGTCAGTAAGGCACTACATGTTATTAAGGGTGTGCAGTCAGTTAGTGGTTTTCTACCTATAGAGTTCCCAAGTTCATTATAAAATTAAAGTTGAAGTCTGTTTTAAAATGGAATAATAATAAATGTTTGCATCACTGGCATAACAGATACATGTAGGTAAGAAGAACAGAATTTTTTTTTCTGTATTAGAGTGGAAAGGAAACCAGGCATCTTTCCCATGCTAAACATCCACATTCTCATTACCATGAGTAACAGCCAAAGCAGAGTAACATTCACTAGCATTAGCAATAAGCCTCAGAATCACAAAACCATTTGCCTCTGACTTAATTAGTTTCTTCTGTAGGAATTAAATTGTATTTTCCTCACAGAAGAATGTCTTTCTGAATTTTATTGCAGTCTGGTATTAATATTCAAATCCAACAACCCCTCTCGGGCACAGCAGAATGACTCCATTTATTTTACCACATGAAAACACAATGAAGCCCCCAAGTGTATATTTTCAGTGAAAGAGAGGGAGGACGGCTAGCTATTTACAAATGAACCAGAGAACAATATTGTAATATTATATTCCATAATAACATTAATGTTTAAGACAAACATAAAGGAAACATGCCAAGGTACAGCCTCTGGTGAAACAATTTGCCCTTTTCTTTTGCATCTTTACCCACTTGAAAACAGCTACAGTTCACCTGTGGAGTCAGGGCTGCGCATTCAGGTGCATTCCTGAAATGTTAAATCAGTAAAACCCATGGCACTGGTTTCCAACTGACATACAGGGAGGCCACAGTACGTGCATGATACATGGTGACTCGAAGATTGCATGAGGCCACACAAGTGTGAAGTGGTTGCATTTCTCCTCCATGAACTGCCACACAATGCCAATGTCTCACCCTTGCAATGCAACTTGACATACTTAGTTTATTCTTCACAGAACGGGCCTTGCTACAGCTCATAAAAGAAATAATTTGGGTAGGATGTACCACATACTGGTCATAGTCATGAAACCTTCACATCTGCAGCCTTCACGAAGCCTTCTGTAGCTTCTTCCAAGATGTAAAACCATTTTGTTGTATTTTTATGTAAGTTATTTTCTGGCTAATACACTAGAAAGGAAACACGGGACAACTGAGCATAGCAATTGCATCCAGTGTGTTAAACCACCACAGTGTCCTCATGAGCTCTCATCAAATATCTCTACTATTTGGTTTTAATTATCATGGTAAAATATATACAGAATGGAACTCAAGATTAAAACTGATCACTAATTACTAATTTCTGCAGAAATTAAATCTCCCAAGAAACCAGTATATCCAAAGCCTTGTACACCTATTAGTGATTGTTTTCCTGCTCTTCTGAAGACTAAGAGATGTCAAACATAACTACTACTGTTTCTTAAACATAACTACTCCTCATTTGGAAGAGGAATTTGATACAGGGTATCAGGGAAAAATCCAGTAAAAGGAGGAATCTATGAGTTCATCCAAGAATGCATAAGCAAATAATAGCTTTGTGCTCCTGTTATAGGTGAGATCGAAAAACATTATTTTCAAGCTAACCAAAGAAAACAGAAAATCTGTAAGAAAAAGTAACAACCTTGGCTCACAAAATATAGTTGTTATAACAAAATACTATCATCAACACATAATTCAAGGCAGTTTGGACCTAATTTTCAGGATGTACAGCATTGAGCCAAGGAAAATGTGTCATTTAATGGTTGGCTGACCACAGCATGCACAAGTGAATTATACCAATGCTTCAGTGCATTTGCTAAGTGCTCACACTGAAAAATCTGTTGGAACACTTTTATTTGAGAATGTGAATTACAGGTTTAATACAAGACTGACAAAACAACAGCAAACCTGAAAATCAGGCTCCTGTGGCAAGCAGACTAACTGGCAGGCCTCCAGGGAATGGACCAGCTCTTGAAGTCCATAAACACCCAAGCCTTCAGTTGTCACTACAAGCTTTGATTGTGAGGAAATAAAGCAACAGCCCTAAGGAGTTACATTACAACTGTCAAGATGCAGATGCTAGACAGGCTCATACACATTATCAGTCTGCCCAGTACCACCTCCAGAAATAAAATACAGCATGAACTCAAAACAGTTAGTCTCAAAGTACAAGGATGAAAAACTGCCACCTCTGTCACTATGAAACCTAATTTCTACTCAGACACAGAAATGTTTGATATATAGAATAACAGAAGGAAGTCTCAGTGCTTCAGTCATGGAACTACCCAGCTTCAAATGTGTTCAGCTAAATTCATTTATCAAATTCATGTTGTGCTCTGACATTAAGACTGCTGCAATAATAAACCTGAAAGCAATTTAGGGACTGCCTCTGTGAAACACAGGTATAACATAAACCACCCAATGAACATGTTGCTGCTACCATAGTTTTCATTTGAACTGAATCTTGAACTAAATTCAGGAACCTAGTAGCTAGAAGAACAACTATATATTTATTAGGGTTACAGCACTCAGTCTTTGAAAATGGAAAAACACTGTGCAAATTTACAAATATATTAGATGTTTCCAAAATTAAAAATATTTTTAAATGCATCATTTAAAAGGAACCTTATTCTAGAACTTCCTGTGCTGAAAATATTAATGATCATTAAAAATCTGCAACAACTCTTTTGTTTCTAGGAGTAGCCATTGTACTTTGCCGATATCTATCACAATCACTTATCGTTTTTTACTTTCAGAATGACTGACAAAATGTTCTACCACAGGAAATTTAACAGAGCCAAACTCCCACATTCCACTGTTTCCAGGAAGTGCAACACTAAAGTACTTACTTCCTATTTCTCCAAGGTCAGTATTTTATGAAATCTTCAGGTCATACTATATTTGGTCTGATATTTTTCTCTACAGCAGTAATTGATATTAGTAAATAGTGAAAAAGAATGACTCCTTAAGAGGGTAAGTTGTAACTCACAGCCTTTTTTTCCTAGCAGGAGGTGGGGCACGGTGGCCATTTTAAAAGGAGTTTGGGGAATGTTGGAGTCACTGGGGTTGAAAGGGACCTCAGGAGGTCTCTAGTACAATCTCAGGGTGAAAGCAGGGTCAAAACTCAATCCCCACCAGCTTGTTCAAAAGGGAAAGTTTTTTAAAATAAGCAAACAGTTTAACCTACTTGAGTACTATAAACATTATTATATACTCAATATAATGGATGATTATTTCAAAGCATCACTACAAGGCAAGATTTAGGTTGTTTAATTTTTAACTGAGCATTCCTAGATCAAGACATTTCAGAGTTGCTCTTAGGTTTATCTTTAGTTCCGAGTTCCCAGAGGTTTTAGTATTTACCTTGCAAATGTTTTTTATTCTCAAAATACTGATATCTGTTATTATACTTTTTACATGAATCTTACAAATAATATTTACTTGAAAGATTGTGTGTGTATTTATAGCCACACACAGAGAGTAAAAGCATAAAAAATATAAATAACAACATAATAATAAAACTTTAGGAAGATGAGGAGGTGTTTCACATTACAGTTGAAACATATGAATGTAACCATGCTAGATTTATTCAGACTACACTACCTTAGAGTCTTTGTGTCAAATGTTTTCTATTGAATAGTTGTCACTGAGTATCTAGAGCCAGTGAAGAGGAGCCATTAGGCACAGTAACTTAAGGGAAAGTTACACTAGAAGACTCAGGCTCTTCAGACCCACTGAACTATGTAATATCACGAGCATTGAATAGGATATGAGATAGTCTATAAGATTTCTATTTAAAGTAATTACATTGACCACACAATGTGTTTTCATAGCTAAGCAATTGTGAAAATCTGAAGGTTATGACCACACTTTGAAAAACCAAACACCTAGGTAAAAGAGAAGGCAGGACAGCAATTATGAAGTACCTTGCACTGACCTAAACTAAACTTTTCCTTATTGTTACTTCCAACTTGTCAAATAAGACTGTGATGAAAGGCTAAAAGACATTTTCAGAATGTTATTCTATCATTTGTTTTAAAAATTCATGTGTTTACAAGCTATTAGTGTATTTAAAGATCCACTGTGTTAAGCTTTCAGCCATACTTAAAGGATGCAATTAAGCTTGCACTCAATTTTAATTTAAGTATGGCAGATTTATAACTTTTTAAAATTGTTATCATTATGCTGCCTGCTTAACTCATGATTTTGCTGAGTGTCATAGAAAATACTGATGTGATCTGGGGCCCCCAATACAAGAAAGATGTGGAACTGTTGGAGAGGGTTCAGAGGAGGGCCACAAGGATGATTAGAGGGCTGGAGCACCTGCCCTACAAAGAAAGGCTGAGGGAGCTGGGCTTGTTCAGCCTGGAGAAGAGAAGGCTGCAGGGGGACCTCATTGCAGCCTTCCAGTTCCTGAAGGGAACTTATAAGCAGGAGGGGATTAAACTTTTTAAAAGGGTAGATAATGGCAGGACAAGGGGGAATGGACTAAAGCTAAAGGAGGGAAGGTTTAGATTAGATATTAGGGGGAAGTTTTTTACAGAAAGAGTGGTGAGGTGCTGGAACAGGCTGCCCAGAGAAGTAGTGGATGCCCCGTCCCTGGAAGTGTTCAAGGCCAGGTTGGATGGGGCCCTGGGCAACCTTGTGTAGATCCAGACCTGGAAGTTGGTGGCCCTGCCTGTGGCAGGGGGGGTGGAGCTCTATGATCCATGGGGTCCCTTCCAACCCAGACCATTTTATGATTCTATGATTCTATGATTATTTTCCTTACGCTAGTTTTTATCTCATGGATAGAATAAGTATTACCGTGAATTTCTTGTTGTGGTTATTTAAAGTTGTCTTCCTTTGACATGAATACTGAGATACTTTGCTTGCAATAAATGATGGCACTTCATATACAGGTGTATCCAGAGGAGACTCATCTTGTTCCTATAAGAAAAAAAAAAAAGGAGGGGACAAGAAGAGTTGGTGATACACTTGTAAAAACTTTAAAATATCAAAAATACATTTAACTAGTCCAAAATATGTACCTTTGAAGAAAAGCTAGAAGAATAATAACAGTTCTACCACCTTCCTAGGAAAAACATTTAATATCTCATTGGCTGCACTAAGAATACCAGCTTATCTTGTGGCTACTGGGATTTTTCATTTTCTGCAGTAAGTTCTTGCAGGGACTTTTCAATAGCACTGCCATTTAAAAAAAAAGGTCTCTACTTGGCAAGTCTCGCTACCACTACTCTTATTATTTCAGTAAGATTGAAAAACTACAAAGCTTTAAGAGCAGATAAGCTTGAAAGAACAGAGGTTTTTCCCAGAAAACACTAGATGATACAATATAAGATCAGGGATGTTATACCAAGGAGAAAAAAAAAAAAAAGCTAAAATATATTATTTTTGTGCTCTGTAGTTAAATTCAGTGGTGGAAGAAAAATGTTTGTACAACCTTAAAAGAAACTTTTCCCCCTCTTCTAGGTACAATGAAAGAAATTTGAGGGGGGGGCGTTAGATTAAATTCATCGAGCTAAACGTTATATTTTGGGGTCATTATAAAGCAAAGGAAACATTTACAAATAGCCAGAGTCATCTCCATCCTATGATTCCACAGCCAGTATTGGTCGTTCCTCATGATGCAGTTTTGCATTCACCCCCTTCCATACATGCTGATCAAATTCATTGTTTTTAGGTGCTCACTTGGAGCAATGAAGTGGAGTCAGGTACCAAACCTTAAAAGGGGTTTTCCCAAGCACCACGCTACGTACATGCTTGTTCACATGTTTTCTCCTAATTTCACTCCATGCAAAACAGACTCAGGCAAAACACAGTATCTCTGGGCAACCCACCCCAGTAGGGTGGGAAGGGCACTCTCCTGAAAGGCAGGATACACTGTGCTGTGCCCCCATTGGCAAAAGAAAATCAAAATCTTGACTGTGAGTCCTCAACATACTAGTGTCCCAACCAGCAAGTAACTGGAAAAAGACAGCCTAGCATCAGCTTTTCTGCTGCTATATATGTTCAGTCTCCAGTCTTTTGCTTTTCACTGAAAGTGCCAAAGTCTGAAATACTTTGGAAACACCCAAAGTGTTATCAAGATTTCTATGTGGTTTTGGTTATTTTGTCCGAAAATATTTCACAGATCTGTCAAAAATGTATTGCACTGCACTATCCAAAAGCCAAAGGAAAATGATTCAACACTAACAAAAATATCACAATGATACACAGAGGAAATCCTCACCCCAATAATAGAATGATGAGCCCTTTCTCCCCTGTATCCAAAGACATGCAGACATAAAGCTAGGAATTTTCCTGTGCTAGGAAAAACCTATAAACATGTGTATGTGCCTTCAAACATATCCCCCCACATATAATTTCATGGTAAATTTCCTTTGTATTTGATACAGAGTAGTTAAATAATAGTATTCACACACACACAAAAAAGGCATTTGCTTGCACAGCTGAAGGAGCAGTGAATTATATGGCAGTTTTCACAGTATACACTGAAAGGAAGCAAGCTATTTTATGTGTAAGACCACTCTTGGGAATAACTGAAATGGTTTCAGCCAGGATCAACAGCACAACTCATCTACTTTTGCACACATTCATGAATTATGCTTTAAAATTGATTTTAAATCATATAAACGATGATTGATCACAGCTAATATACTGCTTGAAATGATCGTGCCAGTTGCAAAGACTGTGAACAAACAGAACGTTACTGAACAGAATATATAATAAGCTATTATCTTCATTAGGACATAGATACACAAAGAACAAGAGCGTTACCTGGCAGTGTGGATGAGAGCAAAAGTAACACAGAAACTCGGTGTGTTTAAAAGAGTGACAGACTAGCACATAAATACCCTGTTCCTGCCTTAGCAAAGATATTTGAACATTTTTCTTAATCCACAATAGACATGCTTTTAATTAAGAGGACTTAATTACACATAACAGAAGAAACTTCATCTAAAATCAACAGCATAAACACCTAGCAAACAGTAATTACTAGATTTTGAGTTTTAGGGAATATTATGATGCTTGCATAAGAACTGAAGAGATGATCTCCTATCATTAGCAGAACACCAGAACAGGATTGATACTGTCTTTTGGTGGAAGACCAGATGGGATAAAATCATTTGTACTGATTATGGGACAAATCTAAAATTTAATTCAGCATCAATTACAGCGTAGAACAAGCAATCCTGGAAATTCATACTACCTCAAAATAATTTGTAGTACAGAGAAAAAACAACTACAGACATGAGAAAAATGTAAGCATCAAAATTCTTTTTTTTTTTTAGATCACTCCTCTGCATTAAAATGAAATTACAATGCACTGCATAGAGGAAACCACTGAAAAATATCCAAATGTGTAGGCTACTTAATTGCTAGAGTTAGAATTTCTACCCCACATCCAGGCTGGAGTACAGTGAATGTCATTGCCACTCCTTCACAATGACATTTTCTGCATGGCATAAGCAGGAAAATCAACCTGTACCACTAGCATCAGCTTGTGCAGCAGAGAGGGTTAGTTACAGAATTAATCTTGCAGGGTAGTTCTTCACTCTTTATCAAACTATTATTTTTAATTCACAAAAAACTATTATAATGACAGAGGGAAATAACAAAGAGATGGAAAATGGAACAGCATGCACAGGTACTAGAGACTCTGTCAGGCCACATTATTCAAGAGCCAGCAGCTTTGTAAAGTCCAGACAGCATTGATCAAATAATAAAGTCTGCTGATATCCAGCATTTTATGAAGAGAATGCAGCCAGTTTATAAGTTTCATTTTATTTTCTCGGGAACTCTGACTGTCAGTATGAAGGATTTCTTCCATTAGTTAGAGCCTCTCTCTTTCACAAGGCAAAATAGTGAGACACTCTGGATAACATTAAATATGAGTTGCCTGTCACATGATATGGCAAGGGATCAAAAGATGCAGTACTTCCTTTTCCTATGTGGAGAGAAATCCTTTGTTCAAGGAGACAAACCTCTTTTGCTTTCTAAAAATAAAGGAAAAAAAAAATCACAAAACTTTTGGGTTCTCCTGCAGAGGATGGTGCAGTCAAGGCACAGATCCTAAGGCTGCTGAGGATGACAACCCACTTACAGTTCTCTTCCTTTCTCTTTATCCCTCCAAAAGCTTCTCCTCTGCCTCTCTTTTTTCCATTATCCAGGAAACAGCACTACCGTCTAGTGTGTGGGAATGCCCTTGCATACATATCCTGCTATTGCCCACAATACACATCTGTTTGTGGTGGGGAAGGTGTCTCTGGACAAAGGCATTCCTTTGCCAGAGAAATATTTTGATTTCCCTTTAAAGCTAATGCTTGGCTACCACACTTCCATAGCTTATTAAATGAAATGATGGTTATTAACTATAAAAGTCAGCTGTTGCCAAATGAATCAGTAAGAATTCAGACCATCTTTGGTCTGGTCACTCAACCTTTTATGTTCTATAAATCACTAACATCAGAACATCTCTTGGATAATTCAAACTTACAGAAAGATGTATTTTAGTGACAACTGTAATTTATGTTAGCCAATGGTGTGTTAACTCTGACTTTATTCCCATTGTTTTGCATGGAGAAGGACATGTCTTTCTAGTAATGCATTAAAACAAAAGTTCTGCATGAAGAACAACCTTCCAAATACTCTAAGTTCTGAAAGATGAAATCTTACTGCTATTGATATTAATGGGAATTTTACCACTAACCTACACATGAGATTTCACCCAAAACATTCCCTCACTGCAATACATTCCTTTTACCTCAAACCCTTCAAGATATAGCTGAGTTCAAGGTTTGTTAATTCACTTTCATTTCACATTTTACAAGACTGACATAATGGACCAAATTTGTCTTCAGTGAAACTCCAATTAAATTACATTATGTACGAGTTCAGTCTAGTACCTAAAAGAAAATTAACCTTTACTTCAAACATTCATCATTTCTCAAGAGGGGAATGGAGGACGAGGGGGGGCGGGGAAGAAAAATCGTGGTGACACTGTAACAATAAAATTATTTTTCAATTTGCTGAACTTCTAGAATCTTTCCTCTTCCTTCTTTTTTGCTTTACAAAAATATTTATTACTTTATAGCCACTACATAATTAAGACTGGTCTTAACTATAAGCTTTAGAGTTAACAGTACAGCTGTCATTATTTTATTGCATTCTACATTTATTAGCATGAATCTTTGTGTTTCAAAAATAAAAAAACCAACCAGTCTCATAGTTTAAGCACTCCTGACAGTGCTGCCACCTTTTTTCAGAAGTTTTTTCTCCAGCAGTATTCCAAGAGGACTTTTATACATAAAAGAAAAGCAGGCAGTTCAAACTGCAGTAGCCTTCTCACTGATTTAAAAACAGTAAGCTTCAGCATCATTAGAGACATTTTGGAGAAAGACAAAGGCCTTTCTTGCTTTAAAAAAAAAAAAACCTATGAAAAATATATTTTCTGAGATAGCCAAATCCACAGGCTTTCACGCACTGCTGAAATTAAAAAGGTAAGTTAGTTTACTTTTAATCTTGATGTGAAGCTCTCAAAGTACACACGATTTTGCTCACATTTTGGATCTATTTCTTGTATAGAGAACTGTTATGCATTCTGAGTATTTATATTTTTATGACCTATTTGCCTGTGAGATTACGTAATGCAGTAGTTACAAAGTTTTTAAGGGTTTTTTTCTTCTTTGCATTCATTTCTTTCGTCTGTTATCCCTCCAGCAGATTTACTGAAAATATTGGAAATATACTGCAAAAAATACTTCATTGGAAGGACTGCAAATATAAACACAGCACATATTCTGTTACGGAATTATGCCGAGTCTGAGAGCGACAGCTCCATCTGGTGTATTCATTCCTCCCCCCGCAGTGTGTTATTAAACAGTAATTCTTATCTGTAAAATCCTGGAAAATAGTTTCTGGCAATGAAAGATGACTGGAAAAAATAATCCGGAGCTACAGTTTTTCTTGGGGAAGGGTGGTATTTATGAATCATCCTTTATAATCTAAACATCAAGATAAAGCAGTAGCAAACAGTACAGTATTGCCATTAAATATTCAAGCATCCTCTGCCTCACAGGAAGGTAGATGCTGAGGATCCTGTCCTAGCCCCAGAGTTTACACGTTTCACAGTTATCATTTTGCAGTGGAGTCACAGTTCACACAGAACCTAATCCAGGCCTTTAGCAGTCAGCAATAATCCCTCACTTCAGAGACCTTGATCAGACTTATTCTCTTGATGTATGAATGATTTCTTCACCAGTGCATGGTAAATCCATCACTCTCAGGCTCGAGCACTTGCAGAAAAAAGGTAATAGGTTCATACTGCCACGGTGCATGGTCTACTTCATGGTCCAGTGGCATGTACTGTTGTTGCAGTGAGCACAGCATGCCTGGCATCCCTACCACACCATCATCTTTTGCATCTGCAATGAGGGTACTGAATACCGTTTGACGCTATGTTCCAGTTTGAGATATTAACACATAATTTTGTCAGGCATAGATCAAGGGAAAATACGTCATCATCCATTGCTTCAAAGACAAACACCATCCACCAAATAATCAGCAATATCCTCTGACTTACAGCTCCTATTGAGAGATAATATGATAAAACATATTTCTTAGCACAGTTTTACTTAATGGAGCCAAGTTTGTAAATGCATGTCCACAGACTGCCTCAGACTTCGTTTCACAGGTCCTTCAAGGGCCCAGCAGTTAGCTGATCACTTCCAAGCAGCAAAGGTTTTAGTATTTTGTACTGTTTTGAAGAGGCAAAGTATTCCATCAGGAGCCCATTAAAATGGACTGCTCTCAGTGGAACATTTACCATGATGCTGAAGTACTTTAAAATACCGCAGGTACCACAACAACAGCGAGTGCTTCACTGCTAGATATTCCCCCTTTAATAGCACTCCTTTTTTACAAGAATGTGTATTACCAATTTGTTAACATGCAACAGCATATTAACTTGGCATTGCCAGACACTGATACAGAGGGTCTTTTCATTAAAAGTGTAAACTTTAGGGGAAAAAGCTTTTAAATGATAAAAAATATAGAATACAATTATAGATGTATTTAGTTTTAAAAAAAATAATAATTACATGCAGTCATTCATTTTGAAGGTCACTGTATTCACACTGAACGATTTGGCTTACCATAAGATGATACTTCAATTCTGAATCAACTGGTCTTCCTGCTTCCATGCATGCTGTGAACCAGGAGATATCCAGTAGCTCAAACCTGGAGCTATCAGCCACAGCTTGTCCTCTCAGCCATTCCAGCACCTCCAGGTAAGAGTTGTTCTCAGACACAATATGAGTGACAGAATCACTGTCAAGAAGTACACAAAAAGAAATTTCTTTCTTTCCTGAATGCAACTGTACACAGATACAGAGCTGCTATTTCCATATTTACTTACCAGGCATTTCCTGAAAATTGTAGTATACAATTTATGTTAGGATGTGGGAAGTAGTTGTGTTTTTATATCACAATATATCCATTCCAGTCACTGAATCTCCTTTGAGAAAAGACTTTAGCCTGACAGCTCCTGTAAATGCAGCATTTTCTTTCTTTCAGCATCATTTGCCTTCCATAAGATACTATCCTATTATACATTTTTTGGTATCTCTGAAAATATCTGGCTTGGACAAGTAGCACCGTAATGAAAAGGCTGCTTTACAATACTTGACAGTACTTCCCAATACCCCTGACCAATGAATGAAAGCTTTATAGTATTAAAAAGTCTGTTAATAATTCTTTAAAGCTTTACAAGTAGTAATATCTTGTTGTAAATGTGACTTTTCTGAACTTACATTATACTCTTTACATACGGCAAAGTCAAATGTTCATGACTTAAATCTTATGAATTATGTACTCCATCTAAAGAACACTTACTACTAAGAGGCCAGCCTCATACAGAAGTGATAACAGTTCAGTGAATGAAAAGTTTACAGATTGAGTTATTATTAAATAGATTGTATGGCATGCATTGCTTAAAAATATGGCAGCATAAATGTTATTACACTAAATCTGGGTTTATGTACTAGAATAACATTGGGGAAAAAATCCCATGGAAGTTGGTGATTAAAAAGACAGTACCACACATTCCACAGGAAAATAATGGACAGGGAAAACATTATCTTTCAAGAAAAAATTACATAGGTAGTTAGGATGATCTGTAAATTTCTACCTGGCCTCCTAATGTTCCTCAGCTAGTTTAGAAAACTACTAACTTTGTAGGAAATTTTGACTGGTTCCTAGTGCTTCCCCTCCATACACACCCCAGGAGGGTGCTGTCACCCATAGAAACAACAACAAGGAAACAAAGACAGTCTTTATTTTCATGAAATTCGTAAGACCTTGGTATATCTGAAACATATACCAAAAGTAACTGATACCAGTAAAAAGGGGAAAAGCACAAACAGTGTCATTATTTAACTTAGCTTTTATAGAAATAAACCTAGAATTGGAACGTAAGTTTTCCTGGTGGCAGCTGCCTCCATTTGCCAGCCTCTGTAACCTCCTGCCAGCCCATGCTAGTGACAGCCTTGTGCATATACAGTAAATTTCAAATGCACCTGACAGATTGCCTTCTGTAACATCTGGAGAAGTTTGTGACCCCAAGGAGGACCAGGCTGGAACAATCTGGGCTTGAGAGACTGAGAGACATTCTATGATTTTATGACTGCACCCCATAGCAGTGACCCATGCTGGGGCAGTTGGTGAAGAGCTGAAACCCCTTGGGAAAGGATTCTCATTGGAGAAGTTCACGAAGGACTGTCTCCTGTGAGTGGGACTCCATGATGGAGCAGGGGAAGAGTGTGAGGAATACCCTGCCCCCAGCTAAGAAGGAAAGCGCCTTGTGAGGAACTGACTGAAACTCCCCTTCCCTGCCTCTTCCCATGCCACCATTTGGGGTGGGGGGGAAGAAGGGAGAAAAATCATGACTAAAGTAAAGTCTGCTAAGAAGGGAGTGGTGGGGGAGGCGCTTTAAGACCTTGTTGCACTTATTATCCAACTCTGGTTTCACCGTGTGTTGTCTGTAGTGTAATAAATTAGATAGATTTCTTTCCTTTATTCTGTACTGAGCCTGTTTTGTCTGTGATGCCAATTGTAGAATGATCTCTCCCTATCCTTATCTCGACTCCTAAACCTCTCAATATATATTTTTTCTCCTGTCTAGCCGAAAAGGGGAGTGATAGAGTGAATTTGGTGGGCGCCCGTCTTCCAGCCAGGGCCAAACCACCACACAAATAATGGACTGAACCCATGGAAAATATATCATATAACTCTCCCACACATTAAGTGTACTATATTTCAGAGATATAATAAATGTATTAAATGTACTATACTACAGAAACGCAAAAACTCTCATGGTAAAGCACTTTTTTTCTCTTCATAGTGTACAACTTGTAGAATCCACTGAAAAAAATAATCCAAATATATTTTAACCTAAAAGACTATGAATCTAGGTTAGATAATCTACAAGAAATACTATTGGTTTAGTTATTATTTAATCTTACTAGGTTTTATTTTAATTAAACTGTCACATCTTTACTTCAGAAAAAAAATCAGTTAGAGACATAGAACTTCTGTTTCCTGTGGTTTATTTCACTTTATATAAAATATTCATATGTAATGTATTTGTACCAAGCTGCAGATCTGGGAACATTGCCACTGCTATGCTCACAGCAGCAGTTTAGCTGCTGTGCACCAGTTTCCTTTGGTACCTGTACAGCTGTGCTTTTTTTCTTGGCACAGAACATAACAAATTTAGTATTTCCTTTGGTATTTTCAAAAACAAAAATCAACAGTTAAATAGTTCTGTTTTATCCAGAACTAGCTAAGCTGAAATTATACATAACACCTGCCTTGCATACAATTTAAAAGCGTGTGATACTGTAATAGACACCTGCATGTCAAAGCAGCCCTGATAAAGACTCTACTCAGTCCTCAATGGATTCTTAATGTAGGATTCGGAACAGCCCACTTCATCTTTTTTCCCTGAGAATTCAATTAGTTTTGTATCAGACACTAATTGCCTATTTCTGTTCAATACCTGCTTGAATCTTGCTTGACAAATTATTTCATCCTCCCTTCTTCCTCAGGCTTTCAAAGCTGATGGGATTAAAAAAAGTCAGTGGAAATGAGCTTTTATAGGGAGGACCCAGTTGTATACTATCTGCATACAGATACACATAAATGATCAATACTTGGTTTTCTTCCAGCTTTTCAGAGTACCTACATAAAGACGGAGCTTATGGAAAGCTGCATTATAATATAACTGGCACTCATGAAAAGCAGTATTTGGAGGAAGGCTTCCTTCAAAATGAGTTGACTTAAACACCACACAACAAATCTGCACTTGTATATTTTCACCCTGAAGCACCATGTCTGTGATATTTTATTCCTACTTATTTTCAGACTCTTCCAGACTGTACCAAAGAGTAATCAAGTAACTTTCAGATTCACATCAGTGTATTACTGACAAGAAGATTAAATATTAGAACAACAGAGATATACTAGATAAATGCCCCCCTCAACCCATCACCTTTTCTGTTCCTGTACATCTAGCTTTTTTTTTTCTCCATTTCAATAACTGGCCATTAAGTTTAAATTAATGTTGTCCTGACTACAAGGGGGAAATATGCAATTGAGGTCAGCTAAAGAAAAGATGCATTGATTCCAGTGAGACTATATATATCCATAAAAACATATCCCATGAAAGTCATTTGCAAGTTCACACCTTATAAATGCAGTCATATTAGAAATTTTGCCAATGTTTGTGTTCTGCCTGCTCTCTGCAAACAACACAATAGGCATGAGACACGCTTTAGGAACACTCACTGAAATTCCAAAGCATCATTATAGTGGGGAAAGCAAAGTATATCCACCAAGCACATAGCTAAAAGCTTCACCACAGTCTTTTGCAGGCTTGTATTTATTAAATCAGAAGTTTTCAAGCAGCTTTACTCTGTATTGTTTCTACGCATATAAACATTCTCCTACCTTAGCTCACTTTCTACTCTGAAACCTTTTCTTCTTGCCAGATCCATCAAAAATGCCCTTCTGGTCATTCCCATCTTCCTCTGCATAATAAAAATGACAAACTTATTGTACTTTACTTCATAACTGCAGGAAAGGTTTGGGGAGTGCACCCCTTTTTGTCTCTTCCTCTGGGAGAATACAGCTGGAGCTCTGATCCTATCCATGATGCAAGGTAGAAGTGTTTTCACTTGGGTAAAAGGGAGATAACATGCTTTCTGCCAGACAGCAGCTGTATTTAATGTGACCACCCCTTGAAGTAATTTTCTTCTGTTTCCCCTCTGAAATCAAAAACAGGTGCTACACAAGCAGAAACATGACTTGCTTTCTACCAGCTGGGACTTCTCGCACAGAACTACTCCAGAGAGGTGCGAATATGTTTTCATTCCTTGAAACAGCCATTACCTATAAAGACTTTATACCTATAATACTGATCATTGCAAAATTATCTCAAGATACCAGTCAGGTCTGCAGCTGTTTTAGTGGCCTAGTTCCATTGAAGTACGATCTACTTCAGTGGTAAATATCCCCATTTCCATAGATTTTTAAAAAATTTAGTGCAGCAAAGAATTTAGATTTTGCCAGTCCTTCAGCATGTGTCAGAAATGTTATATCTTGCAATTCTCACTGCTCATGTTCAGGAGAGAAAGCAAGGTGGAAAAATCCTGCCTAAGTCAGATCTATCAATTTTATTTTCAGTCATTTTATCACAGGTGGATATACAACCTGAGTTATGGAAAAGTGAGTCAAAACCCATTTTCTGCAATTATGGACACGAGTTTAAAATTAAATTATGAAGGTATTACAGACATGTGATGATATCACAGATATAAAGAAAAAGTTTCCATCAGAACAGAAACTAACCATCAAAAATTAATATAGAGCTTTCAGCTCTGGGGTCTTCCTGAGGCCATGAAGAAAAAATATACATAGTTCAGTACATAGACTAGGCTACATTAATTTCTTCCCTTGCCTAAAGGTAACCTAGAAGCCAAAATAGCTATTCCTATTTCTGCTTTATAATGTTAACACTGTCAAAATAAACCATTTCAAGGTTATTTTGAAATTATACAAGATGTTTTCATAGTAACTGGAAAATGGACAAGCAGACTTTAAGAGTCTTAAGCAAAATAATAGCAGCAAGGAAGAAAAAAAAATAGTGATAGTTCTGGTTTAAGGCTAAGAAATCTATTTTGGTTGCTCCCTGTCTGTTTTCCAGACTACTAATCAACCATTGAACACTGTCCATCTCCCTGTTTACAGTCTTCCTAGGCTTGGTAAACTGCTTTGCATTATCTCCAGCCCTACAAGGAATAATGCATTTGAGAACAGATTCTATACATATGTTAAACAAAGTCTTATTTTATGTTATAATTAATTCAGTGCTCTCAAACATGTAAATATAATTTCCCCCAGTGTAACATCAAGATGCTCAGTGCCAGTAAAATCCTTCTGGCATGAAAAACATAAGTTATTATTCCTTTGTGTTATTGTAATAACTCTTGAGCCAGATTTTTTGAGAGTATCTAGCTGCCAAAAAGCTGCAAACAGAGGCCTAGTGGGATTTTCAAATTATCTAAACAACCTAGGCACCCGGCCCCTTTGGAAATCAATTTCTGGCTTTGAACCTAATGCAAAGAGATTTTTCTCTAATAAACATAGTATAATATCACAAAAAGGTCTCAGCCAATGATGCAATTTTATTAAACATACCTTCTAAAATTAACAGGATTTCCATATCCCAGGTGAGTAAATAACCTACTCTCCTACAACATCACATTATAATATTTTTGACAGTAACACAGTAGAATATGCATTAGTGAGAGAGCAAATGCAGAGGAGAAAAAATATACCTCATTTATGACAAAAGAGAAGCATCCTGCTATTTGAGTTATAACACCACCTATAATACCTTACTCTCCATGACATATGCTTAGTGGACTGAAAAGTCAGAAGCTAGCAGAATTTTTTTCCATCTCAGTTCACATCCTTGTAGGGAAATCTAGAACAAATTTCCATGTTCTGATGTTCTTGCTGTGGATCAGTTTTGTGCACAATCAAAGGCACAGATTAAGAACAAGATGTACACAAATGTTGATGGGCACTTAAGTAAACGTCTTTTGTCACTCCTGATATCTGTGCTAACAGCAGCTTCCCTATCAGTTCTCAAGCAATGTCTAGTACAGACCTCAGCTGAAAGCCCAGAGTAGCGATCTAGCTTCAAAGGGGGGTGGTTTTGGGAAGAAAGAGTTTCAGGAACACACAATTTCTGGAAAACACATTTCAGCTCCTCTGTATTCCAGCACTCACACATGTTTTCACTGCACCTTCTTGATTTTTGTCAGTCTTTTAGTGCCCTGCTTTCATGTGAACTGCATTGTAAATATTTTATAAAATGTTACTTGCCCATTTTATATAGCTGTCTTGTGAAGAGTGGTGAAGGTACTTTTAATACAAAACAGGGTCAGCATCTGGAAACCCAGGACACTGCTACCTGCACCAGCAAACCTTGTTTGCACATAATTCGCATTAATCTATTTCTTTAGTCCCTATTTTTTTCCAATATACTAATACACATGTTCTTACAAAATGAACAAGGTAAACCAATCTCTCTAGCCTACAAAATAAAGAAACAGAACATCATGCTGCTACATTTGATTCCAATGTATTGAGTACATGTGCTATTATTAAAGATAAGGAAATGTTGAAAAGTATATTGTGGAAATGTTCAAAT